>CM039735.1:83428992-83817684 GCA_022539455.1 Dendrobium nobile | reverse complement strand
CCGTGGGCAGCAAGTATCTTTGGGCTGGTTTCTCTAAACAGTAAAATGAAGCTCTTGGACAGCACACAAAGGCCTCTGAGTGGCCTCACAGTCGCCAAAAACAGTCCAGAATTTCTGGACAGCAATCTCGGGTCTTCAAGGATGCAGGATGGTAATTCAATACTCCTGGAATATGTGGCCAGCCACTTGAACTTCCAGGAAATTAAGGAAAATGTGGGAAGACCTTTGAGAGAAGGCGGGGGGATTGAATTAGCCGGTGGGGTTTTGATCCCAAATTTAAAATGTGTATTTTAATTTTAGATTGCCATTAATGGTAATTGTTAATTTGAAATTCAAATTAACTCATTTAAGGAGTAGGTAAGGTAATGGCAGATTGGGTGACGCTGTTCCATTATATGAGGTAATAAAAGAGGCTCAGAGGAGGGAAGGGCCATGGAGGGGGAGGAGAGGCATCGGGCTGTACTGGCGTGTAGCCTCTGCAGTGGCCTTTTCTCTTTATTCAGTGCCCTGAGCTTTTCCATTCTTTTCGCCGTAAATTGGCGGCCTTGGAGGATTTACAGGTTAGGATTCCTTTCCTATATCGTGTATTTTAAAAAATTTCCAGTATCGCCTCTTTTCTTAGTGCCAGCGAACTGCATTACGAGATCTAAGTACTGCATGATTGGCGAAGCAATTTACCTGGATAGAAGTTTAGTTTCATGGCTGTGCCCTTCTTAGTACTATCTACTACCTGTGTTTTAGCACCCGAGTTTGTTACTTTTAAGCGTTTGCATTTTGTTTTGTGAACTGTCTGGTTCCTACAACTACCAAGACAGATGGTCTCCTTGTGTTTCAAATGGGTTGGTTTTTAAGAGATGGTATCCAACTTCAGATCAACTTTTGGAAGAGTTTAGTCGCTCTTAATTAACCTGTATTCACAACTCTTTCCAATCAGTTTAGTTTCCAAACTTTTAAGGAATATAATTGCGTACATGTTTGAAAAGGAGGTTTTGTCAGACGTAAAAAAAGCCTTCATCAATCATCAGGATGTTTGCAAGCCTTTCTCTACTATTTCCTGTTCTCATTCTTTTCCATTTCTTCGTATTAGATGCTGCATTTGGTTTTAACTTTAGCTTCTGTAAATCAGTGTGCACAAGTTCAACCGATATTGTCTTTGCTTTTCCTCAAATTTTCTTTTATTTTTTCAACAATTGACACTAATTAACCTCTCAGTTATGGGTTCATCTTCACAGTTTTTTTATGCCCTAGCTGGTTTATTTATTTTCTATGGTGTATCTTCTAGAAGTGCTTCATCTGGCTTTAACCTTAGGTTCTGTAAATCAGCACGCACAAATTCAACTCATATATATATTTTTATTTTTGCTTAAGCATCCTTCCATTTTATCACACATCTTTGACATTATTGAACCCCTCACCTTTAGGTGAATCTTCTTCTTTGTGTCCTAACTACCTACTTTATTTTCTATGGTGTATCTTCAGTTGGTGCTACCTTAACACTCTATATAATATAGTTGCTTTACGATATGTTTTGTTTTAGTTTTCATCTCATCCATCTTAACTTGTCAACTTTTTTCCTTCTCAACTTTGGGATTTGAAGAATGATGTTGTAAGTAGGCATATAGTTTTTCTAAGAAAAGCATGATGAGGTTTTCAGGGTAAAACATCTTTTTTCTGTGGACATAATTGTTTTTGGATTTCAAATTTACTCTTGATAAATTCTATATGTATTGGAGAGCAATGCTATCTGGTTTGTCAGGACATTTCTTCCCTAAATTACACCTTATTATTTGCCAAGACTAGTAAATTTGTCATAAGGTTATCAATTGTTTGCCTTTAGCCACGTCTTCTATTTAGAAAGTATTATAAATGACCGTTCTTTATTAGATTTAAATGGGAATTTGACTCATAACAAGTCATAATGGAGAAAAATGATTCATGTAGCCGACCCCACGTAGTGGGATGAAAGACTTGATGTTGTTGTCGCCACGTCTTATGTTTATTTATTTTTTACAGTTTCCTTCCATCCAATCCACTCTTCATACCTATGAAAACCCTATAATGATGATCAAGTCCTTCATTCGTTTCGTTGGCTTCATATTTCCCACGTCCTATACATTTATAGCCACTTGCATTAAAACTATGGGTGTCAAAATTTGATTGGACTTGAAAAATTTTGAGTTTGGGTCTACTCGTTTGCCATACTGGTCAGGTTTGGATTGACCCGGATCACCGCGTTCGCAATGAGCAAGCTCCCGTCGCCGTCATTATGTTCGATCGTCTGAAAGAGGAAATATCCGACGGATTTACAGAATTTGGCCGAATAAGCGCACGAACGGAAGAACCAAAGCAAGATAGCTACCTTTGGAATGACTATGAGCAAGCTTCCATCGCCTTCGGTCGTTGTTACGCCCCAAAGAGGAAATATCCGATGGATTTATGGGATTTGGCCGAATAGTTGAAAGAAAGATATCCACCTTTGTAGCGAGAAAGCTCAAATCGCCGTCGTTACATCCAAAACTCAAAAGATCCAGTGGATTTATGGGATTTTTCCGAATAAGCGCGTTAACAAAGCAAAGATAGCTACCTTCATAGTGATCATCTGAACAGGTGAAAAGCTTGCATTCGGGTTAGCGGGTCAATTCGGGTTGACCTGAACCCGAACTAGGTTAGGTTTGGATTCTCGAGTCGTTTCCATGACCGGGTCATGTTCGGGTCAGATAAGTTGACAGCGGGTCAAGTTCGAGTTGGACCCGAATCCTACCCGAAGACTCGTTTTGACACCCCTAATTAAAATCATGTTATTGTGAACTAATTATTTGTCCTTGTTTCCCTTTTATCCCCTCTTATTGACAATTAGTTTTTACCAATGCTAGTCATTTTGGGTTTCTGTGCAGATATTAAAAGGATTGTTGTGCAATTTTTTTTTTTTGGATTTCAGACTCAAAAAAAGATAGAAAGAAGCATTAATCTGTCCAAACCTGACATTATGATACATGGGTGAATTCAAATACCCAGTTGCTGAAAATCTGAATATTATGACATTATTTTTTTGTGTGTAATAAATCATTTGTGTTTTTGAGTGAGCAAATAGACTGGATTTTCCTATCTCGGATCATAAGGAAAAGTTGGCAACTTGTACTGAGCGCATAACCTATTATAAGCAACCTTAAAAAATATACTCGCACTGAAAAGTTCATTTGCCAAATTTTGTAATCAAACTTGGTGCTCAGACGCATCTATGCACGAATATGTAGCACAATGATATATTTTGTATCTATTTGCAAAATCTATGTTTTTTGAGTTTTTGACTTTTTCATATGCATCATGCATCATTTTCATGACCTTTTAGTGCATTTCAATACTTTTTTGTAGTTCTTAGCTATCATAGGTTGATTTTCTTGTATGAATAGAGATTGGCTAGCTTGAATTATTGCATTTTAACCAATGATTTGATTTTAATGTTCTAGGGGTTCGTACTTTTAGTGCATGCTATTGAGTTTGTGACATTTTTCTACTCGCAGTACGTTTTTATCGCTTTATACTTGATATATTAGTAAAAAAATATCTTGATTAGGCACCTATGTTGCACCGATACGGATACGGCGACATGGATACGACACGATACGGATACGGGACACGTCAATTCTTAAAAATATAGGATACGGTTACGGCGCGGACATGACATCATAATTTATAAATCATATATAAAAATTAAGAAAGCAATCAAAATATAATATTTGAAATTTCAAAAAAAAAATGACAACAACATCATTTGTAGCCTTATAGCTTATAAAATCAAAATATAAGTAAGCATTAAATGTCTAGTACAACAACAAAGCATAAACATAAATTGTCTAGCACATAAAGTTTCAACTATTTAATAGAAGGAATGATATGATTAGCTTCTTCAGTGGTTTGTCTTTGAACTTCTATATCATCTTCAATAAATATCATAGCTTTTAATTTAGGCTCATCAAGTGAAAAATTAGTAATTTCTAATATTCTCATATCATCAAGAGACTCAAATCCATCTCAGAAATGAGAGAACTTTGCTCGCAGTCGCGAAAGTAAATAAGATGCATCTTTTTTTTTTTTTTTTTTTTTTTCAGATTTCTTTTTTGCTTTTCAACGGACACGTGTATCAGATACGCGTGTCCTTCTGAAATTAAATAGAATTTTAATTGGATACGTCTTTGGTGTATCTGACACGCATCGGTGGAGTATCGGAGGCGTATCCGTGTATCAGTGTGTCAGATACAACACGCCTTCATAAATAGGTGTATCCGTGCAACATAGTTAGGCACGAACTTCAAAGCAAAATTGAGTTATAAACTTCAAAAATTAAATCGGAGACCATCTGAATTCTGATATCAGCAAACTTATTGTCAAACTGAATGTCTCGAAAATACGAACTCAACGACACCAAATTCAACTCAATCCGAGCCCAAATGAGTCCAAATCAAAGACCCAAAGCGCATTTGGATGGTTCAAACCATAATTTGAATTAACAAACGATTTCCAAATGTGACATGCTTATAGTCGAATCGAGCGGCTCAACGAGACAAATCCAACGAGCTCAAGATCGCCAAATTTTGATATCATTAAGACATACAATGATCAATAAACGATCGACGATCAAGGGGATCAATATCGGTTGTCCATTCAAGCCACTTCTATTTTGACCTTGATGCTCCACATATTTATAATCCATGTCACTCTCAAAAAATTATAAATAAAACCCACTCTTCTCATGAGGAAGGGGGAGAAGACGGAAAGGAAGGGAGGAGTTTGGGAGCTCTCTTGCCGCCGACCACTATCGGACTTTCGTCCGTTTGTCAACCACCTCCAGAGTTCTTCCCAGGCACAGTGGGACTTCCGCCAGTCCGCCGACCACCGCCGGAGTTCTTCCCGGAAACACTGCTGGACTTTTGCTAGTCCGCCGACCACCACCAGACTTACGCCAGTCTGCCGGCCACTGCTGGAGTTCTTCCTGACCATCGTCAGACTTCTGCCAGCACGTCGACAACCGCAGGACTTCCGCTAGTCTGCCGACCACTGCCGGAGTTCTTCCCGGCCATCGCTGGATTTCTTCCAGACCATCGCCGGACTTCTGCTTGTCCGCCGACCAACACCAGACTTCAGCCTGTCTGACGACCACCGTCGGACTTCCACCCTTCCGCCGACCTCGGAGTTCTTCCCGGCCACCGACGGACTTCCGCCAATCCGCCGAATACAATCCTTCCCACCAACTACAATCCTTCCGACCGCCGTCGTCTAATAATGGTCCTCCTAACCTCCGCAACCCGACTACGGTCTTCCCGACCACTGTCATCCGACTACGGTCATCCCGCCTTCGACTACAATCTTTCGGTCCTCTGTCTTCCCCCGACTACAGTCCTCCCGACCTCCGTCGCCCACCGACTATGGTTCTTCTGACCTCCGTCGTCCGCCGACTACGGTCCTCCCGACCCCGTCACCTGTCGACTACGGTCGTTCCAATGACCATCATTGACTACGGTCCTTCCAATGACCATCATCGACTACGGTCCTTCCAACGACCATCGTCAACTATGGTCCTTCCGATCATCGTTGCTTTATTACGATTTTTGTGACCTCCCTCAATCGACTACGGTCCTTCCGAGCTGCATCGCTCGCCGACTATGGTCCTGCCACCCAAACAAACATGTCAACATTGATTCTTCCAATTCCTATCATGTAATATGATGTACATTTGCTACATCAGCCTAAGGCCTTCACCCTAAGGACGGGCCTTAATTTTTAATCGATTGCAAATAATAGTGGATTCATTCAAATTGGGCCAGACCCCGTGATTTTTCCCCCTTTTCAGGGGTTTCCACATAAAAACTCTGGCGTCTCTTATGAACGCTACACCCTTTCTTTTATCTGCTTCTGTGCTGGATTTTTGTATAAAGCTATGAAATTAAATTTTATATTTCTCTACCGCCGCGAATATTCCAGGACACAACAATACTTATTTTTTTATAAGTGCATGAATACTTTCTAATTTGGATATTCACTACCCTTATACATTCATCTTGTTAGGGCGGTGTAATATCACACATTCACATACATGCATGCTAGTAGCTCTACACTCTTCTTCAGATATACTTGCAAGTTATTTGCTTACATCGATCTGAAGGCTCTCATTTTAGTTAGTTACTTGATTTATCTTGTAGAATTTTAGAATTATATGTTGGATTTTAACTCTTCTTAAAATTATTTTCTCTTTTGCCGTGGCGCTTATTGATACTTCTAGTTGTATAAATGTTTTTAACGTGTTTTCTTGACTGTTCAGTTGGATTTTTGCAAGAAAATGGCCAGAAGTTGTACAAGGACGTCATTTGAGCTCTCTTTGCAGTTTTCTTTCTCTATTTGCATGGGTGATTGTTCTCTCTCCAATCATGATGATTATCATATGGGGTTCTATCCTCATTTATCTTTTAGATCGAGATATCATTGGGCTGGCTGTTATCATGGCTGGTTCAGCTCTCTTATTGGCATTCTATTCTATAATGTTATGGTGGAGAACACAATGGCAAAGCTCAAGTATGCATTTCTTACATTTTAATACCGTGAAATTTGTCTACTTTTGCATCTTAACTTCAAGTTTAAAATTTGTATTTTTCATAAACAATAGTTAATGGGCACATTCCATACTCATTAATTTTTTTCAAGATATAATTCACTCATTGCTTATCTTTTATTTTATTTGTCAATGCATTCAATTTTTTTATGTGCTTGCTCTTACATGTTGAAGATTGTCTTGGGAAGAAGAAAAATTGAATCTTTGGCCAGTTGATAGCATTTTGATCTTAATGTTGTTGGATTATGATTGGCCGCTTCTTCCAAACTTCTCCTGCCAGTCTTTTATATATATATTTACATGAAAAGTTCCTTGTGACTTCACCTTCATATGATGCTGAAGTGAACCTAAGTTTTGTGTTGCTTGATACTGTTATACTGTTAAGTAAATCCCATTTATTTCCATCTCTAATTTCTATACATGGATGCAATTGGGAGACACTGTACCAGGTATTTTGGGGAGTGAGTATCCATCTATGTAGGAACCAGAAAGATTCCTTAGTGCAAAGGTAAAGACTTTCCATGTGTATCTAAGTGTTTATGTTGGTTCTCAAGTAAATAGTGATGTAGAACGGGAAGGACTAGCCATGATTAAAATTTGAAATTTGAAACCTTCCTAATTTAAAACTTTGCCAATAAGGAAAGTTATAATTGCTTGGTTTAACAGATGTAGAATGGAGGGGGTAATAAAATTAATGATCTAAAATTCCATCTCAGATTTCCGTTAATTAATGGATTTTGATTTGAAATTCAAACAAGAAAAGAAGGGAGGGAAGAGAGGAATTAATTATCTCCTTAATTGGGGCCTTTAATTAGGAAGGAAATCATTAGGATAGAGGGGGAGAGAGGGGTCTGCCAAGGTGAGAGAAAAAGGCGGATTTCCGCATTCGATGCGTGTGGACCTTGCATTGAATGTGATTGGAAAATTAAATTTGAATTTAAAATTCAGAAGTGGAGAGATTGGGGGGGGGGGTTCCTAAAATAAGATTACTAGTCCGGAAACTAAAATAGGATAACTAGTTCAAAAAGATTTTGAAATTCAAATTTATTTGAATTCAAAATAAAAGACTTTCCAAATTAATCATTGGCTAGATTAGGAAATTAATGATGAAGCAATTTGAATTTGGAAATCAAGGGGTTGTGGAGGAGAGGCCGGTGGCTATGGGGAAAGGCTGAATATGTGGCAGGTGGGGAAAATGAGACTGAGCTTTGGGATCCGACAGGTTGGTGGCTAGTGGTGGAGGTTGGGCCATGGGCTAGGGTGGTGGGGAAGCAGATGGGTGGTAGAAAGCCGGCAGTTAAAGGAGGAGGAGGAGGGTGGGGGATTAGAGAGAGGAATAATTGAAGAAGATGGCTGATGGAGAAAGAGAGAGGGAAGGAGATAGGAAAAGAAGATAAACCGTGAGCCCGGACACATCCTGCGGCTGACGGGTGATGCGATGCCCTCACCTAGAGACTTCAATCACGAGCCCGGACACATCCTGCAGCTGGTGGGTATTACGCTTCCCTCATATAGGGATCTCACCAAAGTTCTTCCCAAATAACAAGAGTGCAGAATTTTTTTTTATTAATCCATCATTGTCTAATACAATAGCAAGGGTCTCTATATATAGGTCTTAACAGAAACTAAAAGATAACTTTCACCATTTGGTCTTGCATAAGACAAGTTCCTTAAGTAAGGGTAAAAACGAAAAATACATAATTAAATAAAAAATACTATTAATAAACTAGGATAAATTTTTTTTTTTTTTGGGGGGGGATCTCGGCCGTTAATCTTCGTCTCTTCCTTTGATTAACGTCCACCGTCAGATGTCCGCATCAAATAGCCTGTCCTTGGATGATGCTGGATGCATTGATATCATCATCTGAATTCCCAACTCACAATTGTTGGAATGTCATGTACTCATGTTGTACATAATCCCTTTTAGTCCTTGTTCTTTCCTGTGCACCTCCAATATGCTGTGACTTAATTCTTGTATCAATTATAAAGAGATGGCATTTGCACGATTCTCTCTATATTTCTTATTTCTGTACGTTACCTTTGTTGGGATGCTAGTGAATAATCAATGCGTATCAAGTAGTTCAAGTGCATTTGTTCCTAATGCATCATTTGCTGGTACATTCATTTTGTACAAAGTGATTGTACCAACGTCTTCAATACTGCACTGGAAGAAAATGGTTATAGATACATGGCAAACGTCTTCAATACTGCACTGGAAGAAAATGCTTTTAGATTCATGCCATAAGTAAATTTTATGGTCATGTTTTTGAGAAAGTTGATTCTGCTATACCGTGGAAGTTTCTTTTGGTGAGTCGGGAAGTTTTATTTTTTTTTCCAGTAGAGCGGAAACTTTTCTTTTTATTTTTCTAGTTAGCCTGGTGCCATTATGTGCTGATATTCACAAAACGAACCGTACCATTCCATAAGAGTCTCTGGAAATATGCTGTGAATCTAATCTTTTAGTGGAAAGATGAAATAGCCATCTACTTGAGTAGTTGTGGGAGATAACCGCTCATACAGTTGGTGGGTTAGGTTGATATAATTCGTGTTATTCAAAAAGGTAATTGCATGTTCAAATTGAATTGAGAGAACCCAAAATGTTTCTGCCTTCCCTTTCTTGCCCATTCCACCTGCTTGATTGTACCCACGATATTTCAACTTCTCTCCTAAGATAATGTGGAAAAGAAGTAATTGACAAGATGTATGCCACAAATTTGATTTGTGGATCCTATGAATCTGCTATTCCTGCACAAGAGTTCTACATATTTGCGATTTGTGCACTAATGTATGGTTAAGCTAAATCATGAAAGATATAGCTATTGAAACTTTGGCGAGCTGTGTGTTTATTAAAAAAAAAACTTATGCAGGGTCACGACAAAAGTTGAATCTTCTATAAAATATTGAATATGTTGTTTCTTCATTAAAGCAAGAGTATCATGAGAGGCTTTGTGATGTAAAACAATCCATACGAAGATGAATTTCATAATGAATTTGCACGCTTAATTTTGAGAGCACAATAATAAACAAGATCTTATGCGGAATTGAACGATAAGATAAATATAAAAAAAAGGCACTTAGCTTAGGTTAAATCACATGACTAAAAGTTAAGTTCAAAAGGATAGTCAACTTAATCCGACATTGCATACATGGATCGTTTCAACAATAAATTCCAATACTAACAATAAGATTAGTCTATGAAAGATCCCTCACACACAACTCTTCCTATTTCTAGGTTCTAGCAGAGAAGCATTAACATCATCGTCATGAATTTACTAGACCACAATTGAGAGCACTTTGAAGATAAAAGATTCGGGGAAAGAGTTTACTCAAAGACGAGAGATTGCGAAGCTTCCCGTTTGATCACCAAGGCACGGGATGAAGAGGACAGCAACCCCACAGTTTTCCAGAAAATCTCGACATCAAATAAAGGTCTTCCGGATGGCGGCACAGCATTAGGAACCTGCTGGAACCTTGGGACAGCAGCTGTAGGGCTTCAGGACAGCAACCCGGAGGTTTTAGGAGAGCAGGACAGCAGCTCGTACTCTCAGGACAGCAATCATAAGGTTTTCGGAGAGCAGGACAGCTGTTTGGCCTGCCGAAACCTCCTGGACAGCACCCCCAGCAAAGGTGTGGGGAAGAGAATAGGTTGGACGTAGTGGGGAAGAGAATAAGTGCAGTTTTGGCCCTTGAGTGTCTCTCCAACGATGCGGGACAGCAGGAAATTGTATGAAAACTGCTGGACAGTAGGCTGTAGGAGAGCAGCCAGTAATTTGGGAGAGGAGGGCTTAGCCGTGAAATGGAGGGAGAGGGAGGAATTTAGAAAAATTGAAATTAAATTCAGCTCCAAGTGGTTTTGGAGGGAGATTAATTTGAAATTTCAAATTAATTCATTAATGACTAGGAGCGTTAATTGAGGAGGTAATTGGGGCTGATTTGGTGGAGCTTTTAATTTAATTTGGGAGAGAGAAAAACCCATTAAAGGGGGCCGGCCATATGGAGAGAGGGGAGAGCACAATTGTCATAAGTAGAGTGGGGACCACAACTTTAATCAATGATTTAATTAAAATCTGAATTGATTCTCAGATTTTAATTAAATAGGAAAGTTTCCAAATATATGAGTAATCAATTGGGGAAGATTTGAATTTCAAATTTGAATTGAAATTCAATTAAGATGATGTCCTAAAATCAAGGAACTATTTTAGGAAAGTCTTCAATGCTTCTTGGAAACAAATTTGAATTTCAAATTTGAAATTCCCAAGAGGGAGGCCGGCGGCTAAAAGGGGAAGAAGGGGCTAAGGGGCGGGGAGGGAGGTTAGCGAGAGTTGGCTGCCAGGGAGCCGGCGGCATGAGCTTGTGGTTGGGGGTTTTGGCGGTGGGGGAAGGGAAAGAGTGTTGGCCGGCCAAGTGGAGGGGGGTAGTGGGGAAAATTTGGCGGCTAAGGGGAGAGGAAAGAAGAAGAAATTCGATAGAAAACCAAGAGCTCCACCAAGGGGCTGTTGGGTATTGCTTTGAGCCTCTCCTAGGCTATTCCTCACTCGAGAACTCACAAAGAGAACTCAAAACTCACAAAGAGATCCAAAACCAAAGTTGAAATTTTTCATATCAATGTTCATCATCCCTTTCCAAGAGGGAGGGGAGGGCTTAAATAGCCAAATACATGAGGAAAAATAAAAAGACACAATTGCCCCTAGGGCAAACATAAAACAAAGCCCTCAAGTGAGGGTAGAAATGAAAAAGTACAAATAACAAATAAAATACATGAAAATAAATAGACACGATCGTAGACGTTGATCTTCGATGTCCTCATCACTTTGAATTTGCCACTTGTTCGTTCTCATATTGATTGTGAATTGACATCCCTAAGTAAGATTTAAATAGAGATCCACAAATAAATGCGACTAGTCTACCCACCACTTTTTTTTTTTCTTTTGCTGAAGAGCTCTTAACTGGCACTTGGATGTGCTGGTGGTCTTAGGGATTTTGGGATAAGACACAGTTACTGTTAATAGCTTCAATTACAATTTGATTATCGAGTAGTTTTTTTTAGGCACAACTAATCACTTATTGGGTTTATATGATATTGTTGGGTTCTCTGCTGCTTCATTTAGTCACTCCACAAACATTATGGCTATTGTATAAGTGATGTAATGGCAGATACTGAAGGAAATCAGTGTTTTGTTCCCGAGCGCTTCCTTATGTACTGATGTAATATACTATACTATACTTTAATACCATACTATACTATACTATAATACTATACTATACTATATTATACTATACTAATACTATTATACCAAACTACTGTACTATAACTATAACTATATTATACTTCTACTATATTACACTATACAATACTACTACTATATTATAGCATATTATACTACTACTATACTCTACAATACCATACTACTATTATACTATATTACACTATACTATACTATATTATACTATACTATATTATACTATACAACATTACATCATACTATGCTACACCCATAACTATACTATATTATATTACTATTATACTATAACTATACAATGCTACTACACTTAGAACTATACTATAACTAAACTATACTAAAATATTATAACTATACTATACTACTATACTATAACTATACAATACTACAATACTCATATACTATACTATATTACTACTACAATATATTATACTATACTATACTATACTAAATCTATAACTAAACTACACTATAAGTATACTAAAATTATTCTATACTATTATATTATAACTATACTATGCTACTATACTATAACTATATTACTATACCATGCAATTCTACTTCTATACTATACTATACTACCCCCATAACACTACGATACTACAATGTTTTAAATATACTATAACTATACTACACTACTATACAATAACTAAACAATACTACAATACATATACTATATTATATTACTACTACTATACTATAACAATAGTATACTACTATACTATATGATGTAGAATGAAGGGGGCCAAGCAAGAAGACGGGGACAATGATTTGAGGAATTAAAGACTTGCCCACATATAAATTTTAATTAAGGAACGGGTTTGACTTAAATCCTAATTAAAAGTCAAATAAGCATGATTTGAGGGGGCTTCCTTAAATAGGTTTTCTCATTTAGAAAGTAAAATTCAAATTCAAATTGAAATGAGTATGAATTTAAATAGCTTCCAAAATTAAAGGGAGCTAAATTAGGAAGGGTTTTAATTGGGAACAATAGTGGGGAAAAATTAATGGGAGGAGAGAGGTAGGGCCGACGTCTATAGGAGGGAGGGGAGAGTTGGGGAATATTTCAAATGATTTCCTAAATAAGATCAATTAAATTAAAGGAGATTTATTACTCATATCACTTTCAATTTAAATTCAAAATAAATTGACTTGATTTAGAAGCTTTCCAAATATAATTAAGGTTAAATTAGGAAAGAATTCAAACTTGAAATTGATTCAAAATTGAATTGATTGTCTTCCCAAATTTACCATGATTAATTTTAGGAAAGTAATAAATGTTATGAAAAATTGGATCCAAGGGGATGGGTGGTGTGGTCGGCGGTTTGGAGGTTTGTGCTAGGGTTAGGTGGCAGTGGGATTTGGGATTGGGCTAGCCGGCGGTTGGGGTGGGGGTGTGGGGAGGAGAAACGACAACTTGTGGTGGAGAGGTGATTGAGTGAGAAGATCGGCGCCTTGGTGGTGGGCTTGAGGAGATGGAGATTTAGGGAAATAAGGAAAAACAAAACAAAGAAAAAAAAAGATTGAACCGCGAGCCTTGGACTCTTCTGAAGGCTGATCGGTGATGCGTTGCCCTCCACCAAGGGACTTCAAGCCACGAGCCCAGACCCATCTTACAGCTGGTGGAAGCTCCGATTCCTTCCCATAGAAATCTTACTCAAGTTCTCTCCAAAGAATACAAGTGCAAATCTTTTATTATTATTAATAATCCATCATCCTAATACCAGAGCAATGACCTCTATATATATATAAGCCTCAAAACAAAAGAAATTAAAAAAAGTCAACTTTGCCCCTTGGGCTTACATAAGATAAGATCTTAAATAAGGGTAAAAATATGAAATGCAAAATTAAATCAAAATACAATTAATAAACTGAGATAAAAAAAGAGTGATCTCGACCGTTGATCTTCGTCTCTTCCATTGAGTAGCGCCCACCGTCGGATGTCCGCATCACTATAACTATACAATACTACAATACTCATATACTATATTATATTACTACTACAATATATGATACTATACCATACGATACAATAGTACTACTATACTATAGTATTCTACTATTACTATACTATTATACTATACTATACTACACTACTACTATTATAACTATACAATACTACTATACTATTCTATATTATACTATAATATACTATACTATATTAAATATATAACTATACTATACTACTAAATTATAATTAAACTATACTACAATAACTTTACTATCCAATTCTATTTATATACCATACTATACAATATTACATCATACTATACTACGCTCATAACTATACAATACTACAATGTTTAAAATATACTATAACTATAATGTAGTACTACTATTCTATACTATATATATTACACTATACTACTACTATTATATACCATTTAACAACACTATTCTATATATACTATAATATACTACTTCTATTCTATACTATATAATTATACTATACTCTATATACTACACTATACTACTATTACTCTATATTAAATATACTACACTATACTACCACTACTCTATACAATAAAACTACTCTCTACTATATATACAATACTATACTACTATTACTCTATACTATATAACTACACTATACTATATATGCTACACTATAATACTACTCTATATAGCACTACTACTATATACTTTTGCTCTCTTCCCTTCAAACTTCAAAAAATGCTTCCCGAAGATTTGGAAGAGGTTTGGTTCCCATGATCCGTCCTCTAACGCTATCCAAGTTATTGTTTAAACCTATCAAGAATTTGAATATTCTTTTTGTCTCAACAATCTTCCGGTGAAGTGCGTGATCTTTCAAGCATTTCCATTGATACTGTTCAAACATATCTAATTATTGCCGATAACAGATTAGAGTATTAAAATATTGAGTTAGCGTCAGGTCCACTTGTCGGCAGTCGTGAATGATGGTCTCAATTGCAAATAGCTCAGAAGTGTTGTCAGAACTTGAGTAGGTCTCTTTAACGGCCTTTCATATTTCTTGTGTCGTCTTGTATAGAAGAAATTTCCCATCGATTTCTATATTCATGGAGTTGATGAGTCAAGACATGATCTGATGAGTCTTTGCATTCCTTTTTTTGCAGAGAAGATCGGTTTGCAGTGGTATAGGGGCTTCACCAGTGAGATAGTCCTCTTTCCCTCACCCGCAAATAAACATGCTCACTGATTGAGACGATTGCAAAAAATTTTGCCTATTAAATCTATGGTTTGTGATGAGAGGAGGAAGAGAAGAGTTGTCTGCAGATTTATAGTTTTCGGTGTTTAAACTGGTAATATTGGGTAGGAGGATGAGATCTTGCTATCCATGGACATGGTTGGGTTTCATAGGTTGAAAGAGAAGATTAATTTTGGGCAAGGGATACTGGTGCTTGAAGAGAGGCTATTAGCAGGATGATGGAGAGTTACCACCGGCACAAGGTTGGAAGAAAGGGAGGAAGGTTTGCCGCTAGCACTCAGAAAAGGTTTAGGATTTTCTTAAGCTCTGATGCCAGGTAGAAATTGTTTAGGTGGAATTGAATTCATATATATATATATACACACTCTCTCTCTCTCTCTCTCTAGGAGAATAAAAAGAAAAAGAAAAACATTTAATCTAATTAATTATAAGAAATGGAAGAGGGAAGTCATTTAATCTAATTGATTCTAATAATTATAGCCCACGGATCTTGAAATCAATCCTATGGATCTTGGTGTTAGAAGAGGACATCTCCAACTACAGACCACGGATTGACGACCTGTCCAAGCCATGTGCCCCTCATTGCCGTTTGATTCAACAAAGAGGAATCACACTATGGCATGATAAACACTCTTATTTATGGGCTAATCATGTAACATGCCTGGAACTTCTGAAGCAGACTTTCTAATGATTATAAGGCAAAGCATATTTCTGAACATAATTTTGGAACAATTTAGGATAAAATTTCTTTTTTCATGAACCTTTTCTGTAATTTGATTGTGGTTTGTGCTCGATGAATTTCCATTACCATTTAGAACATGGAAAATTCTATTTTGACTTGTGCTTTCGTGTGTAGGGGCGGTTGCTTACCTTCTCATGTTGGCGGTATCTCTTCTTTGTTCGTATGAGCTTTGTGCTGTTTATGTCACAACTGGCGTGAGTGCTGTTGAGCGTTATTCACCATCTGGATTCTTTTTTGGTGTGTCAGCAATAGCATTAGCAATCAATATGCTTTTCATCTGCAGAATGGTTTTCAACGGTGACCATTTTTTCCTTTTTTTTTCTTTTATAAGCATTTCACATTTATGCTTGTTCCATAAAACTTAAAATTTATCCTTTTCTTTCGTGATGCTAACTTAATGGATGCAGGAAATGGATTAGATGTTGATGAATATGTAATGAGGTCGTATAAGTTTGCATATTCTGATTGCATTGAGGTGGGGCCTTTTACTTGTTCGCCTGAGCCGCCTGATCCAAATGATATGCAAATGCGGAAGTCAAGCAGGTGGTTTAATTTTCCAATTTTTTTTTGTGCATTCTAACCTTTAAATGTAGTAGTTACTTGATAGTTTTGTGGATGAGAAATTATTATTTAATATGTTTGGTTTAATCCTAGCTTTTGTCAATTCATAGGAACTTGTTGTAGAAGTGGCCAACCAACCAGATTTTTAGTTATTTTTGCTTGATTCTTTGTGATAACCTGGCTTACACACTTTTGTAGGGTTTTGCATCTTGCCCTTCTTTACCTTGGGTCACTGGCTGTACTTCTTGCTTACTCATTATTGTATGGTTTGACTGCGAATGAGGAACATTGGTTGGGTGCAATCACATCTTCTGCTGTGATTGTTCTTGGTATGGAAACTTATATTGAGTTTATGTATGCCAAGTTAAGGCAGTTTCGTTCATATATTTCTAAATGTTTCTCTTTTGCTGGTGTCAGACTGGAATATGGGAGCGTGCTTGCTGGGGTTTAAGCTTCTTAGAAGTAGATTTATGGTGCTCTTTGTTGCGGGGACATCTCGGATTTTTCTTATCTGCTTTGGGGTTCATTTTTGGTTTGTGTTAAGCTCTTTATTTGTTCCTCTCCATTTCTGCATATACTGCGGTATTAGTTTCATTTGTTATTCACATTTTGTGAACATTTTTTAGGTATTTGGGACATTGTGCTAGTTATGCTGTTGTGGCATCGGTCTTATTGGGTGCTGCTGTTTCTCATCATCTCTCTTTTTTGAACCCGTTGGCCGCAAGGCAAGATGCTCTGCGGAGTACTGTGATTCGGTTGAGAGAAGGGTTCCGGTGGAAAGGACAAAGCAGCTCCTCTAGCTCTTCCGAAGGTTGCGGTTCTAGCGTTAAAAGAAGTAGCAGCAGTGTTGAAGGTGGACAACATTGTAATGCTATTGAATCCATGTCTAGAAACAACTTTCATTGTGTTGGTGATGGTAATAATTCAAATGTTCTTCTGGCTCGTGCCAACAGTTGCCGGGAAGCTACTAATATTGAAAAAAGCTTAGATGGTGGAGGTCCTAGTGTAACACTGCGCAGCAATTCTTGTAGCTCTGTTATTCGGGAAACTGATGTTAACATGTCATTTTCTGCTAAACATCTTGGTCAGAACAACTCACTTGTTGTATGTTCTAGTAGTGGTTTGGAAAGCCAAAGTTGTGAATCCAACGGTTCGTGCACAAACTTAACAAATCAGCATGCATTGGATTTTAATTTAGCTCTGGTCCTTCAGGATAGGTTGAACGATCCCAGGGTTACATCAATGCTGAAAAGAAAAGGAGTGCTTGGGGATCATGAATTAACTGATTTACTTCAAGACAAAGGACTGGATCCACATTTTGCAGTACTTTTGAAGGAGAAGGGTTTGGATCCTAGGATTTTGTCATTACTGCAACGGAGCAGTTTAGATGCTGAAAGAGATCATCACGGTACTGCAGATGACATTGCTGAAGTTTCAGACAGAGCGGACGTGACCTTACCGAATCAAACTTCCATGTCAGAAGAGCTGAGACGGGATGGGTTTGGGAGTTTGCTGAATATTTCTAGATTTGTATTGAATCAATTAGCTAGTACTCCACAGCGTGCCTGGATTGTCTTAACATTAATCTTCATCTTGGAGACAGTAATTGTTGCAGTTTATAAACCTAAAGCCATTAAATTAATTAATGCCACTCATGAGCAGGTAATTGGACTCTTTTCTGTTTTATTTTTTTTTTTCATTTTTTGATTTTATTTTTTATTTTCTTTCAATGGCATTGAATGTTTTTTTTGAACTTCATTGTTGCAGTTTGAATTTGGGTTGTCTGTGCTGCTGCTGTCACCTGTAGTTTGTTCAGTATTGGCCTTCCTGTGGTCTTTACAAGCTGAGGATATGGCCATGACTTCAAAGCCACGCAAGGTAAAATACTCGAAGTGCAGTTTTTTATTTGGCTGTTTTTTTTTTTTTCAATTTTTAGTTTTCTGTGGCGCGCTAAAGGAAACTTCATTTCAAATAGTGTTTTTAACATGTGTAAGGAGAAACATTTCACTTGTTTCGTTTTGAACTTCCTAAAAGTTTAGGTGTGAGTACTGAATGATGAATTTAAAAATATCATGTAGGTTTACTCTTATGCAAGTTTGATAAGCATTTTAATTAGTTTTGTTATGGTAGACATGCTATGAGATTAAAATATGAGTACAGAAGTGGTGCTTTACTCAGTTGTGAGTGTTGTTTAGAAAGTAGGTTTTAAGGTTGTCAACAATTTCTTTTAAAAGCTAATTATCAACGTCTGGAAGCTAGCGGACTGGTTTTGAACAATCTGCATAAATGCTATATATTTCACTAGGTGAGGTTTGGTTGGCAATACGCTAAACTCACTTTAAGTCCATCAATTTGGCATGTTTTATGTCATGAATAATTACTTGTATATCCTTAAATGAATTATAGGGAATTAAAAAAAAGGAACCAAAGTTAAATCATCGGCATTTATTGATGTTCTATTATTATTATTATTTTTAAGGTGTTATTATTATTTTCTCTTGTTATTTTCCTTAGATCACTGTTGTTACTCTTTATATTTTTTTGATCCATTTAATTATATATGTATGTATGCAACTTTTTTAGAAGTATTAACATTATTTTTGTCATTTGCTTTGAATATCATCAGTATGGATTTATTGCTTGGCTATTGACTACAATTGTTGGCCTGCTTCTCTCGTTCTTGAGGTATGTCAATTTGTTGTTTTAGGACTGACACTGACCTCTGTTTATTTAGCTTTTCTTAAAAAATATTTGTTAATGATTCAGTGTATGCTTTGTGATAGACCACCAGCACGTTTTCAAATTCTTAGATTTGGTTTAACAGCTTCTTGATTTCCTTTCAAACATTCTATCTGTTCGAAAGACTCATCTGCTATTTAGTTATAGCTCCTCTAACACAATAATTTTTTGAAGTCACAGTTGCTCATGTGATTGATTTTAAAGAAAGAAGTCTCTGTTATTTTGCAAGCATAACATGATTGTTTCCTCTGAATTTGAGTGTTCTCTCTTGAGAAAACTCAGAATAATTGATATTTACTATTTGGCGAATCTTCTAATTTTTCTGTTTGTTTTGACATTTATGCTATGGCTCCTAGACTTCTGAGACCAATTGGGAAGAGCATTTAACAATCATATCATAGCCCGTATGGTAGACATTAATTAAGAAGGGGTAATCAAACACTTGAATAATGATGCCTTGTATCAAGTAGGTGAAATTTAATATTGAGTTTATTGTTTGTAGGGATAACCCGGATAAGTGGCAGAACAAATTGATTAGCACAACTTCTTTAAAGAAATTGCAATCAACTTCAATATGTGTGGCTCATTCATTGAATATATAGATAGGACAACATAGATAGTGACACAGTTTTCATAGTTCAATATCATAAGTTGAATACTGGAAAAATCAAACTCTACTAAATAGTCATCACTCACATCCTTTCACATGTCGGGCGGGCCATAGTTATGTATCCAATCTTAATATTGGATGGACCATCAAAAAACGTTTCTTATTTTTCTAGGTGATTTTGTTACTTCCAACAAAAATATGGTATAGATTTCATCTCATCTGTCAATATAGTGATAGGAAACACTCATAGATCTCAAGTATTTCCTATCAATCTTTGGAAAACAATGAGAATTCTCCACAAAAATTCGCACAAAATCACATAAAACTGTAGATAATTTGTATTATTTGATGAAAGAGAAACGAAAAATAGCAAGATACAATTTATCCTTTATTCGAGAGGAGGATCGATCTCTCCCAAATCTCTAGACGCTGCTAGAGCCCAAAGAAAAACCTAAATCTAGGAGATCTCAAATTTCAGCCAAATTCAAGATGCCCTAACCCTAGGGAAAAAAATATTTAATGCATACAAATCAAAAGAAAAATCCCCAAACAGTCCATACATTCAAATTTCCCTCCCAAAACCCTAAAAATTCCTTACTAAAAAGTTCGTTTGGCTCATGCGTACCAAACGGCTATTGATAGAGGTGGATATCATCCACTTCGGTTGCACTGGGCCGGTCCCGCGTGGTTCAGTCTAACAGTACTCTCCTTCCAAAGATCCACTTTGTCTGCAAAATGGAATGAAGACACCCTCCTCCATTCCTTCTTGATCGCAAACGGTAAGAACCTGAAGAGTTCGGTCCTTACACATGTGCCCCCGACGTATATCTCTCATCACTTCTAAAATAACTCCCCTTCGCCCTCTTTTTATGTAATTATATTTCTGTGAGCTTCTTGAAGTTTTCCCCAGATCTTCCTCCGGTAATCTTCTCCTTTAAAGTCTCCCTAAGAGTACCTGATGTTGGCTTCTTAGGTGCCAAAAAGGTAGCGGTCCTCCTGTTCGGTCCTCCTGAGCTACCGCCTCCCATCTCGCTCTCCAGGTGCCTCTGATCCTCCACCAATTGAGCTATCTCTATGGCCTCTCCCAAGTCACGAGGCCTCATTACTCTAATCGCTGCCAGGATCTCTGATGTCAATCCCTTCATGAAATTTCCCTCTAGCACTATCTCAGGAAGGCGGTCCAATCGGCTAGCAAGGTATTCGAATTTCTCCCGGTACTTTGTCACTGAACCCTCCTGTGTCAAGGCGAAGAACTGCTTGTAAAAGTCCCCTCCCCTGCTAGTTCGGAAACGTTCTACCAAACAATCATTGAACTCTCTCCAACTCCATATGGGTTGTCGCATGTCCCTCAAGTGATACCAAGACAAAGCCTTCCTTTCCAAACATAGGCCTGCCGCCGTTAGTCTCTCCTCCTTTGTCAACCCATTGAAGACGAAATATCTTTCTACCTTGTAGATCCACCCGTGCGCATCCTCTCCCTCGAAGATTGACATCTTCAGTTTCCTCACCCTTGGGTCACACCCGTTTTCCCTAAATCCTCCATAACCCCCCATTCCTCAAAGAGGAGGTGCTCCTCAATTGTCACGATCTTCCCTCCGGCGATTATACCCAAACACTTCCTCAAAATTCCCTCTTCTTCTTTCAAAATCAGCGCCCCGGCGATTGAAATCATCCCCTCCTTACAAATTCAGCACCCATTCTTGCGTAACCAATGCTCATCTCCTCCCTATAAAGTGTTTCTAGAAATGGCATTCCATATTCTCCCTCCAGGATCTCCACTTATGGATTTTCCCTTCCCCTAAACGTGTTAGGGTTCTCATCTCTTCCATGGTTGCCGATAGTTTCCTTTTCTTTCGATGTCACAAGTTTGGTTTTGGCTTGAAGCAATTTCCTCAACATGTCTTTCACGACAGCGAAGTTTTCCTCCATCCTTTCATTGACGGATGCAATCTGATTTTGAAAATCAGTAATCTTCTTCTCAAAATTTGCTTTGAGTTGCCCAAGTTCTCCCTCCAAAACTTTCACTTTGCTTTTGGCTATTGGTTCCCTTTTGATTGACATGCTCTAATACTAATTTGATAGGAAACACTCATAGATCTCAAGTATTTCCTATGAATCTTCAGAAAACAGCGAGAATTCTCCACAAAAATCCGCACAAAATCAGAAAAAAGTAGATAATTTGTATTATTTGGTGAAAGGGAAATGAAAAATAGCAAGATACAATTGATCCTCTATTCGAGAGGAGGATCGGTCTCTCCCAAATCTCTAGACGCCGCTAGAGCCCAAAGAAAAACCTAAATTTAGGAGATCTCAAATTTCAGCCAAATTCAAGACGCCCTAACCCTAGGAAAATAAACTATGTAATGCATACAGATTAAAAGGAAATCCCTAAACAGTCCCTACATTCAAATTTCCCTCCCAAAACCCTCCAAAATCCTTCCTAAAAAGTTCGTTTGGCTCATGCGAACTGAACGGCTACCGAAAGAGGCGGAGATTTTCCGCCTCAGTTGCGTTGGGTCGGTCCCGCGTGGACTGGCTGAACATTGGACAGGTTTAACATATAGCTTCCATCAATCGAAAAGAATATTCAACATTATGCATAGTCCATCCAAGGTTGGTCACAAATATGAGAATTTTGATGGAGTTAAGCCTGGCAACTAGGGAGAAGATATCAAAATACTGCATCCCATAGGCTTGTATGAATTTTCTTTTAATTAGCCGAGCTTTGTATTGACTGATCATGCCATCAAGATGAAAGTTGACAATAAACTCACGTTGACATCAATTAGTTCCCATAAGGTGGACAGCTAAATCTAAGGTTTGGTGACTGAGTTAATCTGCAATTTAAACATTCATGGTTTGTTTCAATATGGGATTTTGTACTGCATCCCAATGTCTTATAAATAAAGACATGATGACAAGGCAAATGGTGTAGATTTGAAGGTTAAACTCGGTGAAAGTGCTTTTTTTTTAGTTGTCGTGCTTATGATGATCTCTATGTGAATGAATTGTGTTGTATAATATTTTTTGCTTACAAACTACTCATTTGTGAATTTGTCAATATTGTCTTTTCTTACTTTCTGCCTTTAACATTCGCTCTATTTTCCTACATAGAGACTCTCTTCTCTATTAAAAAGAATTAGCAAAATTTTACTTAACGAGAATGGATACAATATTCTATATTCACTCAAGATATTATATTTTGCCCTCCAAATGTAGAATACCTAACTTTTTTGCATTTTTTTAAACTAACAAGGTTTTTGCTATTTACATTGCTTCGAGTTTTATGTTATTTACAAAAGTGGCCTAGAAGATTGGTTCACTTTTAGGTTGTGGATTTTAGAGCTCTTCAGAATCTTATATATGCTTTTCCTGGAATTAAAGAACTTTAGGCCTAAGCAGCAGCATCAACCTAATGCCATCATTTGTAGAAATCTGTAATTACTGAAGGAAGATTGCGTAATATTGGCTTTCATGTTATTAACTCGGCTAATATTTAATAAGTGTAGGTATTCAACTGTGCCTGAATTTTTAACTTTCCACTTTAATTGGTTGTGGTTGTGATGTAACAGCAACTCTGTGCTTCATTCTTTTGTCTATCATTTATTTGATTTGGTTCTTTAAAATTTTAAGATTGATTGTTCATTCTGATACATGCGAACATGTGGAGGGGACGATTGCATATTACAATGTCGACTACTACTTACATTTCGGTTGTATATATAAGATCCAATCAAATAATCATATCTGATTGGGAGATTAAAAAAAAAAAATCTGATTGGGAGATGCCCATGGGGGTATGGGGGTACTATTCTGCTGTTGTAAATCAGTCACTGGAACTGTTAATGTTCTAAATGATTCTTTGCTTCCCTTGTTGTTGGAATTCAAAAATTGATATAGATAGCATTTATAAAGTGGGATTCTTATGCTTAACGCACTTTTTCTTCATGTTGAGATCTTCGGTCTCTCTGTATTTCGATAATATATTACTCTTATTTGAATTTTGGAGAACTATGAGTTGCCAAAAAAACAATGGCGGCATGCGGCTTACACTGTTTCTTAATCTTAGGTAGGTGTATCTCTACAACTAGTGTTTCTAAGATCCACTATAATTCTTCTAGAATCTACTTGTTTGCTTTCCTATTTTGCCTTTTAACTTGAATGAGTTATGATAATTTTTTACCATCTGTTTGTTTGTCAGCAAATCATCTGTTATCCTTGGATTGGCTTTGACTTTCCCACTTATGGTGGCATGTCTTTCTGTTGCAATTCCAATATGGATTCGTAATGGCTATCGCTTTTGGGTTCCACAAAAAGAGTACGATAGCTCTGGAAATAATTATCAAAGTCCTAAAAAGGAGGTCTGTACATTCACGCAGCATTGATTTGTCACTAGTGGTATTCCTGTGTTAATCTTTAATCATTTGCATGTTTGTGTAAAATTCATCAGTAATCCATAATTATACTTTTGATTTAATCATTTCTTGGCCGCACATCCAATTTATATCTGTTGAATAATGAACTTTGAAATCAATCTTAACATATCATTTTTATGAATCAATTTGTACAATTTTGAATTTAAGGCATACCAAGGCTTGCTTGTTTGGTATGGTGTGCATAGTAGTTTGGTGCACTTGTTGTTCTTTTTGTAAGCGAACTTTATGAAAATTTCTGAAATGAATTCTATGAGGGATAGCAGATGCACGAGATGTTGTATTCCGACAGTGCTAATGAACTATGTTTCCCAATTCTCTAGTTTGGAAGTTAGTGTTCTGTTCGTCAACTAAATAAAATTGTGCACGTACCTTGTTTGCAAGATTTCTAAGCATTGCAATTGCAAATTTTCTTTTTGTCCTTTGTTTTAAACTTTTTCATTTATATGGTAGGATTTCTTGCTTTTTTCTTGTAATTGAGTTTTAAAAAAGTGGATAGGGTTATATCGAATGATTGGTTTGGATCCTTTGATATTGGATTTTAGGAATGCATTGCTTAGAAATTGGAACTAGTTAGTTGGGCAAGCTTAGCATTATCAGCTTGACCTAGGTTGATTTCTATGCTGTATGCAGACTTAGAAGAAATTGTCTGTTATTCCTAGTATTCATTTGTTTTTGTGTTATTCTGGTTCGACTTTGAATGCATAAGCAAGGACATAAAAAAGACTTGCAATTGTTTCGGCCTTTGAGTATCAATATTATCATTGTAAACAATTTTGACATTGTGGCAATCTCGATGTTGGGGTTCCAACCATTCATTGAGAATTTTTTTACCTGATATACCACTAGATACTCTTATAACTGTAATGTTTGGGTAGGGTTGGATACATAATCTTATTCTTGCAAAGCATAGAGACTTTTTTTTAGGGATTTGAACCAACAACTTCCTGTTTAGATTAGAGTTATTAGTTGGGATTCATTACATACCAAAATAACTTCTAAATGTGTTCTTTGAAAGAAATTCTTTATATTCTTGCTTCTGCGTATTTCTGAACAAACATGCCCTGAAAGTCTATTAAAAAGCCTTGCTGTGAATTTGTTCCTTCTCATGTCATTTGACAAATTTATTTTCCTCACTCCTAACAGTTCGCTGGACATGTAGTTTAAGTGGTGATCTTGGTGCTTATGGCACATAAATTATGTGATGAAATCATAAACAAGACTTCAAGTAAATGTTTTTTGTACTTTATTGGTATCCAAATTTCTTACTTCCCAAGTTCATTCTTGACCAAAGTTATTATATTCAAGTTTTGTGAATGATGAGATCACGTTATAACAAACAAATTTTTTGGTGCCCAATTCCAGTTTTCTTGTTATGGGTGTCGAGTTTTTTATTTCTGAATAAATTTTTCTCATGCAAAGTTGGTTTTAAGCTCTAATATTATGGCTTGCTTAGGAAAAAGCCTTATTGTAAGAAGTTAGGTAATGAGTGGAGGCCTTGCTTATATTTGTGATTACTGTGAAGATTTTAATTGTTGAAAATGAGTTATTTTTTATTTGATATTAACTTATTGTGGGACGATATAAACAAAGCCTCAAGAGGCATTCACCCTTGAAAATAATTTAATCAAATGTATGTGGGTGAAAACTTCTAAGTTTTTGAGTTTGAGTTGTGTATCTTGAAGATATATAGTACGTGGTGGCAATGTGACTGAAGATTGTGGTGGAATTTTGATATCAAGTACAGAGGGAAGAATAACCCTGTATATGGGAAGAATCGAGGTGTTGAGAGGAGAATTAGAAATTAGTCGAATGAACGTCTCAAAAGAAGGGAGGCATAAGATAGAGATGAGAAAAGCAATATTAAACCATAAAAGGGAAGATCAATGATGTGAAACCAGGAATTGTTTATTAGAAATTAATAAAAGTTTGTTAGAATAATGGTAATACAATTTTAAGGCCTCTCACAATTGACAATTCAATGAAGATCTTAGAATTTAACAAAGTCTAGGCAAGTTGTTACAACTAAATTTGCAAGATCTATAAAATAACAACCTCAATCACAATTAATGAAAATGAAAAGCCAACTAGAATCCGACGGTTAACAAAGCGATTGTCTCACCTTGAGGCTAGAATCACTCTTCTACGTCTAGGGTTGTCGGAGGAAGAAGAACCACACAAGAAACGAGACCAATCCAAGGTAGACGGTGCCGACGATCCGTAGTGATGGAGAGGTAAGCGTAGGATGTGGAGGTGGCGAGGAATGTTGACCGTTGATGGTCCACTCATAATCTGAAAATTGCTCGTCGATGATGGGCACAAGGATGGGGAGAATTCGATCCAAATAATCTCCAATGGTATCGTCGTGTTCAAATCCCACATCAAAGAATGGAGATCGTAGAATGTTGATATTACCGTAGGCGTCGAACTTAAGTCCCCATTCAAGTTCAAGATCCGCCATGCATGGTGGGATTGAGTAGGGAAGACAAAAAGAGGGAGGTGGGAGAGCTAGCCGTGAGCTAGGGGGGAGAGGGGCTCTCGGTTTTGAGAGGAGAGAAGGGGGCGGGTGAGGCTAAGGGGGAGAATTCACAAATCTGAAATTTAATTCAAATTTCCAAGTCAAGGAGGTTTTAATTTCAGTTTTGAATTTCAAAATTGAAATTAATGTGAGAGGGAGGGAAAATAGGTGTAATTAAAGGGAGTTTAATAGGGAAGAGAGAGGGGGCCGGCCATGTAAGGGGTGATGTGGCTTGAGGATTTGAATAGGTGGGGACCACATATGATGTGGACATCGATCAGAGGTTCAGACATGTGTATCGCCGTAGACAGCGCAGATCGACGGCCGAGATTCAGAGTTTATATTTCTAGCTATTTATGTATTTCTTTTATGTATTGTTCTTTTATTTCCTATTGTACCCTTGATCTAAGTTGAGTCATGAGTGTAGCCCTGAGGGCAAGAGAGTCATTGTATTTTCTTTTTTTTTTGGGACCTATATATAGGCCATGTCATGTTGTATTTTGGCTTAATGAATGTTTTGAATGAAAATATGATATTTGTCTTCTTCTTCTTGCATGAGGGCTAGGGAAGGGAGATAGCTCAGGAGGAGCAAACCGCAATACCCACCAATCGTTGGAAGAGTCCTCGATTCGTGGTTACTTCTTCTATCTTCGCAATCTCATTTCTACAATTTCCTTTCCTCCACTACCACCCCGATATTTTTCTCCTAAGCCTTGTACCGCCGGCCCATAGGATCCCACCGCCGGCCAACTCCCCAGCCACGGCCGGCCACTTGCCGGCGAGGCTTCTTGTCCGGCCGATCCTTCTCTCCGTATGCCTCAATTTTGAAATTTGAAATTCAATTTTCAAATACTTTCCAAATTTGGAAATCTAAATTAGGAAAGTTTTGAATGATTCCTAATTTCAAATTAAAATTAAATCGGAGTTTTTAATATTTCGTTTCCACGTCAGCATCCTAATTTGAAACCCCTCCACATGGATTTCCCTCTCTCTCCCCTTAGCATGTCGCCGGCCTCCCCATTGGAGGAGCCACATTAATGCCTCCATTAAGGCATTAATGACACCTCAAATTTGAAACAAATTTCAAATTTTTCCCTCTTGATTTCTTCCAAAACTGAAATCAATTTCAGTTTTTTTTTTCTTTGGTTTAAAATCTCCCTCCTCCTCCCTAGAAGCCGCCGGCCATCCCCTATTAATGGGTTCCATTATGGGCTCATTAATCCCCCTTAATAACATTTGAAATTTGAAATTAAGTTCAAATATTTCCCTCCTAATTTACTAAAATCTGAAACTAATTTCAGATTTGAGTAAATCTATTCTAACCTAGAACCCCTCTCTCTAAACACTCGCCCCCCTCTCTCCCTCCTTGGCCGAAACCCCTTGTGCTCCTTGGAAATCCCGCCGGCCTCTCCACCTTCATCATCTCCACTCTTCTGACGCAAGGACTCCCTCCCCCTCACCTTCACTTAAGTCTTCTCACCTTGAAGAATTCCCTACGTCAAACATGTATGGCGGATCCCGAGTTTGAATGGGGTCTTGTATTCAACGCCGACGGAAGCATCAACATTCTACGATCACCTTGTTTTGACGTAGGATTTGAAGACGAGACGACCGTGGAAGAGTACTTGGAGAGAGTCGTCCCGATCCTTGCAAGCATCTACGACCGACAATTCTTGAAGCACACTTGGAGTCTTGAAGGACAAGCGTTCACGCCTTCCTCGTCACCGCCAACCTCTCCGTGGCTAAAGGCCATTGGTGTGGCCGCCGTCTTCGTGGCATATCCTTGAGCATACTAAAAGCCTTCTCCCGCTAAACCCGACATTGAGTGTAAGTGAGCAAGGTACTCGTAGTGAAATTTCTTGATATTAACCGGTGGATTCTATGTTATTTTCCGCATTCGATTATTGTGAAACTTTTAAGATCTATCCATAATTGGGCTCAAACAACTAGCTTGTGATTGATTATCATAACATTTTGATAACGGATAATCTCTTGAATCTCAACTTAAGATAATATAATCTTATAGTGGTAAACTTTGTAATTCCTAAATAATTTCATGTGCAATTCTTGAAGTTTCACATCATATTTGGTATCAGAGCATGGCTAGCATGCTTGACTTGTGCTAGATGCATCCTAGGGTCTAGTTTTTATTGTAGATTAAAAAAATTGGCATGTATATCATTGCTTAGTTAGCAAATTCCACTGTTTTAGCCACTGTTTTTGCATTTCCTGCACTGTTCATGAGCATTTAATTCGTCATAGTGTGTGTCTAGCTGCTGCCTTTGAGTCCGTAGTGTTTCTAACTACTTGGGACTTTTGGATTTGTGTTTAGAACTGCTGTCCCATCATTTCCAGCAACTGTGAACATCATTTAGGAGAGTCCATAGGTGCTGTTTTTGTGCTGTCCACACCCAGGAATCTGGCCGAAACCCTTAGGCAGTTCTCCCCTCTTGTGGGCTTGCTGCTGTTGGCTTTCCAGCTGCTGGAACCACTTTTCCAGCAAGCTTTTTCTGTGACTTTAGCTGCTGTCCTTGGCTTAGGAAGTCCTCCTAGTGACCCCTAACACCCAACCATGGATCCTACCCATTTGCAAACCACTTTAGACATGATTATGGGTCAATTAGGAACACTTACACAACAAATGAAGGATACCCAAACGAGTGTAGCTGAACTTAGACGTCATACGGGAGAAAGACTAGATAATATTGAAAGAATGGGACACCCGGCTATCTACACACCTTTTAGACCTCATTCACCATATGGCGAAGATACCCGAACTGACTACGGACCTCCTAGGGATTACTACCGACCCAACCACCGACCCCAACAAGAACCGGTAGGACGTGACGCGCCTTGGAGAGACAATGATACCCAGCTCCTTAAGAGCATCAAAATAGATGCCCCAACTTTTGACGGAACTTTGGAACTCCAGATTTTCCTCGATTGGATTAAAGGGATGGACAGTTACTTTAAATGGTATAACATTTCGGAGGAAAAGAAGGTTAGTTTCGCTGAGATGAAACTGACGGGTAGAGCCAACCAATACTGGACTAACGTGGAGCACATGAGAGAGACCCGAGGAGAATACCCCATAGCTGACTGGGGAGCGATGAAACAAGAACTAAAAAGGAAATACCTTCCTCCCTCGTACTACCCAAGACTCCTCGATCGTTGGAATATGTTAACCCAAGGGAGTAGACCCGTTAAGGAATACATCTCCACGTTTGATGATTTCTTAATCCGTTGTAACGGGGAGGAGACCACCACTCCCACACAACTTCTGTCCATGTTTAGAGCCGGACTGAGAGAAGACCTCAGGAATGAGCTCTTTGCTCGAGGAATAACCACATACGAAGCTGCCTTTAGTCTTGTACTAGACTTGGAAGAGTCCAGAAGCCACACCACCCGGACCCAAGACTCTAGACCAAACCCTTTTAAACCTTCCTCTGGCCAACCGTACAACAAACCCACTGGACCCTCCGGTAGTCGGCCTGCTCCTAGTCAAGCCCAACCTCGATTAGACTATAAAGGGAAGACAACGGAACGAGAAGCACCAAAAGCCACTGCCGGTACGAAGTGTTTTAGATGCCATGGGTACGGACACATTGCTTCTCAATGCTCCAGCCCGTTCAAGGTCACTATAATTGAGGAAGTGGCGGAGGAAGAAGATGAACCTGAAACTGACTTGGTCCACCATGTGGACGACGATGAGGAGTTTTTCGACGGAGAAGAGACTGCTGTTGTTCACTACCTCCAAAAGATGAACCACGTAGATCTGCAGGTTGTTAGGTGTGCCTTTTCCCAACCCAAACCTAGTGACGACTGGCGAAGGACCTCAATCTTCTACACTTTCACGAAGATAGGAGACAAAAATTGTAAGGTCATAATCGACAGTGGAAGTTGTATTAACGCTGTGTCTTTTGCTATGATCTCTAAGCTACAATTGAAGACCACACCTCACCCAAACCCCTACAAAGTTGCTTGGATCAACTCGACCACCTTGGAAGTTAAAGATAGGAGTCTTGTTCCTATCGAATTCGTTGGGTACAAGGAGAAAATCTGGTGTGATGTTCTGACTATGGATGTGGGTCAAATCATCATTGGCCGCCCCTGGTTGTTCGACAACGATGTTCACATTTATGGGCGATCAAATACCTGTGTATTTGAACACGAGGGCAAGAAAATTAAACTACTACCCACTCAACCTAAGTCCACCAAGGAAGAAGTTAAACCCAACTCCCTAAAACCCAATGCAGGCTTGAATCTTTTGACCGCTAAAGACTTAGGTGTGGAATTAGATTCAGGAACCCCTCTGTACGCGTTAGTAGCCCGGGAAGTGAATGTAGATCAAGAGGAACCGATCCCCGATGAAGTTAAACCATTGTTGAAAACTTTTTCTAATGTTTTCCCTGAAGACTTACCTTACCAATTACCACCCCTGAGGGATATTCAACATGCCATTGACCTAGTGCCTGGAGCTTCTTTACCTAACTTGCCCCACTACCGGATGAACCCTACGGAACATGAGGAGCTCAAGAGGCAAGTGGAAGAGTTGTTACAAAGAGGATTTATTAAAGAAAGCCTTAGCCCGTGCGCTGTCCCCGCCCTTCTTACCCCTAAGAAGGATGGGTCGTGGAGAATGTGCGTTGATAGCCGTGCTATCAACAAAATCACTGTCAAGTACCGTTTCCCAATTCCACGATTAGATGACATGTTGGACATGATGACAGGCGCCACGCTTTTCTCAAAAATAGATCTTAAGAGTGGCTACCACCAAATCCGAATCCGCCCCGGGGATGAATGGAAGACAGCATTCAAAACCAAAGATGGGTTGTACGAATGGACTGTGATGCCTTTTGGATTGAGTAACGCACCTAGCACTTTTATGAGAGTAATGACTCAAATCCTTAGGCCCCTCCTTGGAAAATTTGTTGTAGTATACTTTGATGATATCTTAATTTACAGTCATTCGGTGGAACAACATTTAAATCATCTAAGACAAGTTTGTGAGATCTTAAAAAGGGAACAGATGTATGTCAATCCTAAGAAATGCACTTTCCTCGCAAATCAAGTGACCTTCCTTGGATTTATCATTTCTTCCCAAGGCATATCTGCTGACCCCGAAAAGGTGCGAGCCATAAACGAATGGCCCCAACCCAAAAACATTAGAGATGTTCGGAGTTTTCACGGATTGGCCACGTTCTATCGAAGATTTATTCGAAATTTTAGCACCATAGTAGCGCCAATAACGGACTGCCTCAAGAAAGGTAAGTTTCTTTGGACCACAACAGCGACAAGAGCTTTTGAAGAGATTAAGAAGCGAATGATGGAAGCCCCTGTAATGAGATTACCTGATTTTTCTAAAGTTTTTGAGGTAACTTGCGACGCATCTGGAATTGGTATAGGTGGAGTCCTGTCACAAGAAGGACACCCGGTTGCTTACTTTAGCGAAAAATTGAACGACACTAGGCAAAGGTACTCCACCTATGATAAAGAATTTTACGCCATCATTCAATCCCTTAGACATTGGCGTCACTACCTTCTACCGCAAGAATTTGTTATCTTTTCGGACCATGAAGCTTTGCGGTACATAAATTCTCAAAAGAAACTCAATGCTCGACACGGCCGCTGGGTTGAATTCCTGCAAGAGTACACGTATACCATTAGACATAAAGCAGGATCTGAAAATAAGGCTGCTGATGCCTTAAGCCGTCGGATGATGATTACTAGGAAGATGACGACTGATGTAATAGGCTTTGAGAGACTCAAAGAAGACTACCCAGACTGCCCTGATTTAAAGGAGACATACACTGCGTTGACCACTGGAGACGAACGGATTATAGGAGATTTTATGTTGGAAAATGGATACTTGTTTAAGTCCCAACAACTTTGTATTCCCAATACGTCACTTCGTGAATTTCTTGTGTGGGAATTACATGCTGGAGGTTTAGCTGGTCATTTTGGTCAAGCTAAAACCATTGCCGCAGTTGAAAACCGTTTTTACTGGCCGAGCCTTAAGAGGGACGTTAGCAGATTAGTGAGGCGTTGTCACACCTGTCAGTTAGCCAAACAGCGTAAACAAAATACCGGCCTTTACACACCCCTCCCCGTGCCTAACCAACCATGGCAAGATGTTAGCATGGACTTTGTCTTAGGTTTACCCAAGACCCTTAGGAAGCATGACTCGATTTGTGTAGTCGTAGATAGGTTTTCTAAGATGGCCCATTTTCTCCCGTGCTCCAAAACTTTCGACGCCTCTAGAATAGCCAAGCTGTATTTTGATGAAATTGTAAGACTTCACGGCCTACCCAAAACCATTGTATCAGATAGAGATGTGAAGTTTACTAGCTACTTTTGGAAGACTCTATGGCATAAAATGGGAACCAAATTACAATTCTCCACTGCTTTCCACCCCCAAACAGATGGCCAAACCGAAGTAGTGAATAGAAGTCTAGGAAATCTTTTAAGGACCTTGGTCGGAGAAAATCTTAGGGAATGGGACTCTAAACTTCCGATAGCTGAATTTGCATACAACAACTCTGTAAACCGATCTACTGGTCTAAGTCCTGCTGAAGTCGTGTATGGTTACCTACCTAGACAGCCTATTGATTTAATCCCTGTAAGTCCTAAGGTTAGGATGTCTGAGTCTGCATCTGCATTCGCATCTCATCTTCAAGAACTGCACAAAGAAATAAACAAAAGAATTCAACAAAGTAACACTCATTATAAGATTGATGCTGATCGTAAGAAGAGATTTAAAGAATTTGAAGTTGGAGATTTTGTTATGGTACGGATTCGTCCGGAGCGGTTCCCTCAAGGAGCCGTTAAAAAGTTACATGCTAGAAGTGCGGGCCCCTTTAAGATAATCTCGAAAGTAAACAGTAATGCTTATGTGTTAGACCTTCCTGGAGGCTTTAACATGAATCCTACGTTTAATGTTGAAGATTTAGTAGCTTTCGAGGGACCCGAGTTTAACCCTGATAATCCACTTCATGATAAGCCTTGTGAGAACCTACCCAGTGAGATCCCCAACCTACCTCCACTCCCCAAATTGCCCCATTTACCTACTGCGGAGAAGGTCGAGGCTATACTTGAGGATGAAATCATTTCCACGAAGGAAGGTGGTCGCCAAAGGTACTTGGTACACTGGAGAGGGAAGCCGGCGACTGAGGACACGTGGATAGATCGAGAGGAGCTGCAGAGATTGGATCCAGATCTTCTAGAGATGTACGAGAGCTCCAGAGATTTCTACTCGACGGGGTCGAGCTTTCTCCCACCTGGGGAGAATGATGTGGACATCGATCAGAGGTTCAGACATGTGTATCGCCGTAGACAGCGCAGATCGACGGCCGAGATTCAGAGTTTATATTTCTAGCTATTTATGTATTTCTTTTATGCATTGTTCTTTTATTTCCTATTGTACCCTTGATCTAAGTTGAGTCATGAGTGTAGCCCTGAGGGCAAGAGAGTCATTGTATTTTCTTTTTTTTGGGACCTATATATAGGCCATGTCATGTTGTATTTTGGCTTAATGAATGTTTTGAATGAAAATATGATATTTGTCTTCTTCTTCTTGCATGAGGGCTAGGGAAGGGAGATAGCTCAGGAGGAGCAAACCGCAATACCCACCAATCGTTGGAAGAGTCCTCGATTCGTGGTTACTTCTTCTATCTTCGCAATCTCATTTCTACAATTTCCTTTCCTCCACTACCACCCCGATATTTTTCTCCCAAGCCTTGTACCGCCGGCCCATAGGATCCCACCGCCGGCCAACTCCCCAGCCACGGCCGGCCACTTGCCGGCGAGGCTTCTTGTCCGGCCGATCCTTCTCTCCGTATGCCTCAATTTTGAAATTTGAAATTCAATTTTCAAATACTTTCCAAATTTGGAAATCTAAATTAGGAAAGTTTTGAATGATTCCTAATTTCAAATTAAAATTAAATCGGAGTTTTTAATATTTCGTTTCCACGTCAGCATCCTAATTTGAAACCCCTCCACATGGATTTCCCTCTCTCTCCCCTTAGCATGCCGCCGGCCTCCCCATTGGAGGAGCCACATTAATGCCTCCATTAAGGCATTAATGACACCTCAAATTTGAAACAAATTTCAAATTTTTCCCTCTTGATTTCTTCCAAAACTGAAATCAATTTCAGTTTTTTTTTCTTTGGTTTAAAATCTCCCTCCTCCTCCCTAGAAGCCGCCGGCCATCCCCTATTAATGGGTTCCATTATGGGCTCATTAATCCCTCTTAATAACATTTGAAATTTGAAATTAAGTTCAAATATTTCCCTCCTAATTTACTAAAATCTGAAACTAATTTCAGATTTGAGTAAATCTATTCTAACCTAGAACCCCTCTCTCTAAACACTCGCCCCCCTCTCTCCCTCCTTGGCCGAAACCCCTTGTGCTCCTTGGAAATCCCGCCGGCCTCTCCACCTTCATCATCTCCACTCTTCCGACGCAAGGACTCCCTCCCCCTCACCTTCACTTAAGTCTTCTCACCTTGAAGAATTCCCTACGTCAAACATGTATGGCGGATCCCGAGTTTGAATGGGGTCTTGTATTCAACGCCGACGGAAGCATCAACATTCTACGATCACCTTGTTTTGACGTAGGATTTGAAGACGAGACGACCGTGGAAGAGTACTTGGAGAGAGTCGTCCCGATCCTTGCAAGCATCTACGACCGACAATTCTTGAAGCACACTTGGAGTCTTGAAGGACAAGCGTTCACGCCTTCCTCGTCACCGCCAACCTCTCCGTGGCTAAAGGCCATTGGTGTGGCCGCCGTCTTCGTGGCATCCTTGAGCATACTAAAAGCCTTCTCCCGCTAAACCCGACATTGAGTGTAAGTGAGCAAGGTACTCGTAGTGAAATTTCTTGATATTAACCGGTGGATTCTATGTTATTTTCCGCATTCGATTATTGTGAAACTTTTAAGATCTATCCATAATTGGGCTCAAACAACTAGCTTGTGATTGATTATCATAACATTTTGATAACGGATAATCTCTTGAATCTCAACTTAAGATAATATAATCTTATAGTGGTAAACTTTGTAATTCCTAAATAATTTCATGTGCAATTCTTGAAGTTTCACATCAACATAGGATTAAATTAATACAATCAAAATTCTGAATTTTAATTTCAGAATTAATTATATTAAGTAACTCCCAAAATAGGATGAAAAGAGGAGGATTTGAAATTTGAATCTCAAATCAATTGTAACTCCTATTAATCAATTTTCCAAATTTGCTAGGGCTTCATTAGGAAAGCAATTGGGGGGGGGGGGAATTCAAAATCCACAAGGGAGGACTAGGAGAAGGCGGCGGCGGCAAGGTGGGAGAAAGCTTGCCGGTGGCTGCTGGCCGGCGGGTTGGGGGGCTGCAGGCCGGCGGCCTGGGCAATCCAGGAGGGACGGCGGCAGTGAGCAAGGGAGAGGGAGGGTGTAGGGAAAATTCTAGGGATTCAAAGAGTGAAATTCCAATTTCTCACAAATAGCTTCAATCCAAATCTCCGCAACAACAACTTGATTAAGAAAGATAAAAGAAAAGAGAAGGACAAGAAAACCTAGAACTCACAAAGAGATCTAGCTTCTCCTACGAACACACTAAGGCTTCGTTTGGGACGGCTTTTTTATTGCTTTCTAAAACGGAGTTTTAGTACAATTTTTTTTATTTTTGTACTAAAACTCCGTTTTAGAAAGTAGTAAAAAAGCCGTCCCAAACGAAGCCTAAGAGATTGAGGAGGTTTGCACTCACAAAGAGAACATGAAATGTAACTTTTCATTCATAAAAAAACTAAAGAGCAAATACAATGATAAAGCCTATATATAGGCTATCCGAAAATAAAAGACAACATCGCCCTTGTGCTACAATAAACACTAACTCCCTCATAGGGGTACAAATGGAAAAACACGAAATAAAAATTACATGAATAAAATAAACATCAGAAATAAAGACTCTGAATCATGGTCGTCGCTCGACGACCCCTCCGATGGTACGTGTGCCGGAATCTTCTATGGATGTTCTCATCAATCAATCCTTGGGGAAAGCTGAAAGAAAGCCTTCTTTATTCTTTCATCACTCAGTAATAGTTGTATTGAAAATGACTAATTTCTAACCAAATTTATAAAAGTCAAATTAGTCTTAAATAACATATGATATTTTAATCCACTTATAATCAACACATAAAAATAAAGATTGCAAACTCACTCAGGTAGACTAAACACCATATCGGCACGCCTATGGAAAAATGAAGTTGATGAGGAGATGGATTGTTTTTGATGAAGACAATATATGGATGTTGAAGATGGATTAAATGATAACTAGGATTAGATTATTCATAGTTTATACTTGTTACAAAATAAATTGTTTAATTGTTGTTGGCAATTGAGCTTCGTAATTCACTAGATTGCATCTGGCTAGATTCTATGTCGATATAGGTTGGCAATCCACGGTTTTCCAGCTGAAATTCTTTTATTGGAAATCATGTGGACTAAGGGGTAAAATCTATAGAATATCCTTTTTAACTCTCACATTATTTTATGGAAACTTGGTTAATACTTATATATTGTCCTAGAAATTTTGTTTAGTAATCACTATGTAATTAGTTATTTTTAAAGGTTGATATTACCTAGAGTAGCATAGAATCTTCTTGTATAAATAAGAGTGCAAGGTCCTCAATGAACTGTAAATAGAATTCAAATTCCCTCTTGATGGTATCATTCTCTTGGGAAAGAAATAATTGAGCGACCTTGGTTCTTTCTCAACAATTAGTTGATACTTCTTTGTTGAAGTTGCCCCCACTTGCTGTCTTTCTAGCAAGATGGCCACTGTCATAGCTATTTCCTTGACCAACTTTTGTCCTCGTCATATCGAGATCCACTAAAAGGAGAACTACCTGTTGCTAACTCTAAAATCAGGATAATCGCATGCTGCCTTCACCTTGCGTCAATATAAAGAGAGAAATTATGTTAACAAATTCATGGAGGATGCCTATCATATTAGAAGCCATTGACCAATCAAATGATTCTAACTGGAACTCCCAAACTTTAATGGGCGAGTATCAAATCTTGAATCTTTATATATATGATGAGCTTCAAGCTATAAGTCTCAAGCATCATGCTTTATTCATAAAGATATCGAAGGCCGGGAAAATCGTAGTTCTAATAGTTCGTGGTTTGGATAATTATAATAAGAGATAGTTCTAAGAAAATGAGAAAAATGAAATATTAACTTTCTAAAGAATTTGAAGTGAAAGATTTGGGAAGATTCAAATTTCTTTCTTGGAACAAACGTGTCTCTCTTGAATGTGGAGATATTTAGTTAATTTGCTGTACTTAGTATATAATTGATGCGGACATCGGTACGAAGATTTGACGCATCTATCACAGGAGGCGTCGTAAATCGACGGCTATTATTTAAATCTTCATTTATGAGTTTTTTCTGAATTTTAGTTCTTATTTAATGTATTTCCTGTTTTACCCCTAGGTTAGTTTATGTGAGTGTTGTGGCCCAAGGGGCAATTTTGTATTTTAGAGTTTTCTTATGTTGTGGCCTATATATATGACCTTAAGTTATTGTAATAGGGATGTGATTATTGATAAAAAAATGGTGTTCAACAATTGTGCTCTTGTGAGAGGACGAAAGTGAGATTCCTATGAGAAGGAATTGGAGCTTTCACCAGCCGCTGGATGGGTCCGGGCTCGTGACTTGAAGTCCCTTGGAGAAGGGCAAAGAATCACCCGTCAGTCTTTGGATGAGTCCAAGGCTCGCGGTTTTTATTTTCTATCGTTTGTTTCTATCTTTCGTTTTATCTTTATTTTTGTGTTGTTCCTTCTTATTGCTCCCCGTAGTCATATTTATCATCTTCCTACATCCACCTTCACGTCATCCTCATCCTTCCTCCTCTCTCATTGGATTTCCTAATTTGGGGTGCATGATATTAGGACTTAATTTGAAATTCAAATTGTTTAAAATTTAAAATTCAAATTTATTTCCTAATTTAGCTCACCTATTTTTGGAAAGTGCTTAATTGAAATCATAAACCCATGGCAATTTTGGATTTCAAATTTCAAATTTGAAATTTTTCCTAATTGGGTTTGATCCACATTTGGAAGGTTTTAACTCTCCGATTCAAAATTCAAATTTTAATTAGGAGTTAAATGCCCCCTCAATTTCCTCCATTTAATTAAGGAATTAATCGCAGCTTTAAATTTGAAATTTAATTTCAGATTTAAGGATTAATTCACTTAAGTAATTGGGGCCCACTTATTTGAAATAAGTTCCCCCCAATTTCAATCAAAACTGAAATTAAATTCAGATTTTGAAAATTCCTAAATTCAAATCAATGAGCTTTAAATTTCCACATTAATTGCTCCTTGGTTCTTGCTTTGGCCGAAACCCCCCTCATGCCCCACCTCTTGATTTCTTTCCTTAATATTTCCCTTTCCTTGCTTTAAGGAAATATTTTTAAATCCACTTAATTTCTGCTGGCCGAAATTTCCCTTGCCATGCTCTACTAATTAATTCCCTAATCTAAGGAGATTAACAGTAGGAATTAACTCCCTACCCTTTATCTTTGGAAAGATTTCCCAATTTCAGGAACCGGAATTTACATGAGCTCCTAGTGATGAGGACATCGGAAGCATTTTTCGACGCCGGAGATCGACGGCTACGATCATGAGTTTATTTTGAGTCATTTTATGTAGTTGTTTATTTGATTTTGTGTTTTTTTCCGTTTTTGCCCTTATGGGTGGTTAGTTGTTATTGTAGCCCAAGGGGCATTTTAGTCTTTCGTTTTCTTTGTCATTGGGAGACCTATTTATATGGTCATTCTCTTGTAATAATGTAGTTTTTTTGAAATGAAAATATTTAGTGTTCTCTTTGTGAGTTCCCCCCCCAAGATCTCTTAGTGAGTTCGCCGGAGATCTCTTAGTGAGTTCGCCGGAGGAGACTAGATCTCTTTGTGAGTTCTAGTTTTCACACCTTCTTATCTCGTGGAAATTCAAATCGAATATAATTGAGGTTAGTAATTTCATGGTCGCTCGATTCCCTTGAAGTTTCCCTCTCTTCCTCCCCTTGGATTTGCCGCCGCCTAGCCTTGACCTGCTCAAGCCGCCGGCCCCCTTAGCTGCCTCCTCCCGCCGGCCAATCCCTCTCCAGACCTTGGGCCGCCGACCCAAGACCATCCTGTGCAGCCACCCCTCCTCTTCCTGCTCCCAACCCCACGGCTAAACAGCCAGCCGTGAGCCTCCAGCCCCGTCTACCTGCAGTTCTCTTGCAGTCGGTCAATCCAAGCCCTGCCCAAGCCGTGAACTCCAATTCCTGTGATTTAATTACCTGCCTAATCAAGCATTCATCCTAAGGCAATGTAATTAATGACATTTAGAGCTATTTTGAAATTTGAAATTCTTTTCCCTCTCATATTAAACCAAATTGGGAAGTTACTTAAGGCCCAATTAAATCTGAAATTAAAATTCAGATTTAATAGAATTTCTTACTTAAACTTGGGCCCCACTCTCATAACTCCTAAATCTCTCCCTCTCCTCCTTAGTGGGCCGGCCACTCATAGTGGGCCTTTTTCTCCTTCCAAATGACATATGAACACCACAAATTCAGCCCAAATTTCTTCCCCTTCACCGCCCCATTAAACCCATTTGGATTAATTTGAATCCATCAAGTTAATTCCCTCCCACCTCTATCAAAACTGAAATTCCTGCAGGAATTTTCAGTTTTTGTCTTCGGTATCTTCCCCCAAGCAACCACAGCAAGCACTTAGGATAATTCTCCTCCACCACTCCGGTCACTTATCCAAGAACGACGATCCAAGGCTCCTTCTTCCTCGGAGCGACCTTGATTCTAAGGTGGAGACTCTTCTTCCGCTAAAGCCTAGATTAGTTGAGCGTATGGGCTCCAAAGGTGAAAGTTCTCTTTATTAATTCGTGGATTCTTGTTACCATCGTAGTTTTACAATTTGAACTTTGCGTTTTCTTAAATTGTTTGGTTTCCGGATTTTGCTCATCCTTGCCTAAGCAAGTTAAAACCACAAATTCTAATGACCACTCTTTTATTATAAACGATAATTTTATTTTGGGTTATTAAGTTTCAATTGCTCTTTATAATTTCCTAAAGTAACTCCATCGCATGTACGTTTCACATCACCTAGCCTTAATTTATTTCCTAAAACCTGATTTCAGGATTAGGAAATAAATTCCTAATCCTCCCAACACCACATACGGCCTGGCCCATTGCTGGAATTCCTCTAAAATCTTTCCCACCTCTTAGATCTTTCCAAAACGCCTCCTGTTACTTTGAGAATTATTCTCCACCATAATTCCCTGTTGGCCAAAACTTTCCCTGGCCCGTATACTTGACTCCCCTCCACAGATCTCTTCCCAAACTCCTTTGGACATTGAGTATTCTGCCTTCTAAGACTGCAGCCATAGAATTCCAGTAACGTTTATTGTTTCCCAGCAACTTAGCGCTTCAAAACAGCTGCTGTTCTGAAAATTCCTGCAAAGGATCCTCTCCCTAGCAGAGACTCCTACCCGTTCCACATCAATAATGAAACTCGATAATTCATTATTTTGCCCAATATAATATCTTGTGGTGATTATCAATTCATGTACTTTGAATGTATCCTTTATAAATAATGTATAAATCTCATCGAAATATGACAATTTCTTTTTTAACCCCTAACGCTAATAGGGTGAGTGCCTATGGTTGCTCTTACTGCTTATGGTTTTGGACAATCATATTGTTTTGAGGTGTGCATTATGCCTTTGAAAATACTAATATTTTAAAAGCCGAATCGGACCGGTCGATTCAACCAATTTGATCGTGAAACGGTCAAGTTACCGATTCGATTAGGTTCAAAAACTACATTTGCATTGAATTAGTTTGAACTGCCAGTTCGACCAAGAAACCGTCTAATTGGTCTCGGTTTTGTAGAACCAGATTGTTTTGCAAAATATAAATTTATTTTAATAAAATTTTAAATAGTATGTTTTAGTTTTATTAAATCTTCTTAAAAATTTAAAAATTATTTATTTATTGCCATATGGAGATAAATTCAGCCATAATATTTGTATGCTTTTTCGCATAATATGCTTTGTTGCAGTTATGTGTACTTTACACTGTATAAAAACAATGGTTTAAAGCTCTCCTATGATGTGGGACCAAAAAGCTTCATTAATGCTTGATGTGTTTGACTGCAAATTTGAGCTGTGTTGGGCTGCTATAACGTATATTTTAAAACTTAATAATATAATTTATTATGTTATAAATTTATATATTACATCAAATATTATTCTTATTATAAATTATTTTTATATTTATACATTTATATTATAATTTTTTTTATTTGTAAATATATTTCTAATTTACGTATATTTATATTGACATTGATGCATGATCAAGCTTTTGAACGTGCTTTATTTTGCTTTAATCGAGCATGTTTAAGTGTTTTAATCAAGGTAATTATGTGTTCACTTTTAAAATTTTCAATTATTGTATAATTAATATTATAATTGAATAAATTCAATATTTATTATATCATCGGGTTCAACTTTGGTTGAACCATTAAACCTTGAAGCTCTCATTTCGGTACTATGTCCGATCCGATTTTCACAACATTAGAAAATACTACTTTAAAATACTAGGTATTAGCACATTGTATATAATGTGTTTGAAGTTTTATGATTTTTTTTTTGGGATATGAGCTTGATCATATGTTACATAAAAGTTTATTGGTTTATCCTATGGACCATACCCTAAGATCTAAGTAGGTTACAAGCATGGTTTAAAAAATCGTTTGAGGCGCACGCCTCGAGGTGCGCCTCGAACTGAGGCCCACAATGAGCGCCTTGAGGCTTATGTCGCACTAGTGCTAGTAAGGCTTTCGATTTTTTTAGTTGAGGTGCATGCCTCTAGGCTCAATGCCTTGAGGCATTTCGGGGCAGTGCCTCATTTTAGTTAAGTTTTATAAATTTTTATTATATATTATTATTAAAAATAAATATACTTTATTCTATTATACAAAGAGAATAAATCAATTAGCTATATAATGAATGAACATGGTTGAATGGTTGTGTTATGTTTAGTAAAAAATTGAAAGATAAACCCTTCAAATTATAGAGGCGAATAACTTGTGATGATGAATTAAATCGTTTGGTTCTTAATGATATATATTTTCTAATGATGAATAGTTAATAACAAAAAATAGTAAAAGATTTAAAATTGAAAATGGAGGAATGAGTTTGATGATGAAAAGAATGAAAACGTCAATGTTAATATTAAAATGATTACTAAATTGATAATAACTTCTTCATAAGAAATTTAAAGAAAGTTGTAAAGTGGACTTCAAACTTTTTAAAAAAGTATCAATGGTATTTAAATATAATGGATTACTTTGTTGTGTTTTTAATATGTTGCTTTGTTTTATATCACAGTGAATCCAATGTTAATTAATATGGAGAGTTGAAAAAAAAAGTGATATAATTGAAGAATGTTTAGAAGACGACAATGAGTCAGAATTCGAAGATGATATTATTATTACATATGAGAGCTATTATGAAGAATATGAAAGTAAGAACGAGACCGTCGTGGATTCTAATCTTAACTTTGCATTTAAGTTTTAAATAAGTGTTTATTTGAATCTCATTTTAAATTTTCATTCTATAATTACATCTAATTTTGGGATTTGTAGTTTATTTTTTTATAATGACAAATCAAATAAATATGTTGTTGTTTTATTTTGTTTTTGTCATTTTTATGAATTATTTGTTTGATCATGTGTTTTTTTTTGTTTTTTTTTTTAGGCTTACGCCTCGCCTTGCTGAGGCAGAACACATCGATTCTCGATTTCACATTTTTAAACCTTGACTACAAGCAAATAAAATGAGTTTAATCCCAATCAAGGTTTAAAAAAGGCGAAATTGGGTATTTAGATGTTTTGCCTTTAGGCTTCCTTTGTTTTTTTTTGGTGCTTTTGTAAAAGGCAGTTTTAAAAAAGCATTAAGTTCAGAAAATGGAGTTTTCTAACGGAGAAGCATATTTAAAAACTTTCTCAAAACTGCAGAAAAATGAAAAAAATGGAGTTATAAGGAACGTGATTTGACGAACCAAACAACACAAAAAAAAAAACATTCCTCCATTTGCAAACGTAAAAGGCAAAAAAACGCTCAAACAAACAAAGCCTTAGTGAGGGGAGGCAGAATAAGCTTTCGTCTCGAGGCTTAAGCCTCAAAACAAAAAATTAAAAAATCGATTGAACTTATAAATAAATCATAAAAATGACAGAAATAAAATTAAACATCAATATAATTTTTGGATTTATCATCATAAAGATATAAACTACAAATCTCAATATTAAATGTTATTATAAAATGATATTTGAAATGAGATTCAAAGTAAACACTTATTTATAACTAAAATGAACCTTGAACCATAAGGATTAGGATCTACGGCGGTCTTACCTTTACTTTAATCTTATTCAATTTCAACTTTTTTTTAAACTCCTTATATTAGTTACATTGGATTCGGTATAATATGAAATAAAATAATAAATTAATAACACAACAAAGTAATCTATTATATTTAAATCACCATTTAATTTTTTTATAGCTCGAACCCTACTTTGCTACTTTCTTTAAAATTACCGTAAAGTATGAGTTATTACTAATTCAATTGTCATTTTAAAATTAGCATTGATATGTTCATTTTACTCATCATCAAAAGCATTCATCCATCTTCAACTTTAAATCTTTCACAAATTTTTGTTATTATCCATTCATCATCTAATAATATATCATCAACAACCAAATGATTTGTTTCATCATCATCAGTTATTCATCGCTATAATTTAAGGTTTTTATCTTTTAATTTTTTATCAAACACAACACAATCATTCAACCTTATTCATTATTCCTATAGCTAATTGGTTCTTACTCTTTATATAATAGAACAAAAAATATATAATAATAATAATAATAATAATAATAATAATATATAATAAAAAATTATAAACTTTAACAAGAAAGAGACGCCGCCTCTTTTAAAAAGGTGTAAGCCTCCTGGAATTAGTGAGACATAAGCTTTGAGGTGCTCATTGCTCGCCTCAGTTCGAGGCGTGCGCCTTGAAAGATTTTTAATCCATGATCCCAATTTTTTTTTAATGTTAATTTTGATATTTTACAAACTTCCAAAATGTGAAATATTTTTGCTTCATCATAGAAATATTGGTTTGGATGTAAAGATCTTTTGTCTCTTCATATTTTTTAGGACTGCAATGCCATTTTAAGCTGGATATGTTATTTATAAGTTTTTTCATTTTCCCTTCTCTATTTCTTCTTCTTCTCACCCTAATCTAATTATTAGTGTTAATAAATAGTTGTACATATCAGACTTCTTATTATGTGCAAAAGAAATCATCTTCTGTTCATTTTTTTGCGATTTAAACTTTCTTGAACTTCTTTGGTTTAATTGTTTCATTTTCTTTTGTTTCCATAACCAGTACTGAGTAAATGTCTGTTTGGATGGCTGCTCGTGTTTTTGCATGCTTGTATGTCAGATTGCATGGATAGTTTGTACCTTAATTAGTACTTCATTTTTCTGTACATTACGCATCATCTCAGAGAAATAGTTTGTTTTAAAAACCTAAAACCTCTTAACCTTGGCACAGTCCCAACAGGATGAGCTTGTAACTGGCATTCCTTTTATTTTAAATATAGCTTTGATTGATCCTTCGCTTTTTTGGGGAGCTTTTGTTGGGAAATGTAGCATCAATCTCCTTTTTTTTTCTTAGGATGTTTTGTACTGAAGCACAGTTACTCACTCGCACATTCAAGTCCTTGCTTGAACCCTTGACATTTAAGATGGGTGCCTTAGCACGATCCACCGAGTCATTGGGTGGACGGCAATTTAGCATTACTCAATTGCCAATCATCTATCCTACTGCTTGCTGATGTGGATTTTGAGGTTTATTTAAGATTTTTGTTTTTGGTAACTGATTTGGTGTGCATATTATTTTTCTTATGGACTTTGGCTCATATCACTTTATTTGAATTGATAAATTGCTAAATGATTTAAATTTTGCTGGATTTTTGTTCATCTAAATACATTACTCTTGCAATTATATTATGTTTGTATGCTAAAATCTCCTTATTTATGTATTTTTTAGGGCATTATTCTTTTTTTCAGCATTATTATATTTGCTGGCTCTGTTTTGGCCCTGGGTGCTATTGTATCGGCAAAACCTTTAGATGATTTGGGCTACAAGGGTTGGAGTGGATATCACAGAAGTTTTTATTCTCCTTACGCTTCATCTGTGTATCTTGGTTGGGCAATTGCCTCTTCAATGGCATTGTTAATAACTGCAGTTCTGCCTATTGTTTCGTGGTTTGCAACTTATAGATTCTCGCTCTCTTCAGCTCTCTGTGTTGGTATTTTTGCTTGTAAGTTATATCAGCATGATTTTTCCCAATATTACTCTGTAGCTCTAGCGTTCTATGCACTTTTTTACTTTAAAGCTTTCTTTTAACCGGTTTACAAGTCAACCTCGTGTAAATGATGTTGCATTACTGTTTAAATGCTTCCTTTCTAGATAATTATCATACTTTCATTATTGTTCTTCAGTTATTCTTGTGGCATTTTGTGGTGCATCATATTTGGAGGTGGTAAAATCTAGGGTGGACAAAGTACCCTTGAAGTCCGATTTTCTTGCAGCTTTGCTTCCTTTGGCTTGCATTCCAGCAATTTTCTCACTAATAATTGGCTTATATAAATGGTGAGTAGATGACTTAAGCTAAGGATTTTCTGTTGACCAGTTTATATTGGATTTCTACTTAACTATTGGCATGTTGCAAAAATGGTCTGCAGGAAAGATGATGATTGGAAACTGTCCTGTGGTGTATATGTCTTCCTTACCATTGGATTTTCACTTCTTCTTGGTGCCATGTCAGCTGTTATAGTTGTCATCAGGCCCTGGACGGTTGGTATGCTTAAATGCAGAGTGTAAATCATTTGAATTCTGTCGAGTAATTTTGCTGGTTTATTGTAATTATGCAGGTTGGGGTTGCATTCCTTTTGGTCATCCTTCTTGTCGTGCTCGCATTAGCCGTTGTTCATTATTGGGCTTCAAACAATTTCTATTTAACCAGGATCCAGATGTTCTTTGTTTGCTTTCTTGCTTTTCTGCTTGCTTTGGCTGCTTTTTTGGTTGGATTTTTTGAAGGTGACTGCAGAAGTTGTGTACTCGCCATTTTGCTGATGGTTCATAACAAAGGGGATCACTACTGAAGCATTGCTTCTGTTTTTTTTTTTTTTTTTTTTCAGGTAAACCGTTCATAGGAGCATCAGTTGGGTATTTTTCATTCCTGTTTCTGCTTGCAGGCAGGGCGCTTACAGTAAGTTGATTAAAATGATTCGGAATGTTCATATTATAGTTTCTTTCCTATCATCCACTTAAGCTGTTCTCTTTATTTGTGGATAAACTTCACTTTTTCTTCTCAGGTGCTTCTTTCACCACCGATTGTAGTCTATTCTCCACGAGTATTGCCAGTTTATGTTTATGATGCCCATGCTGATTGTGCAAAGAATGTTAGGTTCGATTTGATATCATCATCTTGTTGTTCTTCTTAACAAATTATTTTTTAGATTTCTCTTTTCTAATTTATGGATTATTTTTTTTCATAAATATTGACTTTTGTAATTTGGCAGCCATGCATTTCTTATGCTGTATGGTGCTGCTCTTGCAACTGAAGGATGGGGCGTTGTGGCTAGTTTGGAAATATACCCGCCTTATGCTGGAGCTGCAGTTTCTGCTATTACCCTAGTTATAGCTTTTGGGTTTGCTGTATCTCGCCCTTGCCTTACCCTTAAGGTCTATTCTGCTTACCGTTTTCTTTGATATTTTCATGTGTGGGTGCATACTTCGTGATGTTTTTGCTTACTTTTGGCATCTTGTATTCCTTGGAGAACTTGTCTTTTTAGTTACATAACCTGCTGAAATGTGCATGCTGCCAGATGATGGAAGATGCCGTGCATTTTCTCAGCAAGGAAACTGTTGTACAGGCGATTACACGTTCTGCCACAAAGGTGTGTTTTCAAATGAAGGGAGATGAAAAGTGAAAATTTTGGGAGTTTTGTTTCAAGTATATTTTATATGAATAATATGATTTTCTGAGCATCTTTTCTATTACTATTGTCTCAGTGGTCTGAAAGTACATGTTGGTGCATTGCATAATTGGATATTTATTCTTGCTTCCGTCATATTTTAAATTTTCAGTGATTACAAAAATGTGTTAGACTGATCCATCGAAGATTTTTAAACTTATTTTTGTTTTTTACGCGCTTTATGGCCCAAATGCAGTGATAAGTGTTCAAGAGCCGCTGCACCGGCGCTCAGGTACAATGTTAAACAAGCAAGAGTTCCCATATCACGGGCGGAGCTTATCAAATAAGCTAGTCTATGAAAATAGAATTTGATATAAACTTGAAATATAAGTTGTCACACAGGCAAATTAATAGAATTAATAGATATTATAATTCATATGAAGATAAATATTATATGCATTTAGGAAACTAAATTGGTTGGAGAGAAGACAAGGCGATTGATAGTTTAGGGTTTAAATGATGATATTCAGGTCGAAGTCAGGTAGGTGTGATTATAAATAAAAATTTGAAGGATAATGTGATAGAAATTAATAAAATTAGAGATATAATTATAGTTTTAATGATTGTTGTTGATGTTAATATTATTAGTATCATAAGTGCTTATGCTCTCCAAATATGTTTTGATGTGTTTAAAATTAAATTTTTAGAATAACTCAAGAATTTATGCAAAAGATATCTCTTGAAGACAATTTTTTTATTAAAGGAGATTTAAATGGACATATTTGTAGAAAGATAGAAAACATAAAAGCATTCATGGTGATTATGAGTTTGGAATGATTAATGAAGGTGATATGATTATTTTGGATTTTTTTCTAAGTTATGTGATGTGTGTTGGAAGTAAAAATAGAAAAATAGATAAGAAAAAAATGTAGGAATACGAATATCTCATGACTTATGTAACTTATGTAATATCTCATGACTTATGTAACTTATGTGATGCTGGTTTTTGATTACTTCTTCAACAGTAATGAAAGATACAATTGATCTTCTATTTGAGAGCTAGATCGGCTCTCCCACATACCTTAGCCACTGTCAGAAAACTCACACCAAACCCTAGAAAATAAACTCAACACATATCTCCCCTAACCCTAGAAAAACTACCTCTTAAGTAGCTCTCACTTTCATTGAACACAATTGGGACATTCCTAAACAACATAAACATAATTAAGAAATATTCTCAAACAATTAAAACTTTCATAAATAGTATCAACACAACTAGGAAACATTCATAAACAACATAAACACAAATTATAAAACCTTCATAAACAGCTCCCCCTTGATTCCTCCTCCTTACATAATGAATAATAATTCCCCTGGGCCTCAGAAGGGGGTCGAAATCTCCCCCTCTACTGCCCCTGCTTCCGCCAGACAAAGGGCAAGTTCGGCTAGGGCTGGGTTGGTCTTGATCCTTGGTGCCGAGTGCCACCCCCTCTAGTGGCGTATCAATGCTCCTCCCCAAAGACACATCTTGTCCTCAAGGTGGAAGAATTGGAACTATCTGCTAATCATCTCGTATGGCTTTCATGTGATTTGGTACTTTGTCAAATCCTTCAACTTGATTAATACCTTCTGTTTTCGCTCGGCGCACCCCTTCTACTCTCAGGGGTTCCAAAATGACCTCCATGCTTCTAGTCAGGGGTAGTGAAGGCATTGTGTGATCTCCAATCGCCTGTCTTAGCTATGAGACATGAAATACTGTTTGCAATGCTGATGAAGATGGTAATCCCAAATGATAGGCCACTACTCCAATGCACTCCAAAATCTCATATGGCCTAAAGTATTGTGGAGACAACGTCTCATTCCTCTTTCTTGCTAATGTCTTTTGTCGGTAGGGTCTTAGTTTAAAGTAAACCATGTCTCTTGGCTTGCAATGTACTTTTCTCTTTATGCTCATCAGCCTTTCTCTTTATGATCTGCTGGGCCCTCAACAAATGTCCCTTGAGCTCTGCTAATATCTTGTGCTTCCTCTTAGTACTGATATACATTGAATGTTGGTGTTGTGCTATGCCCATAATATATCAAATGAGCTGGATCTTTATCATAGAGAATCTTGAAAGGTGTGGTTTGTGCTACTGAATGATACGAAGTGTTGTACCAATAATTGACCCAAGTAATGCACTTTTGCCCAACTCTTCTACATATTCGGCACAAAGCACTCCAAGCTCATCAACTCCACCAAGTAGCCCAATCTTGCTCCTTGTATCACCTTGACCATGGTTTTGAGTGAAACCGTGGTTCTGCATAGGCTGATATCTCCTCGTAGCACCACTCTCTTCCCCTCCACCTGAACCTCTATAAGAAATTTTTTTCAGTCCACCTTTGTCTCGCCGATTGTCTGTAAGCACTTCATTCCTAGGATTACATCAGTGCTCCTCAAATTCATTGGAAGAAAATCCTCTACTACTTGTATGCCCTGGAGTGTTAGTACCAACCTCTTATAAATCCTGCTACTCCTCTCTACCTTCCTTGTTCTCATTGACTCCAAAGCTCCCTGTATCCACCAACTTCAATCCCAACTGGTCCATGACCTGATTTGAGATGAAGTTGTGAGTAGCCCTTCTATCTATCAAGACCACCACTAGTCGCTCTCCTTAATCCGCCCCTTCACCTTCATGTTGTGATTTGGAGTAAATCCCACCACTGAATTAAGGGACACTTCCACCACATCAAAGTGTTGGTACTCTCCCTCCGCTTATGCTTTCTCCAACTCCTCGTTGTTGGTCTCCTCCTAAAAAATCATAAGGACGTGGATTGTGCGGTCCTTGCATCGATAGCTTAGTGCACACTTCTCATCACATCAGAAGCACAAACCCTTTGAACTTGGCCATGGGGAGAACTCCCCCACTCTTCTCCCTCGGTGCCTCCTGTTGAAATAACACTGTCTAGGTCCGTGATGCTAGTGAAGTCAAGACACTCCTGTAGGAGCCTCTTGTGACTCCGCTCCTATTGGTCCCTCCATCTATTTCCGATCCTCCGTTATGTGGGCTAGCTCTATCGTGTCCCTCAACCTCTTCAACCTAAACAATTAGAGGTTTCTTGTATGTCGGGCTTTGAACTCTTCATGAAATTTCCCTCCAACACCGCCTCCAAAATCCTCCTTAACTGCCTTGACATCAACTCATATTTCTTCCTAAACTCCATGACGGAGCGTCAAAGCAAATAATTGCTCATGTAGGTATGCTTGTCGAATTGCTCGGAAACCCTCCAACAAGTATTCCCTAAACTCCTCCCAAGAATGGATTGGATATTTAGCCTTCCCCCATTGGAATCAAACTAGGGGTTTTCCCTCCAGACATGGCCCTGCGACTGTAAGCTTCTCTCCCTCAGTCAACCTATTCACCACGAAATACCTCTCCACCTAGTACACCCACCCATGGGCATTCTCCTCTTCAAATATCGACATCTTCAACTTTCTTACCCTGCCATCTCCACTCTAACTTCCTCTATTTATAATAGTTCCGTTGTGTATCGAGGGTGGGAATCCCACCTCTCTTCTATCCTCCTTGTATGACCCGATTCTTATGGCTCAGCTTGACCTCCTCCATCTCCAGTCGCTCACTCTCCTAGTTTGAAATGCCTCCCATATCCATTAGCCGCCCTACCACATCCACCACAAAATTTACTCTTTGTTGTCCCTCCATCTAGAAACTCTGATTCACCCCTTATCGGAGCCCTAAGAGGTGGCTCTTGATGAAAGCAACTCTCCTAGTCAAACTCAATCCTGTCTGATCTCCTTTCTCTTAGATTATGTCAAGGGAATTCCGATCAAATTTTGGTTCGTGTTAGCAATCAGAGTCGCTAATGGAGTTTTGGATTGCATCTTCATGAGCTTCCTCATCATTTTCTCTAACCCTCCAAATCGACTCTCCATTTGTTTCTCCATGATTGAAAATCTTCCTTCGATAGTTGAGAACTTCTCTATCCCGAATTTGATTTACTTCAATTTGCCTTCAAACACAGCCACCCTCTTTGTTGCCATCTCTCCAAAACCTCGCTCTGATACTAATTTGATGCGTCTTGGAAGTAAAAACAACAAAATAGATAGAAGAAAAATGCAGGAATAATGAAAGAAACAATTGATCTACTATTCTAAAGGTAGATCAACTCTTTCACAAACCCTAGTCGCCGCTAGGAAACTCACACCAAAAACTAGAAAATAAATTCAGCACATATCTCCCCTAACCCTAGACAAAACTTCATCTTAAATAGCCCTCACACGTATTAATCTCAATTGGAACCTTCCTAAACAACACAAACACAATTAGAAAATCTTCCTACATAGTTAAAACCTTCATAAATAGCATAAACACAATTTTGAAACCTTTCTAAATACCATAAACACAATTAGGAAACTTCCCTAAATAACTCCTCATTGGTTCCTCTTCCTTACATAATGAATAATAGCTCCTTTGGCCCCTCAGCTGCTCTTGGTTTCGCCCAGCAAAGTTTTGCTAGGGCTGGGCTGGTCGGCTTCCCGCCCCCCCCTTGGCGTATCATTTTGATTTTATGATTGCTAATACTTAGTTAAGAAAAGAGAGAATCATCTCATCACTCATAAGAATGGATATAATAAAAACTTAGATTGATTGTTTTCTTATAAGAAATATAGATCATTTAGATTGCAAAGATTGTAAAGTCATTCTAATTTAAAATTTATGTATACAATATTCCTACATAGTTTTGGACTTTAAGATAAAGTGACAAATTATGAAAAATAAAATAAAATGTTTTCTTGGGATTAGATGGGGGCTTTTAAATATAACACAAACAAAACTATTTTTAAGAGTAAGATTCAAGAGCTTAAGATTATGATTGTCCATGAGAAAGCTAATGTTAAATAAGAAAAACAGCTAATAATATTAAGAATGTTGCAATGGATGTGGTTGGAGTATAAGAAGAAAAAATTTTAATGGTAAAAATAATTGGTGGTGGAATCAAAATGTGCAAGAAAAGATTAAAAATAAGAAGTTTTGTTATAAAAATTGGTTTAGTTGTAAAAACTCAAAAAATTGGGAAACATATAAAGAGGTCTGTAAGGAGTCTAAGAAATCAATATATGATGCAAAAATTTAATTTCTAATTATTTATATAATAGATTAGATATGAAGGAGGGCAAATGATGTATGTATAAATTAGTCAAATAAAGAGATATGAGAAGGATTTAGTTCAAGTGAAGTGCATTAAGGATGTTGATAAAAATGTGCTTTTATCAGAAGAGGATATTCAACCAAAGTGGATGAGATATTTTGATAAGTTTTTTAATGAAGATTGTGATAATACAATTGACTTTAGTGATATTAGCACCCGAAATGAAAAGAGATTTTTGTTTTTATCGACGTATTATTATAATTTAAGTTAGAGAGACTTTAAAGAAAATGAAGTTTGGGAAAACTGTTGGACTTGATGATATTCTAATATAGGCGTGGAATGCTTAGGAGATGAAGAAATTTCTTTGCTTACGTAACTTTTTAATATTTTTTTGAAGACTAAAATGATTCCAGATGAGTGGAGGTCCTGGAGGAGTTTGTTGATTCATTTTTTTTTAAGAATGAAGGTGATGCACAAGAGTTTGCGAATTATAGAGGAATTAAGTTAATTTGTCGTATTTTAAAACTTTGAGAGAGAGTTATTGAAAATAGGTTACAATGTGATTCTAATGTGTCTCAAATCAATTTAGATTCATGTTGGGTAGGTCTACTAAGGAAGCTATATATTTATAGAGAGATTTGATGGAGATGTATTGGGAGAATAAGAAGGATTTACATATGATATTTATTTATTTTGAAAAAGCTTATGATAAAGATTCAAGAGAAGTGCTATGGAGAATTTTATAAAATAAAGGGCTTAATAATGCTTATACTCAAGTCATTAAAGATATGTATGTTGGAGCTCGTGTTCAAACTCAAGGTGTTTGGATCAAGTGTTTTCCTATTTCAGTTGGATTACATCAAGGATCAAATTTAAGCCCATATCTTTTTGCTTTAGTCGTGGATGTTCTTATTAGACAGTTGCTGGAGAATGTACCCTAGTGTATGATTTTTGCTGATGATATTTTTCTTGTTGATAAGACTAGAGAGGGAGTTGAAGGTAAACTTGAATTATGGAGGTCAACCTTAGAGTCTAAAGGTTTTCATTTGAGTAGATCTAAAATTGAATATATTGAGTGTAATTTTAATAGTAATAGATCTAATGGGGGGATTGTAACTTTGGGTGATCAAATTATTAGTAAGAGCACATTTTAGATATCTCAGGTCTATTGTCCTGAGTGATGGTGAAATAGATGGGGAGATTATTAATTTATTAGTAGAATTCAAGTTGGATGGTTGAAGTGAAGGAATGCATCGAGCTTGTTGTGTGATAGAAAAGTACTCTTAAACTTAAGGGAAAATTCTATAAGATGATGGTGAGACCTGCAATGCGTAATGACATAGAATGTTTGCCATTAAAAGGGAAACATACAATTAAGTTAAATGTTGTAGAGATGAGGATGCTCAGGCGGATGAGTGGCTTTACTCTTAGAGATAGAATGCGAAATGAACATATATTTGAAAAGGTTTGAGTAGCTCTAGTGGCAGATAAGATTAGCGAGAGTTGCCTTAGATGTTTTGGTCACATAAAACATCGGCTTCTGATGACCCGGCTAGAAGAGTAGATGTATTTGATTTGGCCTATGTTAAGAGAGTTTGAGTTAGACCGTAAAAGGCTTGGTTGGAAAATATTAGAAATAACATTTTTTATTAGATTTAAATGAAAATTTGACTTTTAATAGGATACAAGGGAGAAAAATGATTCAGGTAGCTGACCCCATAGAATTGGATAAATATGCTTGATCTTTTTGTTTTATTATTTCTTTTTTTGTTGTGGCTGTTAATCAAACATTTTCACTGTGGCTGTCTATTTTCTTAGCTTGAATCAAGTCATGTCCTAATTGGCTTATGATGGCAACCACATTTTATTTGTTTGAATTTTTTGTTATTTGTTTTTTTTTTCCTACTGCTTGAGCCCATTAGGACTAAGAGATTATATAACTTAGTTTAGTTCAGTGCAATTGTGTTTGCTGCACTTCAAGGCAGGAGCAATGGAACTTTATTTGACGACTTAGCTTAAAATCAAGTTTTACAGGAATACTTGTTTAGTTTTGTGTAATTCTTTATTTGCGGTTCTCTTATTTAGTTGGCCATATGGATTTACATAGGAAAAAAAAATGGACCTTACTTTTCTAATGAGGGCTCTGTTTGATCCGTGAACTATTTCTGGGGTTTACATTAGACTATAGAAGAATTCATGGTTGGTTAATTGTTCAGTGGGTGATTTATATCAGAGGATGCTTTATACTTGAAGAAAATACTGGATAAGCTACTAAAATTTTGTTCCTCCATCCTTTGATTAGATATAACAATTTGTTTTTTTTATTGTTCAATGTGAATTGTCAGATTGGTATACCATGACGGTTGTCTTGGACCTCTTGGTGCAATGAAGTTTGCACCTTATGAAACATCAAGTGATCATTTGAAGCTTTCATTTTTTCCAGATCTATTTGGTGTTCCACTTGACTTATCGGAATACAATTTCTTTTTTTGTTTGTGTGAAATTTGTCGAATTATTTTGCATTTTTATCTGATAGTGGAATGATATTGACATTTGGAGCAATTGAACCAAGAAAGCTATTAATATTGTGGTTTTATTTTTTTTGATGTAGCAAGATGTCTAACGGATGATGATTTATGTTTTTTCTTGTTTAATTAGTGAATCTTAAGAATTCATCAAAATAGCTTTAAAAAATTGTGTTGTGAATCCAGGTTTCTGTTTTTAATCCAACTTTCTTTTAGTGGATCGTAAGATTAAATTCAAGAATTTGTTTGTTTTTGGCATTGTAGCCATTGTATAATGTCTGGCACAGTTTTAATGTTTATAATGGTTATGCATAAACCTAATTCTAATTTTATTTAGCTTTTTTGGGTGATTAGACTAGGAACGCTCTATCTGGGACTTACTCAGCCCCACAAAGATCTGCTAGTTCTGCTGCTCTTTTAATTGGGGACCCCACCATTACACGGGACAGGGCAGGGAATTTTATGCTACCTAGGGCTGATGTAACAAAACTGAGGGATCGCTTGAGAAATGAAGAAACCACTGCCGGTTCATTCATTCATAGATTGAAATCTGGCTTGATTTATTGTCACGGGTCTCCTATTGTTGTAGACTACAGGAGAACTATGTGTGCTCATGCCCGTATTCTGGCATTAGAAGAGGCTATTGATACCGAATGGGTGTACATGTGGGACAAATTTGGTGGCTATTTACTTCTTTTGCTTGGGTTGACTGCTAAAGCTGAACGTGTGCAGGTGACCTTGAACTTTTGATTATGAATATCTCAAATTTTATGCACTCTTTTTTTATAGGATTCTATAATTGTTTCATGCCATTTCTACAGGATGAGGTCCGTCTTAGACTTTTCTTGGATAGTATTGGTTTCTCAGACTTGAGTGCCAAGAAGATCAAGCAGTGGCTACCTGAAGAACACAGGCAGTTTGAACTAATTCAAGAAAGGTTGGTCACTTTCTGCTTTTATTTTTAATGGAAAATTTCCCCCCAAAATAATATTATTTTACCTTTCTCTTGTATAGTTATATAAGGGAAAAGGAAATGGAAGAGGAAATCTTGATGCAAAGACGGGAAGAAGAGGGGAAAGGAAAAGAAAGAAGAAAGGCACTCCTTGAAAAAGAAGAAAGGAAATGGAAGGAAATTGAAACCTCTCTTATTTCTTCAATGCCTAATGTTGGAAGCCGTGATGCTGCAGCTATGGCCGCAGCTGTGCGAGCTGTAGGTGGCGACTCTTTATTGGATGACTCATTTGCCCGGGAACGTGTTGCTAATATTGCTCAACGCATTCGCATGGATCAGCTATCTCGACGAGCACAACAGGTACAAACAAGTTTAGTCACTCTTTCTTCTAATTTAATTTTTTAAGTTTTCCAATGTATGCTTCTTGCATAATGACTGTTTTTGGGCTTCTCTCTATGTTCTGGAATACACTATGGTCTGCAATGATGTTGAATATACATTCTTGATTATGGTTGGTCGTTCTCCTTGGCATTCCATGTTCTAACATTTCAAGAAGAGTGTGAAATGGTCCTTAATTTTACTGGAAGAATTCAACTGTGATACTGAAAATCAATCTCAACTTGTAACCTGTGGGCCATAATATCAATTTTTCAAATTACTTTGTAACTCTATGATTGAGCACTTGTTGGAAATTCAGTTTAATCTGTTGTAATATTCTTCATTTTTTTTTTGCTTGCAGACTGGCATTCCAGGAACAATATGCATTCTTGATGATGAACCCCGGGCTGTTGGTAAACATTGTGGATTGGTTGATCCTAGTCTTTGTCGAAGTCAGAGGATTAGCTTCTCTGTTTCTGTCCTGATTCAACCAGATTCTGGCCCAGTTTGTTTATTAGGCACAGAATTTAAGAAGAATATTTGCTGGGAAATCCTTGTAGCTGGTTCTGAACAAGGCATCGAGGCTGGTCAAGTTGGGTTGAGATTGGTTACTAAAGGTGATAGGTTAACCACTGTTGCTAAAGAGTGGAGCATTGGGGCTGCTAGCATTGCAGATGGGAGGTGTGTGATAGAAAAAATGATCTTTCTGTACAATTATTTTTTCAGTTTTGTCCCTAAGTATGATATTTCAGCCTTTCTAGATTTGCAATGTTATAAAAATCAATAATTTACGTCACAGGTGGCATGTTGTAACGGTGACTGTAGATGCTGATATTGGAGAAGCAACATCTTACCTTGATGGCGGATTTGATGGGTATCAGAGCGGGCTGCCTCTGCATGGGAGTGGTGGTATATGGGAACAAGGAACAGACATTTGGGTTGGTGCCCGACCACCGACAGATTTGGATGCTTTCGGAAGATCAGACAGTGAAAGTGTGGAATCCAAGATGCAAATAATGGATGCCTTTCTTTGGGGGAGGTGCCTATCTGAAGATGAGATTGGTACACTTCATGCAGCAACATGCCCTGCTGGGTATGATTTGATTGACTTGCCTGAAGATGGCTGGCATTTTGGTGGCTCTCCATCACGGGTACAAAATTCATTGTGTGATTTTAATTGTTCTTTTCTTTGATATATTCCTTCCTGTTAAATTCCCTTTGTGAGCTTAAGAAACTGCAATTTTGTTCTCTCCCATAGTTGACGAGCATATCAATAAACGAAAAATTGAAATACAGAGGAATTTGTTTTGTGCTTGGTCTTGTCTCAAACATATATGCTAAATGAATTATTAAAGATAGTTGAATAGAGATAGGACCCTTCAATACCCTATAATCTTTCATCTTTTTCTCTCTCACGAGTGCGCGCACACACACATATGCACATACACATATGGATACATTAACACAAGTGTGGGCAGGTAAATGGATGTTCATGCATACACATAACTTGCAGCATCAATTGGGTTTGCATTTTCTTGTCTCTGCTATTTTCATCCCTATGTCTTATGTCCTTGCCATTGAATGCCACATCTCACAATAAGGAACAGGGTGGTTTGTTCAATTTATAATTGATCCTACAATTCATATTGGGATGGATTTTCTACTGAATTAGGATATCTTGAACTGGTTGGTAAAAGAATTGATCGAGGTTTATATTTTCCAAGTTTTTTAATCTTCCATACTGTTGTTCTGTTCTCTTTCTATTTTAATATTTTATGATTCTATTGTTTAAGGTTGATATCCAGGAGATGAAACACTGTTAGATTATTTCTCAAGTAGAGATATATACATCAGTGCATGATTTTAACTATGCTCTGTTAGGAACTCTTTGCACTCTCTTCTTGGGGAGCTTTTTCATTTCATAACAAGTCTGGTGCACTGCAAATCTTTCTGAAGCAGCTTCTATTTAATCTTGTGGTTACTTCTGGTATGCAGTTCTGATGATGATTGCTCATACATTGCATCTTTGCTGTAGGTTAATGAATGGGAGAGTGATGAAGCTGATGTAGAGCTGTATGATAGAGAAGATGTTGATTGGGATGGGCAATATTCCAGTGGGAGGAAAAGAAAGCCAGAACGTGAAGGAGTAGTAATTGACATGGAATATCTTAATAGGAAATTAAGAAAAGCGCATTATGAAACTAATGAAGAAATTAACCAACGCATGTTGTCTGTTGAAATGGCTGTTAAAGAAGCTTTAATTGCTCGTGGGGATGCAAATTTTACGGATCAAGAGTTTCCACCTAATGACAGATCTTTATATATAGATCCTGGAAATCCTCCTATCAAGCTTCAGGTATGGTTCACAATTTGGTGCTTTTGTCTTAGTTTCATATCCTGATTCTTATTAATGTTGTCACCTACCAGGTTGTTAGTGAGTGGAGGCGACCAACTGATATAGTGAAGGAGAGTTCGATAGGTTCAAATCCTTGCTTATTTTCTGGTACTGTGAATTCTTCTGATGTTTGTCAGGTAGGACTCAGCCTTTCTGATGTCGTTTTGTTTTCCTCTACAGTATGTTCGATGATAATACTCATGCACTTGTCAATTTAGAAGTTACTAAATTTGTGCATGTTAGCAGGGTCGATTAGGTGACTGCTGGTTTCTTAGTGCTGTTGCAGTTCTTACTGATGTTTCTCGAATATCTGAAGTTATAATCACACAGGATTACAATGATGAAGGGATTTATACCATTCGTTTTTGTATTCAGGTACACCTGAAGTTTCTTTTTTAATACACTACCCAGGGATTGAGCTTAAGATGTTTAGATCGGTTGTACTAAATTGCCTTTTGTGATTCTTTTTCCTATTTTTGTTATTTTTTTAATGAAAATTAGCACATAGACAAGTATGTATAAATTTTGTACTATTTAGATGCATCGAATTAAATATTCCTGTTGGAACCAAGGTAAATAAGTTGTGAAGTTTGTTCTTAAGTTTGAATTGAAATATTTGACTCTTTTTGGAGTAATGAGGACATTGTGCCACCAAGAGATTATCATTTATTGTGTCCTGCCTTTAGCGTCAATCTTCTTACCAGTGTCAAGGTATAAAGCTTTGTCTAGCTTTTATGATATGCCTTTAGCCTGAACTTGCCTTGGTGCTGACTTGATCTGGAGGTCAGGGTGCTGGATGGCTTCAAGGATGCTAACAAGATGATTGATTCACTTGTATTTTTACTTTTACTGTGTACTGATGTATATATTGGAGAATGATGTAAGCACTTGGTAAAATCTAGGAGATAGCAATCATAACAGTCATTGTTCGTGTTCTTTTTGTGATTAGCTAAATCTTATACATTGTTGTGGATAAAATTGTTGTTGATAAAAGAACATTTACTGCTATACTTTTGTTCTAAGAGGATACCATTATAATTGGAAGACTCGTTGTTGCAGCTTTCTTGGATTTTGTATCTGAAAGTTCTTTTAATGTTCACCGCAGCAGAAGCATCTTTATTATTAGACCACCTTGCATTTGCCGTGATAATTATTCCACTGTCACTAGTTTTTGGACATCATTATTTAGTTTGCTCTCAGGTTGAATCTATCTCTCTAACGTATTGGACTTAGGATAGAAGTCATAATGATAATTTGGAAACTTTCCTATTACTTGTTAGAAGGTAAATTGTATTTAGATCTTGTAGGGTTGCATAATATTTGCCAGCTTCGTTGGTTTTGAAGGTGCTCTAACAGGTCCATCAGATTCATTTCATTTTGCAATTATTAAAGGGTGAAACCGTACTTGCTTCTTCCTTGCTCCCTTTTCTTTTTATATTTTCAACAGCAGTGCTATATATCTTTATGGTCCTCCCACTAAAATCTATGCTGCAAATTTCTGAACTCCTTTTATTGTGTCTGACATAAATTTTTGGACCATATTGAGGGAAGATATGAAGAGTTATTTTATCTTCACCATTGGATAAAGGATTAGATAGTTGACTGCACGCATTTGTTACTAATAAATCTGGTCATTGTGTGTGAGGCCAAACTACAATCTGTTTGTTCGCTAGGCTTTAAGCTAATTTTTGTTTTTTAATATGTTTCTTATGTCTGCAATCTATAGTCTTAAGTATATTTACAGAAGAACTTTATTTGTTTCTAGGTGTTAATTTGTTTAGTATATTTATTAATAGTAACATCTAGCTAGGTGGGCTTATACTAGCTTTACCATCATCATCATTAGCCTTATCCCAAATATTTAGGGTTGGCTTTATGAATCAACATTTTTCATTCATTCTTATTGACTGTCATCTGAGATGTTAAAACTTATTCCTCACAAGTCATTGTGAGCAATTTCTATTCATTTTATCTTTGGATCTTCCTCTTTTTCTTCAGAATCCTGTGATACTAACTTTATCTACTCATTCAATTAGTATATTGTTTACTTTTCATTTTACATGACGAAATTATTTAAATTTATTGTCAATAATCTTATCTTTTAATTTATCTTCAATTTATACTGTTCCTTGCTCCTTTATTTTCATGCTCATGCAATTTCGAACTTCAATGCACACAAAAGATTATGCTGGGCAAGTCTACTTGGTGGCCCGTTAATTTATTGTCTAGTTACCTTGCTGAAAACATTGTAACCTTTTTGAATATTCTGAAAAGTATTTGAGCCGGATGGATTACTGAAAAATTTCACAACTCTGAAGTAATCCCAAAATGTCTACTGTGGTTCCACCAAGTTTTAAAGTTTAGTCATAATTCTATTACTTGTATTTTTCAATTTCTATTTGAAAATTTCTATGGCATAGAATCTTGTGTTATATCTTCTACATATTATCCTCTTTAATGTTTTAGTTCTCTCTCAACTCTTCTTTTACCGGATAAATTATCATTGAAAGATTTCCCTGACTACTAAAGTTTGCTATGCAATTCTTTTAGTTATAATAGCTCAGTCCGACCAGCCTCATGCTCAGCCAGAAACATATTTACTTTTTAAAGTTTCTAAAAGTAGTTTCTTTGTTTCTGTCCTCTGAAAAAAATTCTTCCAAGAAGTAGTTGTTCTGATTGCATTATCCTCTTCCTCCCGATGATAAGGTGAAGATTCAAATGCTTCCTAGAAAATTTTATTGAGTGTTATCGTAGTGATTATTTTTAACTTCCAATTGTAGGTGTCATTGTAGGGTTGTTTTTATCGTCTAATTATTGGAAGATTTGAAATTCCTATGGATTTTGATATAGAATTTATCCAAGCTGATAATGTTAATGTTAATAAATTTAATGACGCACATTTTCTTTGATCATTTTAAATACACGGTTTATTTTTTTAGGGTGAATGGGTCCCTGTTGTTGTTGATGATTGGATTCCATGTGAAGCTCCCGGAAAACCAGCCTTTGCTACTAGTAAGAAGCGTAATGAGCTTTGGGTTTCTATTTTGGAGAAGGCTTATGCCAAACTCCATGGGTCTTACGAGGCTCTTGAAGGTGGGCTAGTTCAAGATGCACTTGTAGACCTCACAGGAGGTGCAGGTGAAGAGATAGACATGAGGAGTCCACAAGCACAGATTGATCTGGCAAGTGGAAGATTGTGGTCTCAGCTATTGTACTTTAAAGGGGAGGGTTTTCTACTTGGTGCTGGGAGTCCTTCTGGATCGGATGTGCATGTTTCCTCCAGTGGAATTGTACAAGGCCATGCTTACTCAGTGTTGCAGGTATATTGTGGCCATCTTTTACTTTTGTTGATCCATTTATTGTTGATGTGCTTCTTTGATAATAATTTAACTTGGGTTCAATTATGATTAAGGTGAGGGAGGTCGATGGTCACAAACTCGTTCAAATTCGGAATCCATGGGCCAATGAAGTTGATTGGAATGGTCCATGGTCTGATTCATCACCTGAGTGGACTGACCGTATGAAACACAAGCTGAAGCATGTTCCACAGGTACTTTTTATGGAGTTCAACCTTTAGAGAGCGTCCTTTTTAGGTCTATTTCTTGTTCAAGCAGAATGTAGATGATTTAACTGTTTATTTTGTGTTGCTTACTTAATAATCCTTAAATATCAGGCAAAGGATGGGATATTTTGGATGTCATGGCAGGATTTTCAGATTCACTTCCGTTCTATATATGTTTGCCGTGTTTATCCACCCGAAATGCGATACTCTGTCCCTGGGCAATGGCGCGGCTACAGTGCTGGTGGCTGCCAGGATTATGACTCCTGGCATCAGAATCCACAATTTAGATTAAAAGCCACTGGTCCGGAGGCAACAAACCCGATTCATGTGTTTATTACTTTAACTCAGGTTTTTCCTATTATCCTGATTCTGTAACTGCATTAGTATTCTTATAGATGCACTAAACATCTTGATTACTTTCTTTTGCCGCATTATTGACTAGGGTGTTAGTTTCTCCAAGAAGGCCTCTGGTTTCAAGAATTATCAGTCTAGCCATGATTGCTTGATGTTTTACATTGGCATGAGAATACTGAAGACACATGGTCGTCGTGCTGCATTTAACATTTATTTGCATGAATCAGTGGGAGGAACAGATTATGTAAACTCCAGAGAAATATCTTGTGAATTAGTCTTGGATCCCTATCCGAAGGGATACACAATAGTACCAACAACTATTCAGCCTGGAGAAGAAGCGCCATTTGTTCTGTCAGTCTTTAGTAAATCAGCAATAATCCTGGAGGCAATTTAGGGATGTCGTTCAAATTTAAAGGCTTACTAGAGGCTGACCTTTGCAACCCTTGGGTTTGAGCCTTCTGTACGGTTCAAATCGCTTGGGTTTTCGGGGACTTGAAGCCAGTGAGCAGTCCAGAGGTTCCATGAACTGACAGAGTGGTATGATTCTTCTAATTCTCTGTTAAATTTCTTAATTAAGCTTTATTTTGTTTTGGAAAAATCTTTATTGCATACAGTGAAATTTGTGCATGTATTATATTTCCAGCCTCTGATGTTTTTTGGAGCTTTTAAAAAACTAGGCGCATTTTCTTTCATGATTTTTCTTCTGCTTGTGCTAATATAATATGTAATAATTTTTCATAATGATCATAAATATCTATGCAATAGGTGGCCCACTCACTAGTTTTAACTTTTAAATGTTTAAAACAGGGATGACATTATTTACTTCTACTTGTTTCCTAACTTTGCAACTTGATCCATGATTTTTGAAACTCACAGCTTTTGTCCTCGTAATTTTCTGTTTAATGGATTAGTCCTTCCAAATGTGTTCCTAAATTGCTAAGGCCACGAGGTTCTTCGAAGACCCTCAAGTTTACAGTGTTTAAGACAAGATTAAAGTTGTCCTACTAAGACTTTGTTTGAGACAGTGTTCTTACTACTTTCTAAAGTAATTTATAGCACAAAAAAATTCTAATTCAAAATATTTTTAACCAGAAAGCTGCTTTTAAAAGTAGTAAGAAAGATGTCCCAAATGAAGCCTCAGTCGAAGAGACAACTGTTATCCTTTAATTTTCGATTTACATTCTTTCTACCCTCTTTAACCCTAATTTAAGTCAATGTTGATGTAATACTAGTGATATTGAGCTGAGTTCTAGTGAGCTGGCCTACACTGAAAAATTGAAGACTTCAAGTTTAACTTAAGCCAAGTTCAAGTTGAGATGAAAGTGATCAATTTTAATTTAGGGTTTGATGAAGTGAGTTTTGTTAGTATATTGGTAACTGAAGTTGTGTTATTGATACTCGCTTTTATCATCTCTTTCATGAAGAAAACACTTAATACCAGTCTCCTGTATTCATAGTGTCCCCTCAATCACTCTATTTTTATTGGTTGATTTATTGATACAGTTGTTAACAATTTATAAACAGGTTCAGCTTCGAGTTTTTGAGTCTCTGCTGTTTTCCAGCCCGGCATGAATCATGTAAACTAGAAGCTTATCAGTTGGTCCTTTAAATGCTAATCTCAGTTCTAAATGAAGCTCCTCTTCAGGCTCAGCTTCTGTGGAATGCTTGGATTGGCCTCAGACAGGGTTCTCGGCTGTATATAAATTGGTTGGTGGATGAGGGGTTATTAGAAATATTCACCTCCATATTGTAATTGCTACTTGTCATGTATAGGAAATGGATTATAGGGGACGTTTATAATATTTTTGTGTCCGGAATTACTTATTCACAGTTCCGGTTACAGTTTTGTAATACCCCTTTTGGGATTTTTGCGGTTTTTTAGCTACGTTTATTTAACCTTTTTTTTTTTTGTATATTGTAATTCGTTATGATTTCTTATAATAACATGCAACGAGAGTGCATATTCAGCAAAAGGGAGATATCTCTAATCCTTGTCTCTTATTGTCTACTTTGATTGGTTGATATTTTGAATGATTGACAGGCTGAATAGAACAGGCTTTTCAACAATCTATGTTTCATAGCGGATTTCACAGATTTAAATTAAAAACCAGCACTTTAAGCCTGACTCTAAGTCATTAGAAAAAGCCTTCCATACATAAATCATTGAAATACGCTCAAAATGATTATGATAAATACATACATATATATATATATATATATATATATATATATATATATATATATATATATATATATATATATATATATATATATTATATATATATATATATATATATATTTCTCTAAGGTAGTGGTGAGACTTGAAATGATTTATGGTGCTGAATGTTGGTCATTAGAAGAGAAGCATAATATTAAGTTAAGTATTGCAAAGATGAGTATACTAAGGTGGATGAGTGGCTTTACTCTTAGTCTCTTAGGGATAGGATATGAAATGAGCATATACGTGGAAAGGTTGGTAGCTCCAGTGGAAGATAAGATTAGTGAGAGTTGTCTTAGATGATTTGGTTACATAAAACAATAGTTTTTCGATGACTCGGTTAGGGAAGTAGAGCTAACATATTTGATTTATGTTAAGAAGGTAGATGTAGATCTAAAAAGATATGGTTAGAAAATATTAGGCATGATTTTTCTTTATTAAATTTAAACGAGAATTTGACTTTTAATATAGCTTAATGGAGAAAAAAGGATTTATTTAGTCGACCCCACATAATTGTATAAATATTTGATGTTGTTGTTGTTTTTGTGTGTGTATATATATATAATTTAAATATGCCTTCAATAAAATTAGCAAAATTCAATGAAAAAAATTTAATTCATTGAAATGAAGCATGTGCTTTTAAAAGTAAAAAATTTGGTCGTGGATGGATACATTATTAAGATTGTTTAAGACTTATTTTACAATTATATAATCCGAGTTGTTTATTTAATTATGTTTTAATTTTCATTAGTGCTCTGATCATCTTTGATACGACTATAAAAAATCCTCTTCTATAAAGGAATTAAAAATCAAATCTAAAGTAATGTCATGCTCATGAGTATTATTGAATTCAATTATATAAATAAATATAAAGTTTAATGCATAAATATCATAGAGGAGTTCATATCAAATTTGTAGGACATTGATAAAATGTCAAAAAATTCTGACCTCATATAACACCATTTTGTGCTTGTAGGATTAGAATATGCCCATAAGCATCAAAATATGGATTAATGCTACTATAATGAGTCTTTTATAGGCACAAAAATATTCCCAGAGTATATAGATAGAATCTCAGAGGATTCTGACTATTAGCAGAAATAGAACCTTCTATTCCTTTGTTTCTTTATTTACATCTTTAACATTGTAATTTCTATATATACGCCACTGTATCACTCTAATAATATATCAAATATTCTGTTTCTTTATTCTTCCTACTTCTCTGTTTTCGCCTGTGTTATGTCTCCCTGTGATCCGTCACTTTGGCTTTGCTATCATGGTATCAAGAGCCAAGTAAGGAGATCAAGAACCCATGGATTCTCCCTCCCCGATCACCACCTCCTCCTCCACGCAAACCGGCATCACCACCATGACTGCCGGCATCCCACCCAACCTCAAGTTCCTCGTCTCCAACATCAAGAACCTTGCTCCTCATCATCTCACACCGGACAACTACCCAATTTGGCAGATTCAACTACTGCAACAATTTACGGTGAACGGATTCGCTGGTCACCTCCTCGGCACCGCCACACCTCCCTCCGATACCACCTCTGCCGATCACACCCAATGGTTACTCATCGACAGCAACCTCCTCTCCACCCTATTCTCCACGGTATCACAAACAATTCTCCCGTACATAATCACGTCCACGACCGCTCATGAGGCTTGGACCGTTCTTGAGCGTCGACTGCAACCGACAAGCAGATCTCGTGTTATTCAGCTCAAGAACGAGCTCTACCGCACGCAAATGAAGGATCTCACCGTCCAACAATATCTCACACGAATCAAGCAACTCGTGGACAATATTTTGGCATCCGGCTCCAAGATCGAACCCGAGGACATCATCCTTCACATACTCAATGGTCTCCCTCCCACATACAATTCTTTCAAATCTACCATCCGGAACTCCCTCCTACCGATCGATCTTGACACCTTCTACGCTCTCTTGTGCAACGAGGAAATACATCTTCAACAAGAAACTCTTCAAGAACAGCAACTTAGCACTAACCCGTCGGCACTCTATGCTGCCCCGTCCAATTCTTCTCGTTACCGCAACAACAACAATCGAAAATCAGGCAAACCGAAATACCAAACACCCAACACAGCGGCTTCGTCCAACGCCCCGAACCAGCCACCGCAATCTAGACCGCTGTGTCAAATCTGCGGCAAAATCAGGCACATCGCCCTCAATTGCTGGCATCGTAATAACCCGAAGTATGCTCCGACTGACACTCGTCAACCCCGGGCACTCCTCGCTAATCCTGCCAACCCAGCCAGCCAAGATTGGATTCTTGACTCCGGTGCTTCATCCCACCTCACGCCGGACGCCAACAATCTCTACTATCCAACGACTTACCAAGGATCGGACACAATCTCCACGGCAAATGGTAATACCGTTCCCATCAACAGCACCGGTCAAGGTCTCCTACCCTTACCGAAAAGCGCTCGTAAGTTGAAACTCAACAACCTTCTTCACGTTCCATCTTTAACACACAATCTTATTTCTGTTTCCAAACTAACCTCTGACAACTATGTTTCTATCTCATTTGACAATAATGGTTTTGTGATCAAGGACTCTCGGGACCAACGACCACTTCTTCATGGTCGTCTCCGTGACGGTCTCTACCACATTAGCACAGCACCGACTCAAACGGACAAGGCTCTCACGGTCACAGCTCAAGCTTCACCTAATTGGCACTCTCGCCTCGGACATCCGCACAAAGACACACAACTTCTTCTATCTCGGCTGTTCCCGGACATTAAAAATGCTCATCATTCTTTTTCTTGTAATGCTTGTAACCAGGCCAAGAGCCACAAACTTGTATTCAATAAAAGCATTACGAATTCTCTTGCACCTTTCGATCTCATTCACACGGACTTTTGGGGACCCTCTCCTCACCCATCCCTAAATGGTCATCGCTACTACCTTCTTTTCATCGACGACTACTCAAGATTTTCCTGGATATACTTTTTACACACCAAAAACGAAACACTTAACATGTTCAAAATTTTATGTAATCTAATCAAAACACAATATAACAAGACTCCCAAAGTTCTTAGATCTGATGGTGGGGGCAAGTTTACTAGCAACGCTTTTCATTCCTACCTTCAAGATTCCGGCATCATACAGCAACTAACCTGCCCTCACACGCCAGAGCAAAACGGTCTAGCCGAACGTCGCCATCGACATCTTCTCGATCTAACCCGGACACTCTTACTCGAATCCGGCCTTCCTCATAAGTTCTGGGCATCTGCTCTTTCCACAGCTCACTACCTAATCAACCTTCTTCCCTCCAAATCAATCGCAAACCAAATTCCGTTCCAGCTCCTCACCGGTCTTACACCATCTTACACACATCTCCGAACCTTTGGCAGTCTTTGTTACCCCTGGCTAAGGCCATACTCAACGGACAAACTCGCTCCACGGTCGTACCCTTGCATTCTCATAGGTTACTCTCCTAAACACAAAGGGTATCTATGTTACGACAATATCACCGGCCGGACATATGTTTCCCGTCACGTCACCTTTCACGAACACATCTTCCCTTACAAATCTATATCCTGCTCTTCTTCCGACGCCCCTCATTCTTCCCACACAACCATACCACCTCTCATCCTGACCCCATCCTCTATACCTACACAAACGTCCAATAATAACAGCATATCCAACTTGCCCTCCATTCCGAATCCATCCACTCTGGCTCTTCCAACCTCTTCGGTTGAACCCACGTCCCCCAATCCTATAACCAACCCGTCATCTCCCATCATCCAACCCGTTATCCCGCAAGGTCACCCAATGCAAACCAGACTAAAGTCGGGAATTCAAAAACCCAAGCAAATATTTAACCTCCTAGCTCACAACCACACTTCTGACATTCCTCATACCTACACTCAAGCTCTCAAAACTCCTCACTGGCGTGTAGCAATGCAAACTGAAATTGATGCTTTGCAAACACAATCCACCTGGACACTTGTTTCCCCTCCCGCCGACAAGCCCATCTTGGGCTGCAAGTGGACCTACAAGATTAAAACTCTTCCTAACGGACAGGTGGATCGCTACAAAGCGCGGCTGGTCGCTCTCGGCTACAACCAACAGTTTGTCGTCAATTATAACGAGACATTCAGTCCCGTTGCCAAGATGACTACAATTCGCCTTCTACTTACGCTGTCTTTACACCGCGACTGGCCGGTATATCAACTCGACGTCGCAAATGCTTTTTTACACGGAGATCTACCCGACGTCATCTTCATGCGCCAACCTCCGGGGTTTACCGATCCCGCACATCCACATGCAGTATGTAAGCTACAAAAGTCTCTCTACGGCTTGAAGCAGGCACCGCGCCTATGGTTCCAAACTCTCACCACATTTCTTCAACAACAAGGCTTTCGGTTCAGTCGTTCCGACCCATCCCTCCTTCTCTTTACTCAAGCCAACGTTCAAATTTACACACTCATTTACGTTGATGATTTCTTGATTACAGGTAACGATGAACCTGCGATTCATCATCTTCTCAATCAACTTTAAAAGCAATTCGCACTAAAACAACTTGGTCACATTTCTCTCTTTCTCGGCATACAGGTGACCCGCTCCAAACATAGCTATTTTTTGTCTCAAGAACATTACGCTATTAAGATTCTAAATGATGCAGGATACAAAGATTGTAAACCCGCTTCAACTCCGATCACGCCAACGACAAAACAGAAAGCTTCGAACCTATCACCATTTCCGGATCCTACTCTCTTCCGCCGACTTGCAGGATCTCTTCAATACCTCACGATCACTAGACCGGACATCGCCTTCGCTGCGAATCAAATCTGCCAACACATGCAGTCCCCTACCGAACAAGATTTCAAAGCCTTAAAAAGACTTCTCCGCTACATAAAAGGCACTCTATCCTATGGCCTACCGATCACTCTCGGACCACTTCAGTTTCGGACATACTCAGACGCCGACTGGGCCTCCGACAACACCGACAGGAAATCCATTTCCGGTTTCTGTACATTCCTCGGTCCAAATCTCATCTCATGGACAGTAAAGAAACAAGTGACTGTAGCCAAATCCTCGACTGAAGCAGAATACCGGTCACTCTCCGCAGCCGCCTCGGATGTGATATGGCTCCGACGACTAGCATCCGAACTCAACCTCTTGCAATCCTCACCAACAGTCATCTACTGTGACAATACCTCGGCAATGGCTATCGCCAAAAACCCGGTATTTCACGCCAAGACAAAGCACGTCGAGATCGACTATCACTCTATCCGTCAACATATAAGCACCGGTCAGATTGCACTCGAGCACATTTCCTCCACGGATCAAATCGCCAACATCTTCACGAAGCCATTTGCAATTTCCCGGTTTACTTAACTTCGTCACAAATTAAACATTCGTCCAAACGAATGTCTAATTTGAGGGGGAATATTAGCAGAAATAGAACCTTCTATTCCTTTGTTTCTTTATTTACATCTTTAACATTGTAATTTCTATATATACGCCACTGTATCACTCTAATAATATATCAAATATTCCGTTTCTTTATTCTTCCTACTTCTCTGTTTTCGCCTGTGTTCTGTCTCCCTGTGATCCGTCACTTTGGCTTTGGTATCACGGACGTCTTATTGTTCCAAGTAAAAATAATTTAATCACATATGTACGAATATCATCATATAACATATATAACACCCTTTTGTGTAAGATAATATTTCAAAACTTTTATTGTACTACAACACTAATCTTCCATTCAATAAAAACACCACAAATTTTAAAACCTCTATTATAAAATTTCTAAAAAAATATTCAAAATATATGTAAATTATTGTTTTAATTAGGACGCAAAAAATTTTTTTTCCCGGGCAAAATTCAGAAGAAGAAGAGGTGAGCGGGATCGCGAACGCGGTTTCGGCGTTAGAATCCCGAGCGGGAGTGTCGGAAACGCGACGGTCGTCGTTTTAATTCCCGGTAGCTTGCTGACGCGATTGTGGATCGAACTAGTAAAAGAGGTGCGAATCTTACTCCCCCTTCTCCTTTTTCTCTTTCTATCTCTTACAAGCCGATATATGAGGCCGTCACTCCGTCAGGCATGACTTGTCCAGCGACAGGGCTTGATGGAGTTAAGGATTTCACGTTCTAGGGCATTCCTATCTGGCATTATTACTCTTTCTTGCCAAAGTGATCGCATCCAAATTAAGTGCAGATTTTTCTTTTATTCATAATAGCCTTGAACCAGGAATTGCATCTTGTGGTTGATAATTGCCTCATTGGTTTGTTAACTAACACTAATTTTAAGACGGGATGAATCTTTAGTTTAAATTTAGGAAGAAAAGTCACGAACCTTTAATTATTAATTATATAATTATGAATAATCAAATTAGGTATTGTGGTAATTAATGCATATTTATAGAAGTGAAATATTTTGAGCTTAATCCGCATGTGTTTTTGGCATATTCGCTTGAGTAGAGCTTTAGGCTGAGCTCTCTCTAAAGTGCCTTAAAGCCCATTTTTTGTGGGAATTTGAGCGAATTTAATTTGTAGGATAATATGCTAAAGCGGGCTGCCAACAAACGTCCTAAAGTGGGCTGCATAATTAAATCCCATTTTAATTCAGTGTTTAGATGCAAAACAATATGTTTGCTTAACTAATAGGTTTATAGTTGCCACCTAATTGAAAAAAAGCTGTTTGGATGTGCCTTAATATGTGAATAGATTGTTATTAATATTAATAATAGTTTATGAATGTTAAATCCAAAGTTTGTTGGGAAGCACCAAATCCTTACTAACAGGAATGTTAAGGGACAATAGAAAATAGGAGATAGAAATAGAATGATGCAGAGAGACTCTTTAGAATTTCATTGTATTGCCTAAAAGTTGAAGGCTATAGCAATGATTGGAGGGTCACCTTGGCTCACCATTTGAACTGCTATTGATAAGCTTGGGTCAATGCACAGTGCTATAAGGAAGTCTACACAAGTAAAATTATATAATATGTTTCAATAAATGCTTGTTATAAAATAATCCCACCTTGAAAATGCTTGTTATAAAATAATCCCACCTTGCCTGTAGTTGATTTAGTACATTGAATACATAGTGATTTTTCAATTACGGAACACATGCATTTGAAGTTGCTAGAAAACTTAAGTAAGATTGGTTTTGTTACGGCAAAGTCGTACCGAACAACTAGGACGACTGATGAAGACATTGCTCAGAGATTCAGACACGTATACCGGCGACGGAATCGTAGATCGACGGCTACGATTCAGCGTCTATACTTTTGACGCTTTATGTTTTATCTATTGTTGTTTGCATGATGTTCTATTTAGTTTTGTTGTTTTCCATTTTTACCCTTATGGGAAGTATTTTGTCATTGTAGCCCGGAGGGCATGTTTGTACTTTTTTTTTCATGTGTAGTGGCCTATATATAGTGGCCCATTGTGTTGTAAAAGTTTGATGATTGATTAATGAAAATTGGAATTACTCTTCTTCTTCTTGCATGAGAGCTAGAGAGAAGGGAGAGAGAGCTCGAGGTGAGCTAGCGCAAGGCCCACCAGTCCTTGGAAGAGTCCGCGGCTCGTGGTAATTTCTTCTCCTATCTTTTGTATTTTCCCTCATCCTCTTTTCCCTCCTCCATCCACCATTCCCTCCCCAAGCCCATCTCTACCCGTGGCTTAACCCTTCCAACCATTTCATCCACTAGCCTCCCCACTTCAAGTCCAACCATCTTCAAGTCCACCTCAACCCGACGGCAAAGCCCCTCTTCCTTTGGCCGCCGGCCACCGTCATGCCCCAAGCCATGACGATGATGTCAATCATCATAATGGCTCCTTAATTTAGATCTAGCATTAAATGAAGGAGTTAATGAATTTTGAAATTCAAAATTTGAAATTCAAAAACTTTCCTTATTTGCGATATCTAAATAAGGAAAGTTTTCAAACTCAAAATTCAAATGAAACTTAATTTGAGGACTCATTATTTTCCCTCCAATTACCCGAATTTATTTGGAAATAACTTAATTCCCCTTAATCCCTCTCCTCCCCCTCTCCCTCTCTCCATGCCGCCGACCCTACTAGGGCTCCTCTCCATTTAATGCCCAATCAAGGCATTGATTACAATCAACTTGAATTCAAATTAATTTCCCAATTAATTTTCGTCCAAATTAATCAAAACCTGAAATTAATTTTAGGTTTGGATTAAAAGCTCTTTTCCTCTCTTAGCCCAAACCGAATTCTCCCTCCTTAGCTGACCCCTCCCATCTTTCCCTTCTCTACCTTGGCCGCCCCTCTTCTTGCTCCCTCCCTTGGGAAGTTTTGAATCTAAGAGAAGAAGACGACGCCCTCTCACCTCTTCTTCAATGTCGAATGGCCGATCCCTAAGTTGATAACGGTTTCGCTTACAACGATCATGGGGAGATTGACTTCCTTCTCTCTCTCCTTTCTACGATCTCGATTGGGAATACGACGAGACGGTGGAAAGATACATCAAGCGCATTCTCTATTGCTTATCACATACGATCGATCTTCAAAAGCCTAAGACGCCTTGGCTTCTCGTTGGGAGATCTACCTCTTCTCCGTCCGTGGCCACGTCTCCATCAACGAAGACCTTCGGTACTATCTTCCTAGTGGCAATTTCTCTCATCATATGCTTCATCTTCAACCGTTAAGCCTAAGAGTGATTGGGTGAGTAGGAACTCTAAGTGACTATGTCTTGATGTTACGCTGTGGATTTCTGTTTGCTAGCTATTAGAATTACTATTTAATTTTGTTGTTCTTGCAATTGTTTTGCTAACCTCTTGTAACGGCTTACCACTACTCAGTCTTTCAATGGAAAAGTTCTAAGAATTTATTTTGATTGAAGCATGAGTTACTAATTAACAAAGTATAAATTCAATTTTATTGTTACATTCCCAAAGCAAACTATTCGCATGTGTGTATCACATCATATTTGGTATCAGAGCATTGTAGGCATGCATGACATGTATTAGAAAAACATCCTAGGGTTTAGTCTTTTGTTAAAGCTTGAATTTTGCATGCATATCATCGCGTACTTAATTTTTTTCACTGTTTTTACTGCTGTCCCTGCATTTCCTGCACGCATTAAGTAGAGTTTAAGTCATTCTAGATAGTGATGTAGTGCTTCCATTAGACCCATAGTGATTCTAAGTGCTTAGAGCAACTGCAACATCAACTTTAGCTGATGTCCTCATTGTTCCAGCAACGTCTAGACATCTGTTAGTGAACTTAAAGTCATTGTTTAGGTGCTGTCCACACCCTAGGACCCTTCCAAAACACCTAGACAACTTGGACCTTTGCTGAACTTTGCTGCCCTAATCATTCCTGCACTATTTGGGGACTTTAAGAATATAATTTTAGAGTGTCTAGGTGCTGCCCTTCAGCCCTTAGCCTTCCTAGTGTCCCCTAGCACCCAACCATGGATCCGGAACACATTCAAGCAACCCTAGACCTGATTGTGGGCCAACTGGGAACGATTACACAGCAGATTAGGAACACCCAAACGGACTTAGCTGAATTTAGACACCAAACGGGTGATAGACTCGACAACATTGAGAGAATAGGAAACCCTACAATCTACACCCCCTCGAGACCCCACTCTCCTTATGGCGAAGATAACCGAACTGATTACGGACCTCCTAGAGAACACTACCGACCCAACCAAGAACTGATAGGACGTGACACCCCTTGGAGAGATAACGATACCCAATTGCTTAAAAACATTCGTATAGATGCCCCGTCTTTCGATGGTACGTTAGATCCCCAAGTTTTCCTCAATTGGCTCTAAGGGATGGATAGTTATTTTAAGTGGTACAATATTTCGGAAGAGAGAAAGGTATGATTTGCTGAGATGAAGTTGACTGGTAGAGCTAATCAATATTGGACTAACATAGAACACATGCGGGAAACACGAGGAGAGTACCCTGTAACTGACTGGGGAATGATGAAGCAAGAGTTGAAGCGGAAGTACCTTCCTCCTTCATACTATCCTAGAATTTTGGATCGTTGGAATAGATTAACCCAAGGTAGCAAGCCTGTTAAGGAGTGCATATTGGCCTTTGATGACTTCATGATTCGTTGTAACGGGGAAGAGACCACCACTCTTGCCCAACTTCTGTCGATGTTTAGAGCTGGACTGAGAGAAGATCTTAGGAATGAACTTTTTGCCAGAGGAGTGAATACTTTTGAAGCTGCTTGTAGTATTGTACTAGACTTAGAAGAATCTAGGAGCCTTGCCTCTAGGACCCAAGACTCTAGTCCCAACCCGTTCAAATCCTCCTCTAGCCAACCTTACAACAAGCCCACTGGACTCTCGAATAGTCGGCCTTCTCCTGACCAAGCCCAACCTCGGCCGGACTATAAAGGTAAAGCACCAGAACGAGAAGCACTCAAATCCCTTGCAGGCACTAAGTGTTTTAGATGCCATGGGTACGGGCACATTGCCTTTCAATATTCCAGCCCGTTTAAGGTCACAACAATTGAAGAAGAAGTCACCGAAGAAGAGGATGAACCGGACACCGAACTAGTTCATCATATTGACGACGACGAGGAATTTTTCCATTATGAAGATACTGCTGTGATCCACTGCCTCCAAAAGATGGGTCACTTAGACCTACAAGTCGTTAGTTGTGCCTTCTCACTGCCTAAGCCAAGCGATAACTGGCGAAGAATATTGATCTTCTACACTTTCACCAAGATCAGGGATAAAAATTGCAAAGTCATAATCGACAGTGGAAGTTGTATTAACGCCGTGTCATCTGCAATGATTGCTAAACTTCACTTGAAAGCCACACCTCACCCAAACCCCTACAAAATCGCTTGGATCAACTCGACCACCTTGGAAGTGAAAGATAGGAGTCTCGTTCCTATTGAATTCGTTGGGTATAAAGAGAAAATCTGGTGTGATGTGTTGACTATGGATGTTGGCCAAATAATCCTCGGCCGCCTCTAGCTGTTCGATAACGATGTGCACATCTATGGCCGATCAAACACCTGTGTGTTTGAACACGAGGGCAAGAAAATTAAGTTCTTACCCACTCAGCCTAAGTCTACCAAGGAGGACGTCAAACCCAACCCCCTTAAACCCAGCACAGGCCTAAACTTATTAACTGCTAAAAATTTGGGTATGGAACTAGAATCAGGAGCCCCTATCTACGCACTGGTAGCTCGGTAAGTGAGTGTAACCCAAGAAGAACCTATCCCTGAGGAAGTAAGACCACTTCTGGAAGCTTTCAGTGATATCTTCCAAGAAGAACTGCCCCACCAACTGCCACCTTTAAGGGACATTCAACACGCTATTGACCTAGTGCCGGGAGCTTCGTTACCAAATCTGCCCCATTACCGGATGAACCCTATTGAGCAGGGGGAGGTCAAGAAACAAGTGGATGAGTTGTTATAACACGGGTTCATCAAGGAAAGTCTTAGCCCGTGTGCTGTTCCCGCCCTTCTTACCCCTAAGAAGGATGGGTCGTGGAGAATGTGTATTGATAGACGTGCTATCAACAAAATCACGGTCAAGTATCGCTTCCCAATCCCTCGGTTAGATGACATGCTAGATATGATGACTAGAGCCACCCTTTTTTCTAAGATTGATCTTAAAAGTGGCTATCACCAAATTAGGATCCGCCTGGGGGATGAATGGAAGACCGCGTTCAAAACCAAAGATGGTTTATACGAATGGACGGTGATGCCTTTTGGCCTTAGCAATGCTCCAAGTACGTTCATGAGAGTGATGACCCAGATCCTCAAACCTTTCCTAGAGAAATTTGTAGTGGTCTATTTTGATGATATTCTAATTTACAGTAACTCGGTGGAACAACACTTGAATCATTTAAGGCAAGTATGCGAAGTCCTGAGGAGAGATCAAATGTTTGCCAATCCCAAGAAATGCACTTTCCTCACCGATCACGTAATCTTTCTGGGATTCATTATATCTTCTCAAGGCATTTCTGCTGACCCTGAAAAGGTAAGAGCAATCAATGAATGGCCTGAACCAAAGAATATTAGAGATGTTAGAAGATTTTATGGACTAACCACATTTTACAGGAGATTTATTATTAGAAATTGTAGCACTATAGTAGGTCCAATAACTGACTGTTTGAAGAAAGGAGAATTTCACTGGACGGTATCTGTCACTAAGGCTTTTGAGGAAATAAAGAGGAAAATGGTTGAAGCACCAATCATGCTACTGCCGGATTTTTCTAAAGTCTTTGAAGTAACATGTGATGCATCTGGCATAGGCATAGGAGTTTTATCTCAAGAGGGACACCCGGTTGCCTACTTTAGTGGAAAGTTAAATGACATTAGGCAACACTACTCTACCTATGATAAAGAGTTCTACGCATTATTCAGTCCCTCAGATACTGGAGACACTACCTACTTCCCCAAAAATTTGTTATTTTCTCTGACCATGAAGTCCTGCGGTATATAAACTCCCAAAAGAAACTGAATGCCCGTCATGGTCGGTGGGTTGAATTTCTGCAAGAGTACACTTACATGATTAGGCACAAAGCGGGATCTGAAGGCTGCCGACACACTAAGTCGTCGGATCATGATTACTCGTGAAATGAGGACTGAAGTGATAGGTTTCGAGCAACTTAAGGAAGACTACTTAGACTGCCCTGATTTTAAAGAAACATATTCTGCGTTAGCAACTGGAGGTGAACGGATTGTGTATGATTTCATGTTGGAAGATGGATATTTGTTTAAATCCCGAAAACTCTGTATTCCTAAAACGTCTCTTCGTGAATTTCTTGTTTGAGAATTACATACTGGTGGTTTAGCGGGTCACTTCGGTCAAACCAAGACAATCACTGCGGTTGAAAATCGATTTTATTGGCCAAGTCTTAAGGGGACATTAGCAGATTAATAAAGAGGCGTCATACTTGTCAGTTGGCCAAACAAAGGAAGCAAAACACCGGCCTTTACACACCACTCTATGTGCCTAACCAACCTTGGCAGGATGTTAGTATGGACTTTGTGTTAGGTTAGGGTTACCCAAAACTGTGAGAAAGCATGACTCTGTGTGTGTGTGGTAGTTGACCGATTATCTAAGATGTCTCACTTCCTCCCGTGCTCCAAAACTTTCGGTGCTTCTAGGGTCCCCAAACTGTATTTTTTTACGAAATTGTTATACTCCACGGGCTACCCAAAACTATTGTGTCAGGCCGAGACGTTAAATTTATGAGCTATTTCTGAAAAACTTTATGGCACAAGATGGGGACCAAACTTCAATTTCCTACTGCTTTCCATCCCCAGATTGATGGACCGACTGAGGTTGTAAATAGGAGCCTAGGAAATCTGTTAAGGACCTTGGTAGGAGAGAACATACGGGATTGGGATTCAAAATTGCCTTTAGCTGAGTTTGCCTACAACAATTCTGTCAATCGAACCACAGGTCCAAGCCTCGTCGAAATTGTGTATGGATACCAACCTAGGCAATCGATAGATCTGATCCCTATGAGTCATAAGCATAGAGCATCTTAGTCTGCATATGCATTTTCATCCCATCTCCAAGAGTTGCATAGGGAAATTAACAAAAAAATTGAACAAAACAATGCTAATTATAAACTGCATGCAGATCTCAAGAAATGATTCAAAGAATTTGAAATTTGAGACTTTGTAATGGTTTAGATCCGTCCGGAGCGGTTTCCACCAGGGACCGTTAAAAAGTTAAGTGCAAGTAGTGCAGGACCGTTCAAAATAACTTCAAAAATAAATAGTAATGCTTATGTGCTAGACCTTCCTGAAGGTCTTAACATTAATCCTACGTTTAACATTGAAAATCTGGTAGCTTTTGAGGGTCTTGAGTTTAACCCTTCCAATCCACTAAATAAAGAGCCTTGTGTGAACCTCCCTGGTGAGAACCCTAGCTTACCCCCACTCCCAAACATCCCTATCCACTTCCCCACGCAGAAGGTTGAAGCTATACTTGGTGATGAGATTATTTCCACTAGAGACGGTGGCCGCCGGAGGTACCTAGTTCAATGGACAAGGAAACCAGAAACGGAGAATACATGGATTGACCGCTAGGAGCTGCAGCGATTTGATCCTGATATGTTAGAGTGGTACGAGAGTTCTAGAGATGCTGACTCGACGAGGTCTAGTTTTCTCCCACCTTGGGAGAATGATGAGGACATCACTCAGAGATTCAGACACGTGTACCGGCGACGGAATCATAGATCGACGGCTATGATTCAGCGTTTATACTTTTGACGCTTTATGTTTTATCTATTGTTGTTTGCATGATATTCTATTTAGTTTTGTTGTTTTTCATTTTTATCCTTATGGGAAGTATTTTGTCATTGTAGCTCGGAGGGCATGTTTGTACTTTTTTTTCATGTGAAGTGGCCTATATATAGTGGCCCATTGTGTTGTAAAAGTTTGACGATTGATTAATGAAAATTGGAATTACTCTTCTTCTTCTTGCATGAGAGCTAGAGAGAAGGGAGAGAGAGCTCTAGGTGAGCTAGCGCAAAGCCCACCAGTCGTTGGAAGAGTCCGCGGCTCGTGGTAATTTCTTCTCCTATCTTTTGTATTTTCCCTCATCATCTTTTCCCTCCTCCATCCACCGTCCCCTCCCCAAGCCCATCTCTACCCGTGGCTTAACCCTTCCCACCATTTCATCCACTAGCCTCCCCACTTCAAGTCCAACCATCTTAAAGTCCACCTCAACCCGACGGCAAAGCCCCTCTTCCTTTGGCCATCGGCCACCCTCATGCCCCAAGCCATGACGATGATGTCAATCATCATAATGGCTCCTTAATTTAGATCTAGCATTAAATGAAGGAGTTAATAAATTTTGAAATTCAAAAACTTTCCTTATTTGCGAGATCTAAATAAGGAAAGTTTTCAAACTCAAAATTCAAATGAAACTTAATTTGAGGACTCATTATTTTCCCTCCAATTACCCGAATTTATTTGGAAATAACTTAATTCCCCTTAATCCTTCTCCTCCCCCTCTCTCCATGCCGCCGGCCCTACTAGGGCTTCTCTCCATTTAATGCCCAATCAAGGCATTGATTACAATCAACTTGAATTCAAATTTCCTAATTAATTTCCCTCCAAATTAATCAAAACCTGAAATTAATTTCAGGTTTGGATTAAAAGCTCTTTTCCTCTCTCAGCCCAAACCGAATTCTCCCTCCTTAGCCGACCCCTCCCCTCTTTCCCTTCTCTACTTTGGCCGCCCTTCTTCTTGCTCCCTCCCTTGGGAAGTTTTGAATCCAAGAGAAGAAGATAACGCCCTCTCACCTCTTCTTCAATGTCGAATGGCCGATCCCGAAGTTGATCACGGTTTCGCTTACAACGATCGTGTGGAGATTGACATCCTTCTCTCTCCTTTCTACGATCCCGATTGGGAATACGACGAGACGGTGGAAAGGTACATCAAGCGCATCCTCTATTGCTTAGACATATGATCGATCTTCAAAAGCCTAAGACGCCTTGGATTCTCGTTGGGAGATCTACCTCTTCTCTGTCCGTGGCTACCTCTCCATGAACGAAGACCTTCGGTACTATCTTCCTAGTGGCAAGTTCTCTCATCGTATGCTTCATCTTCAACCGTTAAGCCTAAGAGTGATTGAGTGAGTAAGAATTCTAAGTGACTATGTCTTGATGTTACGCTATGGATTTCTGTTTGCTAGCTATTAGAATTACTATTTAATTTTGTTGTTCTTGCAATTGTTTTGCTAACCTCTTGTAACGGCTTACCACTACTCAGTCTTTCAATTGAAAAGTTCTAAGAATTTATTTTGATTGAAGCATGAGTTACTAATTAGCAAAGTATAAATTCAATTTTATTGTTACATTCCCAAAGCAAACTCTTCGCATGTGTGTAACACATCAACGACTTTGCCTAGTTAGCCTTGGTGTTGAGCACTTGGCCAATTTACGTTGTAGCTTGGGCAATTGGGCTTTTTTTGACAAGTTTACTTAGTCTTCGTCGAGTATTCCCTATTGATTGGCTTTGGATAACTTAATCTCGTTGATGAGTTCAACATGCCTATGTGTCAACCAATTAACACTAAATTCGACTAATGTGATGATGTAGAACTATATATGCACGGAAGAAGAAACTAAGCCACATCGAAGTTGTTTGACTGCCTATGTGTAAAGGACAACAATACGAATTCTCTCGCACGCCAGGACAACACTCTAACGTCTCTGAAAATTCTGGACAACAACTATGTGAGTGCCAAATCCTGGAACAGCTGGTAGTCGGGTTGGAAATTGGCTGATCCTGTATTTTAGCAGTAGGGGGCTGCCTTTGGGATGATTTGGGAGGAAAACAGCAAGCTCCTGGCGTGAAATTGGGGGGAAAGCAAGCACTAAATGATTAGGGAATGATCTGGGACCTTGGTGGAGTTGACAAATGCCAACTATATGTTATTTGTTAAGGAAAGATGAATTAATTTAAATCTCCAATTAATAGTCTGATTAGCTGATTGGGATAACTTTCCAAACATAACCCAACAATTTAAGAAGGGACTTCAAGGCTTTTAGGAGAATTTGAATTTGAATTCAGATTTTCAAAATTAACGCTAGGCTAATTTAGGAATATGAATTAATAAGGATCTCCAATTAAATTTCAGATTGATTAATTGGGATATCTTTTCAAACATAACCCAATAATTTAGGAAAGAAATTCAACGCTTTTAGGAGAATTCAAATTTGAATTTAGATTTTCAAAATTAATGCTAGACTAATTTAGGAAGATGAATTAACTAGGATCTCCAATTAAATTTCACATTGGTTGATTGGGATATCTTTCCAAACATAATCCAACAATTTAGGAAAGGAAAAGCCTTTTAGGAGAATTTGAATTTGAATTCAAATTTCCATCGTTAATTTTGGAAATAGTTGGAGGATCGATTCAAAAATTTGGAGAAAGGAACGTGGGGGGAAAGGGTTCATGAAGGTTTCGACCATGGAAAAAGAGGGGCAACAACTATGAGGAGAGGGAGGGGTTGTGGAGGATCGGCTAAGGTGAATTATGGGGTGATGGCTCAGTTAGAATTGGATGTGAGGAGGTAGAGCTTGGTTAAGGTTAGGAGGAGAAGGGGGAGGGTCGGTTGGAGCTTTGGGAGGAGATGACGGTGGCGGCAAACTCAATGGAGGATAGAGGCCGAGATAAACCATGAGCCTGGACACTTTCTATGGCTGATGGGTCTTGCTTTTCCCTCACCTAGGAATTTCACATAAGCTCTTACAAGAATTCATAAGAACTCTCAAGGCTCTCAAACACCAAGATACAAAATGCAGAAATGTTCATTCATAATAATCATTATTCTCCCAAGGGGGAGGCAAGACTTATAAATAGATAAAATACAATGGAACATCAAATGACAAAAGTGCCCCCAGGGATAACCCTACTCACTCAAGTGAGGGTAAAAATGAAAAAAATACACATAATAAATCAAATACAAATAAATGCTCAGAAATAGAGTAATCCGATCATAGTCGTAGATCTCTTTCCCTTCCTTTGATTAACCTTCCATGGTCGGATGTCCTCATCATGTGATTTGGCAAGACTAGTTGAACCTTTCTCGAGATTGGATTTTGATTAATATTTAGTTTTTGGATTCTTTTGCTTCGATTGGAATAATTTTTTATATACCAAATGAATTAAATATTTCTACTTAGTGCGTTGTTAGGTTATCGTTGACTGATTCTTGTTGATGTGATCATTTTGTATAGATCAACATCATGGCATATTTATAAATATGAAACTTGGAGGGCCTTGTAAAGGTTTCTTATTTTGTCATCCAGCTCCTTAATATTTGTTATTATGGTGTCATATCTGAGTAGAAGTGTGCTGCCACTTTTGAGATGGAGAATACTCCAGACTAAGCTTTTTATTCCTTGATATTGAAATATTATAAAAAGGAAAATAAACTCTTATAAAAGATAGAGCGTATCTAAAATATTCTTGACCCTTAGTTTCCTCTAAAGGAGGTAAAATTAGAACCAAATGAGCCAAGGAGGTTGTTGCTCCTTATGTCATTGCTAGTCAAGAGGCCCAGATCAAATCAGTCACTTTCTTGAGTTCTTCTATCAAGGCCGAGAACTATCAACCCTGCAATGATGGTTGAAGGTGAGCAAGGTATTATCTATTTAATTGAATTCGATAATTTTGTGATAAGATTCACTATGAGTGAGCTTTTACGTAATGCTTAAGAAGTCGTCCATATGATGAAGTTAGCTTCAAAGGTGATGAACAATTCTTCTTTTGTGGGTCATGGTTCTTTTTGATTAGCCATCAATTTGTAGATGAAATATTATACTTGTTAAAATAACTATCATTAATGGTCTAAATTATTCCTAATTAATTGGCCTTTTTCACATTTAATTTAGCATTTAAAATGATTGTTGCTCAGTTTTAATTCAGAAATTAAAGCTGACCATTTCTTAGTTTTAAATTCAGCTTTTAAAACTAAAATTTCATTTATTTCTATGATAGGTAGCAATAATTCATTATTTTTATGTATTTTGGGTCCCAAGTCTCTCTTTAACCTCACTTCTAACAAGAAGAAACATACACCATAATTTTCTTCACATATAATCTTGCAGTTTGCCAATTGAATCTATACTTGATAAGAAAATAGAGCCGACTTCCCTAGTTGAACATATATGTGGGCTCTAAAAATTCATGCCCCGGCCTCCCCTACTTTCGGCAAGAGTTTTAATGAATTAAGTTCCGGGGTAAATCTTCAGAAGACAGATTGAGTTTGTAGATAAGACACTACCCAAAGATTTCACCCTCATTTTACGAGGACTTTATGATCTGAGTTATGGTTTCCTATAGGCGCAAGCCCCTATAGTTAATTACCCCTCACGATAACGAGAGAGGACTTTCGATTAAGGCTAGTCGTCAATCAGATACGTAGAGATATCTGACATATAGTAGCAGCATAGCTTTGGTATTTGGAAGTTTAATATTTTAAGTTTGGAATTTCACTTAAAGTGAAGGTTGGGGGAATGGATGATGAGCCCGATCAAGGTCCCATGATTTCGTTGTCCTGGGCCATCATGGTCCCTGGTCTACTTAGTCAGAGGAGGTAGTCGACCCAACCTGATAGAAGGATCCTTGTCGGTAGCCATGAGTTGCGTCGTCTAAGGGTACCTTGTAGATCTGAGATGAATATTTGTCTAAGGGGACTAATTTGAATCTACCTTAGCTAATAATGGGTTTTGTGCCCTATTGATCATATCATATTGATTTATATTTCAAGGATTTAGTTCCATTTGAGAGCATACTTGCTCTGTCCATGATCGTAATTTAGTGGTGCCATTTGGTGGCAAACTACCCTGTTCAAATGGCCCCAGTCATAACCATTTACATGCGGTGTTATTTAGCGGCAAAACTGCTGGTTAGAGAACACGTGCCACATCCTTACTGATAAGAGACTGTTTGAGAATGAATCCTAGTGATATTTTCGACCAGACATAAGCTCTTTGTGAGCTGAAGTTATATTTGAATTTGTCCACATCGATAAATTATTGCAGAGGGTGGATGTGTTTTCCTTTAAGCTTTTTGATGATTCATTTTAATTTTAAATATTTAGATTTTTGGATTTTAGACTTTTATGAGCATTTAGGTGACATTTTGAACATTTAAGATTAACCACTCTGGTTGAGATCCACGTTCAACACTGCCATCATTAGGGTATTTATGGGCAATTGCATTGAACATTGTCGATTCTGTCTACTTGCCAACAGATGATTGAGTTTTTTGTACTTTGTGCCTTTGTTGGTGAATTTCATTGTTTATAAGCCTTGAGGCCTAATATAAACTTATTAAAACAAATATCCCGGTTGATGTCGTGACCGTATATTCGTTTGATAGTTCGAGTAATGTCGATTCCTATCGCATAGGAGGATCAGGCTTGAACTTGTGTTTATCATTTAACCAGCGCAGCATCCTTAGACGTCACACGTATTCGTAACAGACTCGCTGGGGCCCATGCGGGTATATACTTGCATATGCATTTCTTTATGCTTTATTTGTAAACTTACATGTACATTTATACTTTTATTTGAATATTGATGTGCCTGTATGTGCACTTTTATATTTGTGTGTATACATGTGGTCGTGTATGTTTGGGGGCATTTTGAAACATTTAGTACTAATCAGCTGTGTGAATGATCAACATTTGGGTGTGCAGATTGCTCTATGTAGGAGCCCGTAGACGCATTTTGTCTACTTGTATGAGTGTTGCAAATTCGATGGCGTGGCGTCACGTCGTGTGTTGCTTGCTCATTGTTTTATGCAAGTAGATTGTCGTGCATTAACGAGTCTCCTGCGGTTACTTACAGATGTTTGCATTCATCACAAGCTTAATGCCTCTGTTTGCGGGCAATGCATTGGGTCTGTTGCAATCTTCTTGTTTATAACTCATGCTGTTATTTGTAGGCGAGTTGCGTTGAATGTAAATCTTTCGCATCTCTCACATGTAGCATAATACGTATATAATGGGTCTTTGACAACCACTCTTAGGCGTTTACATTTGATGCATGCCTCTCGTCTTTACTTACAGACAACATGTTGGACTATGATGCACCGACACTGACATGTCGACACGGATACGACACGACACGGACACGAGACACGACATTTTTTAAAAATATAGGACACGGGTATGGCGTGGACACGGCATAATAATTTTTTAATGTAATATATAGAAATTAAGATGACATTATATTAAAAATGACAAGTAATAATAAATTAATTTCATGATAACTTGTTTAGCTTATAATATAAAGATGTTTAGTACAAAATGTCTAGTACAACAAAAAAAATATAAGCAAAAAATCATTTAGTACAACATGAAGGTCCAACTACTCAATAGAGGGAATGATAGAATTAGATTCAGAGGTTGATCTTTTGCCTTTAATATCATCATCATTAAATATCATTGCTTCCAACTCTGGTTCATCTAGAGAAAGATTTGCAACCTCCAATAATCCCATATAATCAAGGCACTCAAACCCATCTCCAGCAACATCCCACATCTTATTATCACATGTCATATAAAGTGGGATTTTTCTTGATAGAAGACGAAGATTTATATTTCTCCTAAATCATAATTGATATTCTCTATTTGAACTACTATCCTTCAACATAGAAATTATAATTGATATGAAGTGAAATCAAAATATCTCAATAATGAGACAACATGAATACAACAATATACCGGTCTATCGAGGGTCCAAGGGGGGGCTGCCCCCTGGCGGGGTTCGACCTGCCAGGGTAAGGGTAATTTTGAAGTTCTGCTTGTTTTTAAAGTTTTTAAGTTATTTCTATAGAAATATATCGAGCGGTACCGAGCATGTACCTAATGGTACCGAACATGTACTAAGCGGTACCGAGCATGCACCTAGCGGTACCATGCTTGTACCTAGTGGTACTGAGCATGTACATTAGCTTTTTTTTTGGTAAGTTTAAAAAAACAACAATTAATATTTCAGGCGTCAAGAGTCAGGCGTCGATGTCATTTATCAGTCACCGAGAGAGGAGATAAAAATACCTTCACTGCCAAAAAGAAATTAAAATGAGAATATTCGATGATTGGGCATTAAGTGCGGATGTTGATTTGGTGTTTGGATAGGAAATAAGAAATTTTGTTTAAATCTCACAAAATACAATAAATTATATTTAACAAAATTCATAAAATATTTAAGATACGCGTGTCGGACACACATGTCCAATTTGCATTTAATATTTTTTAATCTGACACATTTTCGACATGTCAGACACGTGTCGAAGGAGTGTCGGACGAGTGTCGTGTCGGACACGGTGTTGGACACTGCACGCTTCTTTGAAGAGAAGTGTCGGTGCATCATAGATATTGGATGTATAACAGGTTTCCTGCAACAGCCCAAGGATGTTTGTATTTATCATAGGTTCCTATGCTCGCTTATAGATATCAGGTTATGTATATGAAGGATATTCTACGACAACTCGTAGGTGTTAGTATTCGTCATAAATTGATTGCCTTTACTTGCATGTATATTTGCTTGACGTTGAATGATGGTTGATTGCAGGGGCGTTGTAACATCAATTGTTTGTCACTGAAAATCACTGCTGCGTTTATAACACATCTTCCATCATTATCAGCAAATACTCACATTCGTTGTAGCTCTTCTTGCGTTTATTTGTAGATGATGAGTTGCATGCATTAAGGGTCTCCTACAATAGCATGTAGGAGTTTTTATTTCCTGCATATTGTCCGTCTCTGCTTGCAATGGATCAATGTATTCGTTAGCCATTAGCTACTCATTAACTGTGAGGGAATCGTGACACCCACTGCCCGCTGTCACTTATCGTTGTTTTGCACACGACAAATCTCTTCGTCATCGCTAATGCACATTCATACTGATTCACAATTCTTCTCGTACTTAACTGTAGATATTGTATGATGATTCTTCAACATTCATAGGGGATTTCAGCTTATTGATTGAAAACAAGCTGTCATATCCTTTCCATTGCTTGTAAGCTTCTTTGCCCTTATAGGTCGTTTGCAATATACACGATAAGCTTGGCATCCTTGCTTATTAATATCATTGCTTATATCAGCAAAACTTTTGGCATTTATCGGAAGTTTCATGTCATTATTTGCATGTAGATTATTGTATTCTCCATAATTCTCGTCAATCTTTGTTTACAAGTCACAATTCCTTCATTGACGTTCATTTGAGTGCATTGAACCAATATTTACCATTTATATATATTTTTAAATTCATTATACATTTTAGAGTTCTAAGGTCTTTTTCCTTGCTATTCATTTGAGTTCAAGTTCTTTTGCATTATGTTCAAATTAAGCCCCCTCTTTAGTGTAATTTTTGGCAACCTCTTAGTTTCTCTCTCGTTTTGAGGAAATTTTAAGAGTCTGGGCCTCTTGCCACGCTATTAAAAATCGTGTATAGTAGGTGTCAGATGACACCGCGATCGTAAAACTTCAATCCCATTATGTCAGAGCAAGGCGTGTATGGATCTTCAAGGTACCTATTTGAAATATATAGTTTTCTTTCCCCCGCCACGCTACAAGAGTGCTTGAGAGTACTTATAAGTATCACTGCCACATTACAAGAGCATGTATAGGGCCTATCCGTCTCGTCGTAGGCTCCGCACCGGGTTTCTTTCCCATAATGCTAGTGTGTATAGGCGATTTTCTGATGCACTGTGAACCCCAAGTGCGAGGTTTTGAGTTAGAGATTATACATGTGAGATGTCGACAACGACGGGGTGGAAGCTGCAAATCAGAACAAAATATTTCTTTTACTCCCTTTTCCCTTTTTTTATTTTCCCTTTTCTTCTCTTTTTTTATTTTCATGTCCCACTTTTTTTGATTTTCTCCTCCCCTCATTTTCTTGGAATTTCCTCTTCTTTTTGGTGTTCTTTTTCTCTTTTCTTTTTGAATCTTTTCGTCTCTTTTTTCTTTATATATATATTGATATCAGTACTACTTTATTTATTATTACCATCATCATTAGTGTATATATACAAGGCCAGTCCAATTTACTCTGAAAATCGCTTCTGCATCAATCCGGACTTAACCGGTCAGAATCGTTGAAACGGTGAACCGGCCGGTTCAATTATCATATTTTTTAAATAAATAAATAAATAAATTTATGATATTAAAGATGAAATATTAATTAATTTTCTTTAATAAACAAATTAATTTATATTTAAAACATTTAATTTATTATATTTATTTATCCCAAACCACAATGAAGTATCTTCACATGACCCCACAACTCCATATGAGCTTAACACAAGAAACTCAGAAAACTATATAAATAATAACAAGAAAAGTTTTCAAGTGATGTGTAACTAAAGAGAAGAGTTGAGGTGTTTATAAACTCATAACATATATAATATCCATAAATCCACTTTTAAATAGATTTTTTAATTAATGATTTATAATGCGAATAATATTTATTTATTAATTAATAACAATAATAATTTATTTATTTATATACTATAAAAAATAATTTTATCTACTTATTAATGATAAATTAGTTTTACATAAATAATATATATATATATATATAAAATAAATTTGGTATATAACATATAGATGTAAAATATATTTAATTGATATTGAATTCATAAACTTATATTTGAATTAAATTTATATTAAATATGTAATATATATTAGTAATCATTTAAATTAAATTATATAGTTATATGTAAATAAAATTTAGATTAAAAAACTGTTGACCCTTCTCTGTTGAAAGAACAAAAAAAAAAAAAAAAAAAAAAAAATCGTACCTGACCGCACGTCGTCGCCGCTGAAATCCCGTAAATCTAGCGATCGCGTCATTTCTCCACGACCTCGCACGACCTTTGTGTCGTTAAAATGAAAAAGGAAAAAGAGGCAGAGGCCGCTCCTCACTCTCTCTCGATTGCTCTCCCTCTGTCGCTCTCGCTCTTTCTCCTCCCAGGTCGAGCGGAAGTTACAACATTAGGATCGGAAGCAACGACAGGAGTCGCTCGCTGTGAAGATAACTTCTTCCCTTTCGCGTGGTCTCTCCGGCTCCCTCGTGGCTTTTCGACTTTGCTCCCTTCGACGACGCCGTCCCTTCTGACCGGATCGGAAGTTACGACATTACAATCGGAAGCAACGACGGGTGCTCGCCGACTGTGAAGATAATTTTCTATCTTCCGTCGCTTCTGCGGCTTGCTCCCCCGACGGCTCTCCCTCCTGCAGGTCCGGAAGTTACGACGTTTTGATCGGAAGCAAGTAGAGGAGCTCGCTGGAAGTGAAGGATCGGAAGTTACCGCATTTTGATCAGAAGCCGGAGCGGGAACTCGCTGGCCGTGAGGATAACTTTCTACCTTCCGTGCGTTTCTTCGGCTCCTTCCTGGCTGTCCGACATCGCTCCTCCGTCAACTTTCCCTTCCTGTTCGGCCGGAAGTTACGAAATTTAGATCGGAAGTTACCGCACTTTGATCGGAAGCAACTCAGGAGCTCGCGGCTGTGAAGGCTCCTTGTGGCCGATCGACTTAGCTCCTTCTGCGACTTTCCCTTCCTGTTGAATCGGAAGTTACAACATTCTGATCGGGTGCAAGAACGGGAGCTGCCGGCTGTGAGGGTAACTTTCTCCCTTTGCATTCTTCTTCGGCCAGATCCTGTAATCCGCCAAACCGAGAGAGGTAGAGGGAGGGATTATTTTGTTAAAATTAATTTTAATTATAATTATTTTGATTAATTATGATTAGTATAATTAATTATAATTAATTTTAATTAAGTGGTTATAATTAATGTTAATTAATTATAACTAATTTAATTAAAATTAATCTTAATTAATTATAACTTTTAATTAATTATAATTAATTAGTATTAATTAATCAAGTTAATTAATATTAATTAGTTCTAATTAATTAAAGTTAAAATATGATTAATTATTCTAATTAATTATATTAAGTATAATTAATTACTTTAATTAATTATAAATAAATATAATTAATTAAAAATATTATAATTAATAAGTAATTATAATTAATGTTTAAATAAAAAAAATGCATATGCTTGCCTGCTCCTTCCTCGATCCACGAGCCACCGCCAGAGTCGCCGACAACTCCCGCCGGACTTTAAGGTATAAGTTTTGAAACCTTGGCTCTATCTCTTACCTCGTCCCGCGTGTCGAGTCGGCGGTCTGCCTATACACGCTCTCGTAGCGTGGTGGGAGGGGCAACCGGCGCGACACCTACGACAAGGTAGGCGAGCGACCTTTGGTTCCGGATCTTGCCTTGACTTCCGTGCCCACCTCCGCCGGACTTCAAGGTATAAGTTTTGAAACCTTGGCTCTATCTCTTACCTCGTCCCGCGTGTCGAGTCGGCGGTCTGCCTATACACGCTCTCGTAGCGTGGTGGGAGGGGCAACCGGCGCGATACCTACGACAAGGTAGGAGAGTGACCCTCGGTTCCAAATCTTGTCCTCGAGCCTCTTCCACCTCCGCCGGACTTCAAGGTATAAATTTCTAACTCTACTCCCGTCCTCGACGTTTGCAGCGGACCGGAGAACCACCTATACGCGCTCTTGTAGCACGGTAGGAGGGAGCCCGGTGCGATGCATACGACGAGGTGGGAGAGCCCTATACACGCTCTTGTAGCGTGGTGGGGAGTCACTGCTGTTCTGGGAGTCACTGCTGTTCTGTTGTACGGGTACTGCTGAAGGCCCCATACACGCTCTTGTAGCGTGGTGGGATGAAATTTTGTACGGCCGCGGTGTCCAAGGACACCTACCATACACGCTCTAGTAGCGTGGTGGGAAGGCCCAGCTCCCCAATTTTCCCCCAAACGGGGGATATGCCGGGGTGCTGCCGAAATTTTCACTGAAATGTATAAAGACTTGAACAATTCGAAGATCTTCTTGGACAACAATATAGAAGACCTATACTCGAACAAAAATACACAGAACTTGAACCAAATGACCAGAGGACCTATACGAAGAACAGTGGACTTGTGGACTAAAACTCTAAGTGATTTTTAAAGGTCAAATTCAAATGAAATAAAAAAAATGATCCTGAACTTGAATATAATTCAAACATTTGAACTCAAGTAAGAACTTGAGTTGGACTTCAGAAGACTTGGAACAAGCATTTCAACCTGTGCACTTGAACTTGAATTTGCAAGACAAGCAAAGACATGGGCTGAACATTTGAACTTGAAGGCTTGGACATCAGGGGATCCGAACGTAGAACTCAAACTCAAATGAACTCCAACATGAATTGAATAAGATCTCTCAAGCTCACTACTTCAACTCAAACTGGAACAAGATGTGAAGAGTAGGGAACTCAAATTGAACTCAAGTTGGATCCAAATTTAACATGAGCAATAAAGAACTTGAATTTTCAAGAACAACACACAAACTCAAGCATGAGTTGAACCTTGAACTTGGGTTCAATGGAATACATAGAACTGGGCTTTGGATGAATGAACAAATCAAGATCCAAGTGCACAGTCATCCAAGCTAACAACAAGTTGCAAGCGGGGGATGAAATCCCGATGTACACGAAAGATGTGTTAATTCCTACAACAATCCCTACCAACGCCTGTTGATTGAGAAGGCAATATGGGAGACCAATAATAAAAAGACTCGTACTCTACAAACAAATCCAGACATCAAACCACCTGAGATTGGTGACAGGTGGGCATGATGTAGGCAACAATGGGTCTCCTACGAACAGTTTCAGGTGCTCGTAGTGGATACAACGGGTCACTGCAAATAACTACAAATCACTTGTGGATAACAACAGTGAGAGTCTCGTAAGCATAGCGATCCACTGTGGACACAAGTATTGATATCATCTACGACAGCGGTAATCAAAATTTCCAAGTACACAGGGTACAAAGGAAACCCGATGTACGAATAAAGACATCCCCTGGCAAAAGGAAGGACATGTTTGAACAAATTAGAACCAAACTTCCTGGTGTTCCAAAGTCTCTTTTTGGTTCTATAATAAAGAAGAGAACAGTTCGGGTGTCCACAAACACCGGAAATAGCAAGTTCACTATGCCGAAAAGCCTAAAAGGAGTTCTCCCCAAATCAGCAGTCATTGACTCCAAAGTCCAGAAAGATCCTTCCCCGGCGATTGAGAAAGGGGGAGCCAACATCAAAATCCCACGCCACCGGATCCGCAACACTCGTACTAGCGGACAGAAGGCGTGTATAAGCTCTGAAATCAAATGTTGTGTATTCAAATGTCAATTTTCTACACAACTATAAATATTTCAAAATACCCCTGCACGTGCACTAGAGACTGTATGCACATAGGTACACTAAAAGGGGTATATAAAAAATAACCCGCATGGGCCCCGGCGAGCGTGTTATTGAAACACACGTGACGCCTAGGGATGCTGCGCGGGTCGATAAGTGAATTCAGGTTCGAACCTGATCCTTCTATACGGACCAATAGGAGTCGATAGGGTTCGAACCATTAAACAAATACATGGTTGTGGGGATCAATATATTTGTTTCAATACATTCATATTAGGCCTTCAAGGCCTACAATCAAAAGAATTCATTAAATAAAAGGCACAAAGCCTACAAGAAACCCGATCCTCGGTCGACAGCTTGGTCGAGTCGACAAGGTTTAATCAACAAATAGAGATGACCCCAAAACACCCCGATGATGGGCGCGTTGAACGAAGATCTCAACTGGAGGGGTTCACAAATATTTCAATTCCCACTCAAGTGTCTATCAGAATCCAAACTCTACAAACTCCAAATTCAAAAATATTTAAAATTGAAATAAATCTATCAACGCTTAAAGCAAAAATCCATCCACCCTCCGCAACAGTTTGCCGGGGCGGACAAATTCAAATTTACTTCAGCTCACAAAGAGCCGAATGCCTAGTCGAAAATATCACTAGGATCCATTCTCAAACAATCTCCTGCCAGTAAGGACGTGGTACGTGTCCTCTAACCGGCGGTCTGCCGCTAAATGGCCACCGCAGGATAAACGGTTACGACGATCCGGGGCCCTCTGAACCGAGTGGTTTTGCCACTAAAGGGCACCACGAAATACCGGTTATGGCCAGCGCCGTTACGTTCCTTATTGGCATCAAATCCTTGAGATATGAATCAATAGGATATGAGCGATAGGGCACAAAGCCCTCTGTTAGCTAAGGTGGATTCAAATTTGTCCCCTTAGACAAACATTCACCCCCGGTCTACAAGGTACCCTTGGACGAAGCAACCCATGGCTGCCGACAAGGATCCTTCTGTCAGGTTGGGTCGACTACCTCCTCTGACTAAGTAGACCAGGGACCATGATGGCCCGGGACGACGGAACCATGGGATCTTGATCGGGCCCATCATCCATTCCCCCACCATCCGCTTTAAGTACAAGATGGTAAAATTTCTATTTTAAATATCAAATCTGCCCAAATTTTCAAACTCTCCAAATTTTCCCAATTCTTCAATTCCCAAATCCAAAATCTTCAAAATATCCAATCCCAAAATCCATTGCTGCTACTATATGCCAGATACACGTATCTCTATACGTATATGATCGATGACTAGCCTTAATCGAAAGTTCTCTCTCGTGATCGGGAGGGGTAATTAACTATAGGGGCTTGCGCCTATAGGAAACCAGAACTCAGATCATAAAGTCCTCGCAAAATGAGGGCGAAATCTCTGGGTAGTGTCTTATCTACAAATCCATCTGCCTTCCAAAATTTACCTCGGAACTTATCAGTTAAAACTCCCTCGCCGAAATAAGAAAAGCGAGTGGAGGCCGGGGCCGAATTTTCGGAGCCCACAGGTTTCTGGCGACTCCGCTGGGGAATGGTTTCTCTTTCCATCTTTGGCTAGTCGTTTAAATGCTATAGTAGCAGCAAAAAAATGATGATCATATTGAGATCTATACGGTGAACATCAGGATGTGACATTTGGTTCTTATGTCCAAAGATCCATCACTGAAAGGTCCCGAAAATGAATCTTTTAAATAAGATCAATGGAAATTCGTTTAGCAGGGTTTTTAATTCCATACTAACTCTCCTGTTTCTATTATTTGTTCTGCGTTATTTCTTTGTTATGAAAGTGTGGGGTGATGTATCAATTCTGATCACTAACCCCTGCCTTTCATTTTTGTAGAATGGAAATGCAGGACACATCGATGACCGTCCAACTGGGACGAGGAGCCAGGATTCAACTGGCAAATGCTGTCATTGAAACTGGAAATACTGGAGCCACTATCCACTTTGGTGGGCTCGAATTCTCAGCAGCTACTGCAAGGGCTGCAGCCGTCCCTGTGTATGGCGTAAATTCTGAAGAATTTTCTGGAAGGTCCCATTCTGCAAGGACCACTGTACAGCGTGCGCATCTGCCAGCGCCGCGAGCTCTTGCCAGAGATGCTACTCAAGGAAGAGTTTCTGTATTTAAAAGATTATCCCAGCCTGAAACCCTTACTGCAAAGAGGGTTGTTGATGGAAGAAAAATCTCCGTGGTGACTGCTAACACCACTAACCTGCCCAGAGAGACTGTTGCATCTGGGAGGTATGATGCTGAGGCTTCCTCATCTGGAGGAAGGCTTACTAGAAGGCAAAGGAGGAAGAGAAATGCAGAGCTGCGAGCTCAGCAATTACCTGTACCAGTCCACCCCTCCAATTTGCCAGCACCAGAATCAGAAATCAATATTCCCACTCAGAACAAGTTTTTCAACCTGAAGTGGATCAAAAGAAATAGCTTTACTGGGGAGCTCAAAAAATCTTTCTGGGAGCGTCGACCTGAAGCTCCAACCCCTCAGAAGATAAGAGAGCCCGAACGCCTGTCTGCCCGGGTTCATCGAGTTTTGAAGACAGTTAAGGAGAAGGGCCTGATGAAAAAGAAGTTCCAAAGGCCACTGATTGTTGAGGCCCGAAGAACCCCTCCTAGAGAGAGGCTATCATCTGCTACGATAACAGAAAAAAGAGGTTATCGACGACAAGCTCCGCAGGAAGCACATCGGGGCGTGACACTTGGACCCCATGTCCAAGAATCCGTCGCCGAAAGGTCCCGGTGGAAAGGGAAACAAGTATGGAGGCCAAAGCCTCGAAAAGAAGAGATGATTGAAGGAAGGATTAGTTCGGGTGTGACATCCGGAACAGTCTACCAGAGATCCGCACCTGCCAATAGAACTCGTCAGAAATGGGTCCAAAAGGAGGCCCATAATGACGACAATTATATTGACGGTCGACATCCTGGAGAGTCTTCCAGGAGATCCCGTCATTCTCCTACTACAACCAAAGAGGGATTTTACTTTGATCGTAGTCCACGGGTTGAAGAAATAGTCATCCCAAATCAAGAACCTGAAATTCAGTGGCGCCGTCGCTCAGAAATTCAGGTGCAAAATGATGAAGAAGAATATGATGATGAAAACACTATGGAGCTCGAAGTGGTTCATATGGTCAGTCACGTCGATGTTGAAGAGGAAGATGATGGTGATGAAGATGACCAGCAATCACAGCCGCGCGTACGTGTTTATCGACGTCGCCACAGGGCCAGATCCATTGCCAGCCGAAGTGCTCGCTCTTCAGAAGAAAGAGATGAGGAAGAAGAAGAGGTCGGAGAAAATCCCTTCGGTGACGAAGATATCACACTCGCTGAAATGAGAAATCAAATGAGGCGACAGATGCGAAGGAAAGACAGAGAAATCTCTCAGTTAAATGATAAAATGACTGAGATGATGACTCAGATGACAGCTATGATGGAGATGATGCAGAAGACCACTTCTGTTGGTCCTACACCAGCTCAACCCGTCAACCAAGCTGCTAATTCTCAAAATCTCCAAGCGCCTCAAGCCTCAGGAGTGAAAGGTGTACCTGAAGGTGGCGATAAAAATAACGATCCAATCCGCCAGCACACTCCCCAAAATGTGGCGAGCGCATCTGAACCTGTAACTGCAGCGCAGCTTGAGGGCTTAATTAGCGAAAAGATTAAGGCCATTATAGCTGCTGAACAAGCGGAGAAGTTGGTAGGAAAAGGTCGCCCGTACCCAGCAGAGTACGATCAGGTGCCATATCCAAAGGGATATTCTGTGCCGAAGTTCAATATTTTCGATGGAAATAAAAATCCCAGGCAGCATCTCGCACAATTCAAAGCTACCTGTGGAAACACAGGGGGCAATGATGCTCTGCTATTCAGGCAATTCGTAAGCAGCTTGAGTGGAACTGCTTTTGAATGGTATGCCGAACTGCCAAATGATTCATTGAAGACCTTTGCAGAATTAGAAGCCTTGTTCGTGAAAAGATTTGCCAGTGCAACGGAGAAGACTACCATTGCTGATCTTGCCCTTGATAAAAGGAGAAAAGATGAGTCAGTGACGAAATATATAACACGCTGGCGCAATCTCAGCATGAAGTGCGAGCAGCAGCTAGAAGAAGAGCATGCAGTCCAATTGTTGATGGGGAACATTGATGATAAAATGCAGCCCTTCCTGTGCATGGCTTCTATCACGACCTTTCAAGATCTGCTCGACAGGGTGGCGAAGTTTGAAAAGTTAAACTTCTCAAAGTCTGAAAGCTTCCCTGATAAATCCAAAAAGACTAAAGCTCCTGACACAAGAAAGAATGAGGTATACTCTGCATTCCCTCCCAGACCTGATAAAGGTAAACGGGTAGTGTATAATGTGGACAAAGGAAAGCAGCCTATGCAGTATGAAGAAAAGCCAAAACAGGCTTACAATCCAAATCCTCAACCAAAGCTGGTTCTTGGAGGAAATGATAAACCTCGAGCCTTTCCTGGTGGAGGAGAGCGCCAGAGGCAAATAATCGGAACTGGTGATAGAACGTTTCCTTCCCTCAAGGATAAAATGAATAAAGAATATTCGTTCAAGAGGGAGAGTGTCGCTAAATTGTTCCGACAAGCACTCAAGAATGGTTTGGAGTTGCCAGAATGCAAAAGACCTGAAGAGTCCAAACACAATGACGACCCAAACTACTGCCCATATCATCGGGTAGTTAGCCATCCAATTGAAGATTGCTACGTCTTCAAAGATTGGCTAGAAAAGATGTACAAAAGGGGAGAGTTAACATTATCAGATAATATATTAGTTTGTCCCAGAAAGGAATCCATCCGGGTAGTCACGTCCTCTTCCGTACTCCCGCCTAAAGGAAAAATGCAAGAACCTGTCCAAGAGGAACAATGGGAGACTGTGATCTCCAAGAAGACAACAAAAATGCTGAAACAGCTAGAAGGAGTTCCTGGTGTCAAGTGGAAGTCTCCTACTGAGCCAGTACTGAACTTAAAATGGTTGCCTGTGTCACAAGCATCCACCTCTAAACAGCAACCTGGCCAAGCTAGCTCATCAAAGTCTGGAAAGTCAAAGTCAAAGTCTTCCAAGAAGAAATTCAAATTGAAGAAGCCTATGGCGAAGAAGACTGCAACTCAAAAGGCTATTGATAGTTTGGGCGAATATTACCAGACTGTCAGGAGGCCTATCAAGCTCGGTGATTTTATGAAAGAGCTTAAAATAGATGAAAAGGAAGAAGAAGCTGAGGATGAATCCCTTCATGCGGAGACATGCCGAGTCATCTCAGCGACACCAGAAATAGCAGATAGGGAGAAATACGCTGAAGAAGCGACCCCTGAATTCTGTCTGATGGTGTCATCAATGGAATACAGTTCAGAAGAAGATCTATGTTTTCCAGATGATGAAGATTCAGACCCAAGCATGGAATCACAAATGAAACAAGTGAAGTTGGGAGACGATTCCGAGTCTGCGGATGAATCTCCAGACACAACAATGGCTGAATCTGAAAAGAATGCTTCATCAAATAAGTCTGAATCAGATGAGGTGGCCCAAGTACAATTAAGAAGTGGCAAGGTACTGCCGCCTCCACCAAAGAAAGGGACTTTTAACAAAGATAAAGGAAAAGAGATAGTTGTTAATGAAGATATTATCCCAGAAGACTGCAAGAAGAAAGATACTTTGTCCAAGGGGATAGATTACAATATCTTATCCCACTTGAGGAAGATCCCAGCACAACTCAGCATATATGATGCTCTCTTGATGTCTAAAGACCTTCGAGAAACTTTGATTCAAGCTCTCAGAAATCCCGAAAGATATGAGGCATATTTTGTTGAACGCAATTTGACGGAAGTCTTGCAAGCTTGAAATGAGCCCCTCATCACCTTTGCTGAGGATGATATGATGCTTGGAACGGCAGATCACAATCGCCCTTTGTATGTTACGGCAGAGAGCGACGGTATGGTGATCAGTCGAATTTTGATTGATCCCGGATCTTCCGTAAATCTTATGAGTCTTAAGGCACTGAGATCCCTCTGCCTTGATGTGGAACATCTTGGGCAAGACAAGTTGATGGTGCACGGCTTCAATGAGAAAGGGCAGAAAACCCTCGGATCATTTATGCTCCCTCTTGTATTTGGGGAACTCCATACGGAAGCCAAATTCCATGTGATTGATGCGGACACTTCGTTCAAGGCATTGTTGGGTCGCCCCTGGCTGCATGAATACGGTGTTGTCCCTTCAACATTACACCAGTGCATGAAGTATCTCAGAGAAGGAGAAGAATTCAGAATTTCTGGTGATATTCAGCCATTTGCAGTACATGAAGTAACAGTTTATGAAGATGCTAAGTACTTCATGCCAAAGAAGCAAAAGTCGTCAAGTTCTCTTGAGGCTAGAACATCAAATTCTAATGATACAAAGAAACCCAAGCAAGAAGATGAGAAGAAGCGTGTAGGGAGAAAGAAGGCAGCTCAAACTCTTCCTGAAGCACCAACCGTTTCAAAAGAAAAGAAACACGTGCCTCACCTTGGGAGTGACAGTGATGAAAGTCATGTCGCCCCTACAAAATCCAGAAAGGTCGGCCGGTCTGCATCCAAATGGAGCAAGGAGGTTGAATACTCAAATGATGATGATGACTATGACTCTATCTACATGAACACGGTGCAGAATGTGTTTTCCAGAAGGATAGACAGTCTGTCAATTTCAGATAGCGTACTCGTAGTCACGAGGATTCCCTTACAATACTTCAAAGAAATCACTCCACGCGAGGTGCATAAGATTGAAGAACTCTCCACTCTTTATCTGCCTCCTCTGAAGAAGGGGACTGCACCCGGGAATGTACTATATTCCACGGGAGTTCGTGAAGAGGAAAATCATGATTGGGATTGCATGCTCCTCGACTCCGAGGAATTATTTCCTACGAGGCTACCCAAGTTCAATACCAAAAATATTCAAAGAATGTTACGAAAGCAAATCAATATTCCTACCACCAAACGACAGCTTCGTACAAGCTTGGGCCTTTGGTATGGAAGAAATCCACGTCCGTTACGACGGAAAGATACAGATGCATATAAAGGCATCGGATTCGTCAAAAGAAAATTCCTCCAGAAAGAGATTTGCCGGACAATCACATGCATGGAAATTGAACCTGAAGAAGGCGGTGTTGAAGAGACACGCGAAGCTGATGATTATGATAACCAACCCGTAGAAGCTGAGCCTGCACCAGAAGAACTGGAAGATGGTGGACAAGCTGCCACGATGGACGAGCTCAAAGAAGTCAACTTGGGAACTGAAGAGGACCCTCGCCCAACTTTCATTAGCTCTCTTCTACCAGAAGATCAAGTAGAAGAAATAAAAGAGCTCCTCTGTGAATTCAGGGACTGCTTTGCCTGGACATATGCTGAGATGCCCGGTTTATCCCCTGAAGTAGCAGTTCACAGATTAGCAATCAAGCCTGATGCAGCACCCGTTAAACAAGCTCCAAGGAGAATGAGATTGGAGATTGAAGAGCAGGTGATCGCAGAAACAAAGAAGCTCATAGAAGCAGGCTTCATTCGAGAAGAAAAATATGCTGACTGGATTGCTAATATTGTCCCTGTAAAAAAAGAAGAATGGCCAGATTCGTATCTGCATCGACTTTAGGGACCTCAATAAGGCGTGCCCGAAGGATGACTTTCCGCTCCCAGTATCAGAACTGCTAGTTGACAGCACTTCCAACTATGATATATTCTCATTTATGGACGGATCGTCAGGCTATAATCAAATCAAAATGGCGCCTGAAGATGAAAAGCATACATCATTCAGAACTCCTATAGGCATATTCTGCTACACAGTTATGCCATTCGGCCTGAAGAATGCTGGTGCCACTTATCAACGAGCGATGACTCGTATATTTGATGATTTGATCCATCAAAAGGTTGAATGCTATGTAGATGACTTGGTCATAAAGAGCACGAACCGAAAAGACCATCTAGATGATTTGAGAATTGTGTTCGAGAGGATCAGAAAGTACGATCTGAAGATGAACCCTCTCAAGTGTGCATTTGGGGTATCCTCAGGAAAATTTCTAGGATATGTTGTTCGACATCGGGGCATCGAAGTCGACCCCAACAAGATCAAGGCAATCATGGAGATGCCACCTCCAAAGAACCTCCGACAACTCCGTTCTTTACAAGGACAACTGGCTTTCATTCGGAGATTCATATCAAATCTTTCGGGTAGGTGCCAGCCATTTTCAAAACTGATGAAGAAAGATGTCCGCTTCAAATGGGACGAAGGGTGCCAAGAAGCGTTTGACAGCATCAAAAGATATCTGTTGAATCCTCCTATTCTTGCGGCGCCAATCCCCGGGAAGCCTCTAATACTGTATACGGCAGCACTAGAAGAGTCTCTCGGAGCACTATTGGCCCAGCATAATGAAGAAGGCAAGGAGAATGCACTCTATTATATCAGCCGGAGGTTAATAGGAGCAGAAATCCGTTACTCTCCAATAGAGAAGCATTGTTTGGCTCTGATTTTCGCAGTTCAGAAGCTCCGCCATTATATGCTATCTCACAAAATCACCTTGATATCAAAGATCGATCCGCTGAAGTTCTTGATGACAAGACCAGCGTTGACAGGTCGTTTGGCAAGGTGGGCAGTGATACTCCTGCAGTTTGATATCACATATGTCCCTCAAAAGGCAGTGAAAGGGCAAGTGTTGGCAGATTTTCTTGCAGCACATCCTATCCCTGCAGATTCACCGCTCAATGACGATCTACCTGACGAGCAGATCATGAATGTTGAAAAAGAGGAGAGGCTACGAGTATGGGAAATGTACTTTGATGGAGCATCATCAATCAAACGTGCTCGGCCTCCAAATCTAGAAAAAGCTCAAGCCGGAATTGGACTAATTTTCGTCGCACCCGAGGGAGGCATAATGAGTTTCTCTTTCAGTTTGACTGAACCTCGGACAAACAATGAAGCCGAATATGAAGCTTTAATAGCAGGATTGGAGATTGCAATCGATGTTCAAATTCAAAATCTTCAAATCTTCGGTGATTCTCAACTTGTTGTAAATCAAGTACTTGGAGTTTACAAAATCACCAAGTTCGAGTTGGCCTGTTATCACCGGCGAGTTCTTGAGCTTATGAAACAAATTCCAATTGTCAAGTTAACTCAAGTTCCTCGAGGTCAAAATGGCAAAGCTGATTCCCTGGCAAAATTGGCTAAAGAAATGGCGAATATGGATGACGAATGGCCTATAATAATTATGGTGCACAATCGGCGAATCCTAGAGCCAGCTCTACTACAATTCCCGCAGGCAGAGGGAATACCAAATTCAAGCCAGCAGGATGCGACTCCGGTTGATCCTCAAACTCCCCAATCAGTTGATCTTGAAGATCAGTCTGAAGAACAGCAAGTTCCTAAGAAAAGGCGCAAGGCCAGTCAAGCTTCAGAATCATGGTGGCATTGCCTAGATGTCGAGGAAGAAGATGACTGGAGACTGTCTTTCATTGACTACTTTAAAGAAAGTAAATTGCCAACAGACAAATCACTAGCTGCTCAAATCAGAAAGAGAGCACTACGATATGCATTTGTCAATAACACATTGTATCGACGTGCTTTCGATCAAATGTGGCTAAGATGCCTAGGGACTCGAGAAGCTGACAAGGTGGTAGCAGAAGTTCACGAAGGACTTTGTGGAGCGCACCAATCAGGTCCCAAGATGGCAGTAAAAATTAAAAGAATGGGTTACTATTGGCCGACCATGGTCAGAAATTGTATCAATCATGCCAAGAGGTGTCATGAGTGTCAAATCCACGGTGATGTTATACATCAGCCGCCAAATCCACTGCACCCTACAATAGCATCCTGGCCATTTGAATGTTGGGGTACTGATATTATCGGGCCAATAGATCCACCGTCATCAGCAGGACACCGCTTTATCTTGGCAGCAACAGACTATTTTTCTAAGTGGGCAGAAGCGGCTCCATTCAAAGAAGTTACGTCTGAGCACGTGATCAACTTCTTCACCCACAATGTTGTTTACAGATTCGGTGTGCCACGCCGCATAATCTCAGACAACGGAACTGCTTTTAAGAGTACAAAAATCTATAAGTTCGTTGATCGACACAAAATTGATTGGCGGTACTCTTCCATTTACTATCCAAGAGCAAATGGCTTAGCTGAGGCCTTCAACAAAACGCTGGTGAAATTGCTAAAGAAGATTCTCACCAAGAACAAAAGAGAGTGGCATACGAAAATGGTAGAAGCGTTGTGGGCGTATCGTACAACTTACAAAACGCCAACCAAAGCCACTCCTTACTCTCTGGTGTTCGGAGTTGAAGCAGTGCTGCCACTAGAAGTTGAACTACCATCACTTCGGATTGCTATCCAGAATGAGCTGACTCAAGAACAAAATGCTCGTCTAAGAATGGAGGAGCTTGATGCACTCGATGAAATCAGGTTACAAGCTCAGCAAAACCTGGAAATCTACCGAGCAAGAATGACAAAGTCCTTTGATCGAATGGTTCGTCCTCGATCATTTCAAGAAGGGGAATTGATCCTGGTGCAGAGAAGGCCAATCATCCCGCACAGAAAAGTGGGTGGCAAATTCGTTTCCAACTGGGAAGGACCTTTCGTCATCGAGAAGGTATTTCAAGGAGGGGCTTATCAACTGATAGATCTGAATGGTCAAAGGCCCATGCCGCCGATCAATGGCCGATACCTGAAGAAATACTATGCATGAATTGCCTAAGCAGATGTCATGTTTAATACGCTGTGTTTTCATACATGTTTATTAGCGTATATATTCTATATTTTGAAATTCTCTTGTGTTATGAGAATACATCTCAAAATTCCCTATCAGACTGGGGGCATTTTAAATATTTGTTTGGGTCGACATCGTGCTGCGTGCCGAGATCCCCAAACAAATATTTAAAATCTCAAAATTCCAATTCTATCCTACCCTAAAATGTTCCTACGAGACAGGGGGCATTTTAAATATTTATTCGGGTCGACATCGCGCTGCATGCCGAGATCCCCGAATAAATATTTAAAATTATTAATTCAAATGTTACTTTGTGCTAAAGAATACAAAGATTTCGCTTTCAAAGTATATGCAGATGATCTCTCAAAGATCGAGACAACACCTTCTCCAACAAACCAAGACTCAAAAGTCAAGAAAGAGACTTTTTGTAACTACACGCTCCTACAAAATTGAGCCAGAAAAGCTTGAAGACTTTCGACAGCCTGAAGCTTAAGGTTCGAATGGGTGTAAAAGGTCGGATCCAACAAGCCCAAATATGACCGGATCGCTGGCAGCTCCGTCTACTCAACAAGCCATAAGAAAGGCCGTAGTAGCGGAACCCCCACTTCGTCAACCCGTCAGTAGAGACTGAAGAAAGTACGAAGGCTAATTTGACTCGACCAGTTCAAGTGATCGTAGTCTACAAAATTCTCCAAAATGATTGGAGAATCAAATTCCAGTGAAAGGATAAGTCTCGAGCAACTACTGAATGTTCGTAGGCTCCAAAATCTAAAACCACGAAGGATGACTCCAAATCTGTCAACTTCAGCAAAATCAGCATTGGGGAGCGCAATCCCCATAGCTCAAGTCTGAAGCCTGAATGGGTGTATGAGGTCGGATCCAACAAGCCCAAATATGGCCGGATCGCTGGCAGCTCCATCTACTCAATAAGCCATAAGAAAGGCCGCAGTAGAGGAACCCCCATCTCAGCAACCAGAGGACGAAGAGCTATCAAATCCCAGCTCTCCCGATCTGATGAACTCAAGTGAATCAGATTAAAGTCTTCTCAAGTGGGCAAGGATCAAGATGCTACCTACATTCGGTACTATCAATTGAATCCATCACCTGCAAATCCTTCAATAAATCCGTAAAGCACAAAGCGAGGATCGAAGGAATTTTTCTTCAACAAGTCCGCCAAAGCACAGAGCAAAGGACCGAAGAAAACTATCCCAAAGTTCATGAAAAGCCTTAGGCTGAACTAAATGGATTCTGTCATCAACAAGTCCGCTATGCACAAAGCTCAGGACCGATGACTTTTCGCCATCGACCTAATGCAAACCTAAGGGTTTAGGTCACCGGCATCTACTCCTTCATCAAGCCCGCCAAAGCTAGAAGCAAAGGGCAGAAGGAATACAAATCTTCTGACAAGTCATCAAAGACAAATCAGACAACCCTTCACCAAGTCCGCAGCACAAAGCACAGGACAGAAGGATCAAAATCTTAGGGCTCTAGCAAAAACTGCAGAATGAGTTCCCTGAATGACATCTACAAATGTCCCTAAAGACTGGGGGCATTTTAAATATTTATTTGGGTCGACATTACACTGCACGCCGAGATCCCCAAATAAATATTTAAAATTTCATCAAGATATCAACCATCTATGGATACATTCAAAAGAGCAATGAGAAAAGAAGGCTAGTGTGACATCCAAACGACTTTTGGAGATCCACTAAATGGAAACCCTAGTGTGACATCTAGAACGGATATCTAGAGATCCACAGGGTCAATTAGCATACAACAAACGTGGTCCGCTCCAGACGCCTACCACATTTGTTGGGGGGCATTTGTTGACCCTTCTCTGTTGAAAGAACAAAAAAAAAAAAAAAAAAAAATCGTACCTGCCCGCACGTCGTCGCCGCTGAAATCCGTAAATCTAGCGATCGCGTCATTTCTCCACGACCTCTTAGTTTCTCTCTCGTTTTGAGGAAATTTTAAGAGTCTGGGCCTCTTGCCACGCTATTAAAAATCGTGTATAGTAGGTGTCAGATGACACCGCGATCGTAAAACTTCAATCCCATTATGTCAGAGCAAGGCGTGTATGGATCTTCAAGGTACCTATTTGAAATATATAGTTTTCTTTCCCCCGCCACGCTACAAGAGTGCTTGAGAGTACTTATAAGTATCACTGCCACATTACAAGAGCATGTATAGGGCCTATCCGTCTCGTCGTAGGCTCCGCACCGGGTTTCTTTCCCATAATGCTAGTGTGTATAGGCGATTTTCTGATGCACTGTGAACCCCAAGTGCGAGGTTTTGAGTTAGAGATTATACATGTGAGATGTCGACAACGACGGGGTGGAAGCTGCAAATCAGAACAAAATATTTCTTTTACTCCCTTTTCCCTTTTTTTATTTTCCCTTTTCTTCTCTTTTTTTATTTTCATGTCCCACTTTTTTTGACTTTCTCCTCCCCTCATTTTCTTGGAATTTCCTCTTCTTTTTTGGTGTTCTTTTTCTCTTTTCTTTTTGAATCTTTTCGTCTCTTTTTTCTTTATATATATATTGATATCAGTACTACTTTATTTATTATTACCATCATCATTAGTGTATATATACAAGGCCAGTCCAATTTACTCTGAAAATCGCTTCTGCATCAATCCGGACTTAACCGGTCAGAATCGTTGAAACGGTGAACCGGCCGGTTCAATTATCATATTTTTTAAATAAATAAATAAATAAATTTATGATATTAAAGATGAAATATTAATTAATTTTCTTTAATAAACAAATTAATTTATATTTAAAACATTTAATTTATTATATTTATTTATCCCAAACCACAATGAAGTATCTTCACATGACCCCACAACTCCATATGAGCTTAACACAAGAAACTCAGAAAACTATATAAATAATAACAAGAAAAGTTTTCAAGTGATGTGTAACTAAAGAGAAGAGTTGAGGTGTTTATAAACTCATAACATATATAATATCCATAAATCCACTTTTAAATAGATTTTTTAATTAATGATTTATAATGCGAATAATATTTATTTATTAATTAATAACAATAATAATTTATTTATTTATATACTATAAAAAATAATTTTATCTACTTATTAATGATAAATTAGTTTTACATAAATAATATATATATATATATATAAAATAAATTTGGTATATAACATATAGATGTAAAATATATTTAATTGATATTGAATTCATAAACTTATATTTGAATTAAATTTATATTAAATATGTAATATATATTAGTAATCATTTAAATTAAATTATATAGTTATATGTAAATAAAATTTAGATTAAAAAACTGTTGACCCTTCTCTGTTGAAAGAACAAAAAAAAAAAAAAAAAAAAAAAATCGTACCTGACCGCACGTCGTCGCCGCTGAAATCCCGTAAATCTAGCGATCGCGTCATTTCTCCACGACCTCGCACGACCTTTGTGTCGTTAAAATGAAAAAGGAAAAAGAGGCAGAGGCCGCTCCTCACTCTCTCTCGATTGCTCTCCCTCTGTCGCTCTCGCTCTTTCTCCTCCCAGGTCGAGCGGAAGTTACAACATTAGGATCGGAAGCAACGACAGGAGTCGCTCGCTGTGAAGATAACTTCTTCCCTTTCGCGTGGTCTCTCCGGCTCCCTCGTGGCTTTTCGACTTTGCTCCCTTCGACGACGCCGTCCCTTCTGACCGGATCGGAAGTTACGACATTACAATCGGAAGCAACGACGGGTGCTCGCCGACTGTGAAGATAATTTTCTATCTTCCGTCGCTTCTGCGGCTTGCTCCCCCGACGGCTCTCCCTCCTGCAGGTCCGGAAGTTACGACGTTTTGATCGGAAGCAAGTAGAGGAGCTCGCTGGAAGTGAAGGATCGGAAGTTACCGCATTTTGATCAGAAGCCGGAGCGGGAACTCGCTGGCCGTGAGGATAACTTTCTACCTTCCGTGCGTTTCTTCGGCTCCTTCCTGGCTGTCCGACATCGCTCCTCCGTCAACTTTCCCTTCCTGTTCGGCCGGAAGTTACGAAATTTAGATCGGAAGTTACCGCACTTTGATCGGAAGCAACTCAGGAGCTCGCGGCTGTGAAGGCTCCTTGTGGCCGATCGACTTAGCTCCTTCTGCGACTTTCCCTTCCTGTTGAATCGGAAGTTACAACATTCTGATCGGGTGCAAGAACGGGAGCTGCCGGCTGTGAGGGTAACTTTCTCCCTTTGCATTCTTCTTCGGCCAGATCCTGTAATCCGCCAAACCGAGAGAGGTAGAGGGAGGGATTATTTTGTTAAAATTAATTTTAATTATAATTATTTTGATTAATTATGATTAGTATAATTAATTATAATTAATTTTAATTAAGTGGTTATAATTAATGTTAATTAATTATAACTAATTTAATTAAAATTAATCTTAATTAATTATAACTTTTAATTAATTATAATTAATTAGTATTAATTAATCAAGTTAATTAATATTAATTAGTTCTAATTAATTAAAGTTAAAATATGATTAATTATTCTAATTAATTATATTAAGTATAATTAATTACTTTAATTAATTATAAATAAATATAATTAATTAAAAATATTATAATTAATAAGTAATTATAATTAATGTTTAAATAAAAAAAAATGCATATGCTTGCCTGCTCCTTCCTCGATCCACGAGCCACCGCCAGAGTCGCCGACAACTCCCGCCGGACTTTAAGGTATAAGTTTTGAAACCTTGGCTCTATCTCTTACCTCGTCCCGCGTGTCGAGTCGGCGGTCTGCCTATACACGCTCTCGTAGCGTGGTGGGAGGGGCAACCGGCGCGACACCTACGACAAGGTAGGCGAGCGACCTTTGGTTCCGGATCTTGCCTTGACTTCCGTGCCCACCTCCGCCGGACTTCAAGGTATAAGTTTTGAAACCTTGGCTCTATCTCTTACCTCGTCCCGCGTGTCGAGTCGGCGGTCTGCCTATACACGCTCTCGTAGCGTGGTGGGAGGGGCAACCGGCGCGATACCTACGACAAGGTAGGAGAGTGACCCTCGGTTCCAAATCTTGTCCTCGAGCCTCTTCCACCTCCGCCGGACTTCAAGGTATAAATTTCTAACTCTACTCCCGTCCTCGACGTTTGCAGCGGACCGGAGAACCACCTATACGCGCTCTTGTAGCACGGTAGGAGGGAGCCCGGTGCGATGCATACGACGAGGTGGGAGAGCCCTATACACGCTCTTGTAGCGTGGTGGGGAGTCACTGCTGTTCTGGGAGTCACTGCTGTTCTGTTGTACGGGTACTGCTGAAGGCCCCATACACGCTCTTGTAGCGTGGTGGGATGAAATTTTGTACGGCCGCGGTGTCCAAGGACACCTACCATACACGCTCTAGTAGCGTGGTGGTAAGGCCCAGCTCCCCAATTTTCCCCCAAACGGGGGATATGCCGGGGTGCTGCCGAAATTTTCACTGAAATGCATAAAGACTTGAACAATTCGAAGATCTTCTTGGACAACAATATAGAAGACCTATACTCGAACAAAAATACACAGAACTTGAACCAAATGACCAGAGGACCTATACGAAGAACAGTGGACTTGTGGACTAAAACTCTAAGTGATTTTTAAAGGTCAAATTCAAATGAAATAAAAAAAATGATCCTGAACTTGAATATAATTCAAACATTTGAACTCAAGTAAGAACTTGAGTTGGACTTCAGAAGACTTGGAACAAGCATTTCAACCTGTGCACTTGAACTTGAATTTGCAAGACAAGCAAAGACATGGGCTGAACATTTGAACTTGAAGGCTTGGACATCAGGGGATCCGAACGTAGAACTCAAACTCAAATGAACTCCAACATGAATTGAATAAGATCTCTCAAGCTCACTACTTCAACTCAAACTGGAACAAGATGTGAAGAGTAGGGAACTCAAATTGAACTCAAGTTGGATCCAAATTTAACATGAGCAATAAAGAACTTGAATTTTCAAGAACAACACACAAACTCAAGCATGAGTTGAACCTTGAACTTGGGTTCAATGGAATACATAGAACTGGGCTTTGGATGAATGAACAAATCAAGATCCAAGTGCACAGTCATCCAAGCTAACAACAAGTTGCAAGCGGGGGATGAAATCCCGATGTACACGAAAGATGTGTTAATTCCTACAACAATCCCTACCAACGCCTGTTGATTGAGAAGGCAATATGGGAGACCAATAATAAAAAGACTCGTACTCTACAAACAAATCCAGACATCAAACCACCTGAGATTGGTGACAGGTGGGCATGATGTAGGCAACAATGGGTCTCCTACGAACAGTTTCAGGTGCTCGTAGTGGATACAACGGGTCACTGCAAATAACTACAAATCACTTGTGGATAACAACAGTGAGAGTCTCGTAAGCATAGCGATCCACTGTGGACACAAGTATTGATATCATCTACGACAGCGGTAATCAAAATTTCCAAGTACACAGGGTACAAAGGAAACCCGATGTACGAATAAAGACATCCCCTGGCAAAAGGAAGGACATGTTTGAACAAATTAGAACCAAACTTCCTGGTGTTCCAAAGTCTCTTTTTGGTTCTATAATAAAGAAGAGAACAGTTCGGGTGTCCACAAACACCAGAAATAGCAAGTTCACTATGCCGAAAAGCCTAAAAGGAGTTCTCCCCAAATCAGCAGTCATTGACTCCAAAGTCCAGAAAGATCCTTCCCCGGCGATTGAGAAAGGGGGAGCCAACATCAAAATCCCACGCCACCGGATCCACAACACTCGTACTAGCGGACAGAAGGCGTGTATAAGCTCTGAAATCAAATGTTGTGTATTCAAATGTCAATTTTCTACACAACTATAAATATTTCAAAATACCCCTGCACGTGCACTAGAGACTGTATGCACATAGGTACACTAAAAGGGGTATATAAAAAATAACCCGCATGGGCCCCGGCGAGCGTGTTATTGAAACACACGTGACGCCTAGGGATGCTGCGCGGGTCGATAAGTGAATTCAGGTTCGAACCTGATCCTTCTATACGGACCAATAGGAGTCGATAGGGTTCGAGCCATTAAACAAATACATGGTTGTGGGGATTAATATATTTGTTTCAATACATTCATATTAGGCCTTCAAGGCCTACAATCAAAAGAATTCATTAAATAAAAGGCACAAAGCCTACAAGAAACCCGATCCTCGGTCGACAGCTTGGTCGAGTCGACAAGGTTTAATCAACAAATAGAGATGACCCCAAAACACCCCGATGATGGGCGCGTTGAACGAAGATCTCAACTGGAGGGGTTCACAAATATTTCAATTCCCACTCAAGTGTCTATCAGAATCCAAACTCTACAAACTCCAAATTCAAAAATATTTAAAATTGAAATAAATCTATCAACGCTTAAAGCAAAAATCCATCCACCCTCCGCAACAGTTTGCCGGGGCGGACAAATTCAAATTTACTTCAGCTCACAAAGAGCCGAATGCCTAGTCGAAAATATCACTAGGATCCATTCTCAAACAATCTCCTGCCAGTAAGGACGTGGTACGTGTCCTCTAACCGGCGGTCTGCCGCTAAATGGCCACCGCAGGATAAACGGTTACGACGATCCGGGGCCCTCTGAACCGAGTGGTTTTGCCACTAAAGGGCACCACGAAATACCGGTTATGGCCAGCGCCGTTACGTTCCTTATTGGCATCAAATCCTTGAGATATGAATCAATAGGATATGAGCGATAGGGCACAAAGCCCTCTGTTAGCTAAGGTGGATTCAAATTTGTCCCCTTAGACAAACATTCACCCCCGGTCTACAAGGTACCCTTGGACGAAGCAACCCATGGCTGCCGACAAGGATCCTTCTGTCAGGTTGGGTCGACTACCTCCTCTGACTAAGTAGACCAGGGACCATGATGGCCCGGGACGACGGAACCATGGGATCTTGATCGGGCCCATCATCCATTCCCCCACCATCCGCTTTAAGTACAAGATGGTAAAATTTCTATTTTAAATATCAAATCTGCCCAAATTTTCAAACTCTCCAAATTTTCCCAATTCTTCAATTCCCAAATCCAAAATCTTCAAAATATCCAATCCCAAAATCCATTGCTGCTACTATATGCCAGATACACGTATCTCTATACGTATATGATCGATGACTAGCCTTAATCGAAAGTTCTCTCTCGTGATCGGGAGGGGTAATTAACTATAGGGGCTTGCGCCTATAGGAAACCAGAACTCAGATCATAAAGTCCTCGCAAAATGAGGGCGAAATCTCTGGGTAGTGTCTTATCTACAAATCCATCTGCCTTCCAAAATTTACCTCGGAACTTATCAGTTAAAACTCCCTCGCCGAAATAAGAAAAGCGAGTGGAGGCCGGGGCCGAATTTTCGGAGCCCACAAAAACAAATTTTAAAATTAAAAATTATTTAAATTGAAAATTATCATATTATTCTGAGTGTAAATTCTTAGAATTATGAGATTTGAGGTTTTTTGCTCTTATGCAATATTTTAAAATAATTCTTTTTATAAATTATGTAAGTTTTATGTTTTATAGTTTTTTATTTTGTTTATTTTTTTATGTCATATTTAGAATGATAACATCATTATTATGTTAATTTTATTAAATTTTAATAATATTATTATTTATTTTGTCATCCGATTCGGCCTCGGTTCAATCAGTCGAACCATGAATCTCTCTTTTTCCCGGTTCGTTGTCTAGTTCGGTTTTGACAACCTTGCTTATTAGTAAGCTTGATAAGGCTTGTTTAGATAATTAATAATTTGTTCGATAGTGTGCTCATTAATATGTATGTTTAGATTAGTTTTGTTAGCTAATGAGCCGAGATCATATCAAGTTCCAGCAATCATAATTTTAAAAGAGCTGAGCTTGAAAACTACTACAACTATTCAAAATAGTGCTTGAGCTCAGTTTTGGCAACAAAGCTCATGCTTAAGCAAGCTCCTGCTCAGCTCAAATTGGCCAGCCCGATTCATTTTCCATAGCTGGCATACAAGCTTCATGCTGACAAGAAGCCGTAAGAAACAACAACATCTACTTCGAGATCAAGTCAGTGAAGGCTGGAGGGAGAGGCTTGCCAGGCTTTGGTGTAAGAGTGGGCTGATCAAGTCACCTTTGAGAATACCATTCTGCTTTGGTTGTCCATAGTCTTCGTTCTGATTCTATCTTGAGGTTTTGTTGAGTTCTAACACTTTCCAGTGTAACATCAAGATTAAGGCTTTGTTTGGGGTGGTATTCTTGTTGCTTCTTAAAACAACTTTATAGTACAAAAATTTTAATTTTTATGCTAAAAAGTGGTTTTGAGAAGTAGTAAAAAAGCTGTGCCAAACGAGGCCTAAAACTCAATCACCACGTACGTGAGCATTTGGGTTTCATGTGCATGTATGATGCACCTTGGAAATTTGTTCTGAAAGGTATCCTTATCAATTGAATTTTGGAAAAAATTTAGAATTTTTTGTTATTCTTCATTTATGCAACTGCAGTCATTATCAATCACTTGCATGGTCTGTACGAACTGTGCTGTTTCAATCCTCAATAATGTATATTTTCCAATTTCCCACCCTTTTACATTCTTCGCAAGTTAAAAGGAGTTGGAGCATTGACAAAACACATAGCATGAACAACACTGGAGCGGCAATTCTTCACAGCATTACGAACTTGTTCTGGATTCCTTTCGTTAATAAATATGGGTTTACCTGAACAGGATGTTCATGTTATACACGTTAATTGTCTGGAGAATACTATTAAATTAATTATTATTGTTAAAATAATCAGAGTATCTTGATTTATAGAAGTATTGTTATGTAGTTCTTGATCAATGGCTCAAGCTGCCCGGTTTAACCTGAGGATGCAAAAGGAGATAAAGCAGCTTGTGGTCGACCCCCCTCCAGGCGTTTCCTTTCCCCTTCTTTCCGATAGGAACACTTCTTTATCGTCTTTGTCAAGCATTGAAGCCCGTAAGTTCCATTTTCTTTATCTTTCCCTAAGATTGCATTCCGATATTTTTACAAATCTGTCCTTATGTTAGTTTATGCTATTGTTTTGCTAAAAATGCCAGCCCCCCAAAAAATCTAAACAAAAACTCATGCCTTGTAAGCAATTGATTATAGGGGTCAACAAAAAACTGATTAAATTAAACTGGAACAATCAATTGATTCGGCTATGTTCAGTTCGTTCTGAATTTAAGATTTTCTCTAAACCTGTTACATATGATTTGGTTTAGATTCGAGTTTTTGTCAAAAGAAAAGCAAATTAGTTATAGTTCATTAGAAAATATAAAATAATTACCTTTTATGATGAGGTCATCAATCAACGGTTCAGACACGTGTATCGCTGGAAGCATCGCCGATCGATGGCCACGATTCAGAGCTTATTTTTTTTATTCATGCATTTTCAGTTTTCAGTATTCCCGTCTTACCCTTGTGTGTGAGTGAGTCATGTTGGGGCCCCGAGGGCGATTTAGTCATTATTTATGCTTTTATTTTCTTGTATCTCATGACCTATATATAGGGGTCATGTATCATTGTATGAAGGGATGAAGATTGAATGAAAATTTTTGCTTGTGTTCTCTTTGTGAGTTCCGTCTTGAAGATCTCTTAGTGAGTTCTTTTCTCCTAGATCTCTATGTGAGTTCTATGGAGAGCCCAAGGTGAGGGCAAAAGCAACACCCACCAGTCATTGGAAGAGTCCGTGGCTCGTGGTCTATCCCCATACCCGATTTCCCCTCTTTCTCTCCAACCCGCCCACCTCAACTCCCCCCTTAGCCGCCGGCCATCCTACCACCACCATCCGGCCGGGAATCTTCCAACCATTGACCCAATCTCCTCTTCCATTCGAAGCTAAATTTTGAAGTTCGAATTTCGAATGCCAAAATCTTTCCTATTTTAGAATTTCCAAATTAGGAAAGTTTTTGAATTCGTTTTCATGACGAATTTCAATTTCAAATGGATTTTGTTTTAACCCCTTTCAAACATCAAGCATGCAATTTTGGAAGCCACCCACTTACACCCACCGAAAATTCCCCCTCTAGGAGCCGCCGGCCTCATGTTTGGATGGAGCCCCATTAATGCTCTATTAAGGCATTGATTCTCCTTTGAATGAGGAATTAACTCACACCAATTTTCCCTCCTAATTCACTTAAAACTGAAATCTAATTTCAGTTTTAACATTTCAAATCTCTCCCTCTCTCTATGGACCGCCGACCCCCCCCTCTCATGCCTCTCCCCTTGTTGTTTCCTAATATAGCTCCAATCCTATTTGAAATCAAATTGTTTTCAAGTAAATTTCCCTCCAAATTTACTTAATCCTGAAATTAATTTCAGGATTGGAATTAATCCCTTTTCTCCCCCTATTGGCCGCCGGCCTTGATTGGGATTAATGCCCATTAATTGCCACTTTATGGCATTGATCATATGGGATTTGAAATTCAAATTCTAAGTAACCTCCCTCCACATTTAATTAAATTTGAAATTTATTTCAGATTTGATTAGGGAATAATTAGGATTGACATTTTCAAACCCTAAAGCTCTCCCCCCTTGCACCCGCCGACCCCCTCCCTCTCCCCTTGGAATCCCGCCGGCCTCCTCCCTCATCCTCACCTTCACATCTTCAAGTCTTCTCCTCTCCTCGATACTCTTCTTCTTCCGGAGTAAGATCCTCTCACGCCACTATGCATGGCGGATCCGGAACTTGATATTGGATTAGTACTCGACGACGACGGATATATTCATCCCACCCGCTCTCCCTTCTTTGACGTCGGGTTTGGATTCGACGCAACGGTGGAGAACTACTTGAACCGCATCCTACCCACACTCATCGACATCATAGACGAGCGGTTCGAAGATTACGAGTGGACTATTGAAAGCACGCCGCCCGCGTTTCCTCCACCACCGGCAACCTCTCCGTGGCTCAAGACCCTTGGCATTGCAATCTTCCTCGTGGCATCGTTTGGTGTGCTGAAGATCTTCTCCCGCTAAGCCTAGTTTAGTTGAGTGGTTAATCCCCAAGGTGAACTTCTCGTTATTAAATTACGGATTGTTGTTTAATAGCTTTTGGTGTTGCTACTATCGTTGTTTATCCATGAGTTTTGGTCAATCTACGCATACTTCTTCGCCTAAGCTAGTTAATAACTCGATTTCTTTAATGATTTTCTTGCTATCTCAATAAGCTATTATTTGAAATTACATTGTCGTTCACTTCTAATTTTCTTAAGAAGCTCCTTGCATGTGGTATCACATCATTTTATTTATCATTTGTGTCAACTTTGTCTATTATTGATGCTTCTCCCGATAGTTTTTAAGTATATATTCGTTAGTAAAGAATTTATAACTACTTGTATTATATTGTTTCAAGAATAGTTAAAAATCATATGAATGTTGTTTTTTTTTTGGTCAAAATCATTAGATTTGGTTCGATTTGCTCTCATATTTTAATGATTTAGTTTTGATTTGTAGTTCTAAAATTTGATTTGGTTCGGTTCCAAAGGTAATCTAGTTTGAAACCAAATTGATCCTACCAACACCTGCCTAATTATGTGCACTAATAAAAATTCTTCTTAAACAAAAGTGAATGACACTCTTTCGAATTTGATCAGTTCACCTATGGAATAAGCCAAAATAATTTTTCTAATAAATTTTTTTAGAGACTAGCATTACTCTTTGTTGTTACATCCAATTATGCAATAAAATTTAACTTCATTAAATGATGATTTATAGGATTAAGAGGACCAGAAGGAACGGTTTACTGCGAAGGACTTTTTTCTCTTAATATTCAAATTCCTGAGAGGTTATTAACTTTCTGGTCTTCTCGCTCAATATTTTTAGACCGTAATCACCATCTTCACCATGCTGAAAAACACAGGTATCCTTTTCAGCCACCTAATGTAACTTTTGTTACCCCTATCTACCATCCTAACATTGACAATGGAGGAAGGATCTGTCTTGATATTCTCAATTTACCTCCAAAGGTAAGCCTCATAGCAGGTTTTTTTAAGGATAGGTTTGAATTCCCAACTAAGCCTCATAGTAGGTTCCTTGTTTGTTATTAAGAGCATTTAGGGTTATTTGTGCATGTGAAATTACATATATATATTTAATTATTTTTAAACCATGAAAATGCAGGGAGCATGGCAACCATCATTGAACATTTCTACAGTAATGATGAGCATTGGCTTGTTACTGAGTGAGCCCAACCCCGACGATGGATTAATGGCTGAAGTTGTAAGCTGGATGCTAGCAATTGATATAGGAAGTGATTTACAGGAAATTCATTTCTTCATTGATGTTTCTTGTTTGTGTTTGTAGAGTAGGGAGTTCAAATACAATAGAAAAGTTTTTGATGAGAAAGCACGAGACTGGACTAAGAGATTTGCTAATCCTCTAACTGCAGCAAAGAATATTCATGGCAGCACGTTCCCAAATCTGCATATGGTAAGAAACAGTTTCATATGATGTATGCTTCGTTTGGGACGACTTTCTTTCTGCTTCTTAAAGCAGCTTTTAAAAATTTTGTACTATAAAGCTGCTTTAAGAAGCAGTAAGAAAGCCATAATTCTTAGATTTAACCATATAATTAGTGCTTAAATGTACTTTTAGCTTTCCCGACAGCATTTTGATCCAAGATGACTGATCTTCGGCAAATGCAGGATGCTCAACAACCTTTACCTCTTTCCATGAATCGTCAGCTGGAAGTTTCAACTGCGAAGATACTCTCAGATAAACCAGTTGATGAGACTGAGGGAAATAGGAAGAAGCTCAGGGTAATGAGTGGTAAGTTATCTCTGAAATCAGCAACACCATTTAGAAAGATTAGCAGTGAAAACATAGAGAACATTGCACCTAATCAAGTGCCATCCATTGCTACTGGAAGTACTAAAGATGTTGATGAGAAAATGCCGAAAGAAAACTGCGAGGAAGTGGAGGAAAACCCAGTGGATATAAGGATGATAATTGTTTCAGATAGTGAAGAAAGTGACAATGAAATTGGCAGGCCATATAAATCCAGGTTTCCTCTCTTGCAGAAAAGAACTCTGTGCAAACGGTGTGATTAACATCAGAGGTATGTCAGATTTCAGCTATAAAACTTTGTTTTGCTCTTGTTAAACATTCTGAACAACGCAGCCATGATATTCCTATTGCTTGAGGCGTAGATATGTATGCATTTGGCTAGAATTTAGCTTGTGGGCTGTTAAAGTTATTTATGTTCTTGATTGTAATGCTCAGCGTTTTGTGGTGTTCTAGACCTTAGAAGGAGCTCAAAATTTTTTTTTATGATCCAATTCATGTCCAAATTAAAAATATAGGTACTATTTAAAAAAATATATTTAAATCACTTTATTAATGTGGGAGCATCGAATACTTTTGGAAACCCAACATTAGGACCAAAAAAATGATGCCATCTATTTAATCATCGAGCCATCCAAATAACGTTTGGATCAGAAAAGTCTGAAGTTTAACTCTATGAATCTGATTAATAAAGCTTCATAAAAGTCTTGTTCTTAGTTGGAGATATGGCCTGTACTTGTTTCTCTGACAGGTTTTACATCTGGCTACCATTTCCTCGTCATCCTTGTGCATCCCCTTCAAATACAACTCTTAGGCGAGTCTCCTATACGTCTTTTGCACTCCTGAATAGCACCCTACAAAGCTTCCATGTAACTCCTGGAGCAGGTGTGGAATATGGAATGATGTCCTAGACATCACGAATCTCCCCTGGTACAGAAGCCTCTCACCATCTAGAGAATACCTTGGGTGGCTATTCTCCTCTTTCAACAAATTAGACATGATCTTTCCCAACTCCTCATCTCATGCACTCTTCTCCTTTATGGCCTCTCAATCCAACATCAATGGTATCGACATTGCCATTGCCATTGCCTGTAACTTCCTTATACATCTAGATAAGGCATCTCTGTCGCCTTATTATTTACTCTTGGCATGTACTAGATTTCAAAATCATACTCTAGCAACTTGGACAACCATCTCTGGTGCTCCTCAGACACCATCCTCTGCTCCAACAAGTACTTCAGACTCCTATAGTCTGTCCTGACGATGAAATGTCGACCCAACAAGTAGGGCCACCACTTTTGGATAGCTAACACAATCGCCATCAACTCCCTCTCATAAACTGATTTCAGTCTGGCCATGGCTGTCAAGACCTGGGTGAAGTGATGGGTCGATGGTTCTACATGAGTACTTCTCCCAATTCATATCCTGAGGCATCTGTCTCTATTATGAAAATTTGAGTAAGGTCAGTACAATTGTCATGGCTTTCTTCAGGCTCTCAAAAGCTGTTGTGGCTTCTTCCCCCCATAAAAACCCATCCTTCTTCAGCTGCCTAATGCGATCGTGTTGTACCCCTTCACGAACCTTCTATAGTATCATGTCAGTCCTAGGAATCCCCTTAACTCCTTGAGATTCTTTGGTACTTGCCCCCTCAACATATTTTCAATCTTGTCCTGATCTGCTGCCACCCCCTCTATAGAGATGATATGCCCTATGTACTCCATGTTAGCATGGGAAAAATAACGTTTCTTCAGATAGGCCTTCAACTAGTGTTCCTGTAACACTTCAAGAACCCTCAAGTGCGCCAGTGCTTCTCCTCTGACTTGCTATAAACCAGGATATCATTAAAGATTACCAACACAAATCTCCTAAGATGAGGTCTGAAGACCTTGTTCGTGAGGGATTGGAAAGTGGTTGGGGCGTAAGTGATGCCAAAAGATATCATTAGAAACTCATTATGCCCCTCATGAGTTTTGAAAGTCATCTTGGGCACATCCTCCTTCATCTTGATCTGATGGTCTTCGGACTTCAAATCTATCTTGGTGAAGATAACCGCTCCACTCAACTCTTCCAGCAGCTCATTGATCACTAGGATGAGAAATTTGCCTAGCACAATTTCCTTATTTAACACCCTGTAGTCCATACAAAACCTCCAACTTTCATCTTTCTTTTTAACCAGTAATATTTGGCTAAAAAAAGGGCTAATATTAGGTCTGATAATCCCTGCTTACAGCATCTCTCCAATCTGCTTCTTAATATCAACTTTATGAAATTTTGGATAGTAGTAGGGTCTGACACTGATGGGTGACACACTTTCCTTCAAAGTGATAGCGTGCTCCTATTCTTAGTGGTGGCAATCCCTGCGGTGGCTGAAAAATCTCGTTGAATTGCTGGATCAATAGTCATATTGAAAGAGGAACTTTCCCTCCTTCCTCTAATTTGATCCCCTCTAACCTATGTTGTTCCACCATGTACCCTTCCCTAACTTCTTGGATACTCGTCACCATGGTTTTAAGTGACACCATGGCTTTGGAGAGCCCCCCATCTCCCCTTATCTCTACTCTTCTCCCTTCCACCATCAGCTCCATCGTCAATGCCTTCTAGTTGACTTTGGTGTTTCCCAAGGTTTGTAGCCACTTCATCCTCAGGATGACATCAGTGCTCCCTAACTCTAACAGAAGAAAATCCTCCCTCACATGTATACCCTGTATGGTCAAAACCACTCCCCTACATAATCCCTGGCACATTTCCACCTTCCATGTGCCCATCATCACTCCATAACACCATGTATCCATCAATTTCATCCCCAATTGGTTCATAACCTGGTTGGAAATAAAATTATGGGTAGCCCCACTATCATTCAACACCGCCACCTCCATATCTGTTATTTCCCCTTTCACTTTTATAGTATCATTTGAGATGAATCCTACCACTGAGTTCAAGGATGCCTCCACCTCCCTCCATCTCTTCATCTACGTCACCCTCACCTCCCTCCTCAGTTCCTTCATCATCACAGACGATGAGAACCTGAAGAGTTCGGTCCCTACATCTATTTCTTGTAGTATACTTCTCATCACACCTGAAGCATAATCCCTTTGCCCTCTTCTCTTGCATCTCCCTTTCCATCAATCTTTTGAAATTTCCCCCACTTCCTCCTACTGGCTTCTCCCTGGAGGTATCACGAAGATCGCCTACTACAGGACCCTTGGGTGTTAAAAAAGTGGTAGTCATCCTATAAGAGCCTCCTAAGCTGCTGCTCCTGATTCCCCTCTCTAGATACTTTTGATCTTCCAAAGCGTTTGGTTCTCCCCAAGTCTCCTGATCTTCCCTTGCACGCTCATCTTCAAACCCCTCTTCACTTTCACTCCTTTCTCCAAAATCAACACCCCTCCTACCATAAGTTTCCTCTTTTCTCTTCTCACCAGCTCCCCTTAGTTCATTGCCTCCATATACACACATCTCTCCATACCTTCCCCCTTTCTCCTCCATGATCTCCACATCATTTTCACTTATACGAAACTCATAATTCATAGTTCTTCCATCGGCCCCTTTGTCTCCGATGTCGCCGTTTGAATTTGATTTTTCAATAGATTCTTCATCATCGCATGAAGATCAGAAACTTTGTCTTCCATGGAAGAAACCTTGTCTTCTATGGATGAAATTCGATCTTCCACCGTTATTTTCATTTGGTTCATCACCCCTTCAAGGCGTTCCTCCAATGCATTTACCTTCTTGACCGCCATCAATATCTAGAATTTTTGTAGGTTCAAAAATCTAGATATTGATAAAAAAAATGAGCATGATACCCTTCCTCCGGACAAAGAACAACCGCTGAAATTTCAAAAAAATAGCCCACAACAGTCCGAAAATCTTCTATGATACCAATTTGATAGGTTATACTTGAATATTTCAAGTAAACTCTAACAAGATTAACTAAAACAGCCGGAAAACTCCACAAATCTAATGGAAAACAAGCAAAAACAATAGTTTTTGTCGTAGGAAGCAAACCAACGGAAGGAATAAAGCAATATACAATTGATCCTCAATTCAAAAGGAGGATTGTTCTCTCCCAATCCCTAGATGAATGTAGGGTCCAAGACACCAAGAATAAGAACTACGAAATCAACCACAAAACAAAGCATAGCTTTAACCCTAATCCCTCCTTACTTATAACAAACAATTAAACAAGTAAGACAAATTACATATTAGCCCTTGTCGCCCCCTTCTTTGGTTCCAACTTGTTTGACTTTGAATCTTTAGTGGACCCCATCCCCCTCTTCCTCTCTCTTGCTGCCCGCTTTCTATAAACATGGGTCGGCCCTTGGCAAGGGGCTTGCTGGATTGGTCCAACAAGGATCGGTCTAACAAGAACCTCAATGGAAGGTGGAGAGAGGGGATGACATAACATGCTTACTTTTTTTAATTAAAATTTTGGATATCACTTACTGAAAGATAATAAATCTTGATAATTATTTTTATAATGATCAATATAGTCCTTAATTGCTCTACCCTTATTTAAAGATGTTGATGGCATAATGTTTTTATAAAAGAAATAATATTTAATTTTATATTTGAAGAATTTAATTGAAGGTGGATTCATTTTAAATTTAAGTGAGATGGTAATCAACTTATATCATTTGTAATTAAATGATCTTGTATTAATTTTAAAATGTACAAGCGTGCATATAAATAATTTTAAGAATTCTAACATTAGATAGAATGTCCAATTTATATTGTTATGCATATAGTTGATTAACATGTTCAAGACGAATGATATTTATATTTAAATGTTCAATGATGAAAATATAGTGAGCTTAAGAAAATATCTTGTTATGTTGAGAATGGTAATAATATGTTTATGATGTCCAATATAAGGGGGACCATATACTTTCTAGGTGAGCCTTTAAGAGAAAAAAGTCCTCAAATGTTTGTGCTAATGGTGGGTTTCACTCGGGTTTTATTATTATTATTATTTTTTTTATGTAGCTTTCAGATTGAGTTCCGACCTTATATTTCATAATGTCGGTCTAAAATAGTTCATTATCTTGTAATGACCAAAGAACCTCAATATTTATTCTAGCTGTTATTTTAAATAGAGAAAAGGACATATATAGTTGAGTCTAAGGCTTTGTTTGGGATGGATTTTTTATTGTTTTTTAAAAGCTATTTTTATTAAAAATCTATTTTAAGAAACAGTAAAAAAAAAACAATCCCAAACGAAATCTAAGTGATGATCATATTTAGGATTTACAACCCTCTCCATTTTGATGTTAGATATTAAGAATGCTAACATATTTTATGATGAAAGTTTGTTGTTATGCATATGAACTTTGATGTTTCTCGTAAGCTCTCTAGTGAAATCATAAAATATTTTAAGACACTTTCATGCAAATGAATTTACTTAATTTTTGGATCACTGTGAGTTCAGAATTAAATAGTAAGATATGTTTTGATCATTACATAAAACATCGAGCTATGACTAGTATTTCTTTTTTTTTTTTTTTTTGGGACAAGGAGTATCGGCCTTCGGCCACTAATCTCCCTGGTCGACCTAGCATGCAACCCACACCAATTTACACGGGCCGACACTTAAGGCTGTCACGAAGCGCCGAGGGGATTCGAACTTGGTACCTGGCCTTTGGCCATCCAAGTCTCCACCACCTGGCCACCCCGTGGTGGGTATGACTAGTATTTCCATTAAGATAATTTGGTGGTTGTTGCTTGCAAATATGGGCGTGTTTTTTTTTTTCTCGTACTAGTCCTATCTATCGGGATAATATAAGTGATATTCAAATTTCTTACAATTTATTCATTTATGACAGTAACAAACATATTTGAAATTGTTTGTCAAATCACTGATCATCACCTTCAACACGGCTCTTAGCTTGCTCTTTGTTTTTTCTTTTCTATCCATTTTATTAGCATGTTTACTAAGGTTTCGTTTGGAAGAGTTTTCATATTATTTTATAAAACAGTTTTTTAATATAATTTTTTTTTTGAAAAAAAAAATTACTGAAAAATTGTTTTAGATAGCAGTAAGAATGCTTTTCCAAACAAAGCCTAAGTCACATAAGCTCCGTTTCTTTTGCTTTTCAATAGACAAACTCCCAAAGATATCTACTCAAGATGCATAGTAAGTTTGAGGAAAAATATTAGACTTATTATGATGTCTTATCAATAAATTTATAATCAGAATATGTGTTATTTATAATTTTAATATACTCTAATTATGGAGAATGGTCTCTCTTTTGGCATTTTCTTTGTTGCTTAATTCTTTTGCTAAATACACACATATACATTTATATAAGCATATTACTCAATTTAAGTTATTGTAAGTTTAGCTTTCAAATAGAAACAAGCCCCAAATTTTGAAAGTAATGCCAACTTGGTGAAAATCATAATTTCAAGCTATCATTTAGCAAGGGTGAAACTACAAAGAGCTCAGTGTGGACAATTGCCCAGTCTAAAAATCATTTTTTCTTAAAAGAATAATCATTTTAACTATTTTGACGGCTTTCACCCAGATTTTATAAATTTTTTTTCTATTTCATACATAAAATTATGAATTTCACAATCCTATTTTTTTCACTTTCAAATGAGAGGCTAATTCCACCCTTACTATTTGGAGAATTACACAAACATTGAATGATTGTACAAACGAGGAGTTTCAAAATAAAGAATTGCTCAAACTTAATGCTGACAACAATGTGAAAACTGAAAACGTTTGCAAGTATATGATGAAAATCTTCAATATTTTTTAAATAAAGTAAATAAAACAAAGAATATTCTTCTGAGATAAAATAATCTGCATTCAGAAGTATTCATTTGTCACTTCGATACCTCTGTGCTTTAAGATCGAGCCAACAAACAAGCATTAATCTGAACTGCTTGGTTCATAATAAATACCCTTTTCATCACTGGCTGTCCCGAATAGATGTTCAGAGTGCATTTTGCTAATCAAAACCTTCAATCTGATAATTAAACAAATAATGAAAGTAAATATTTTTATCAGAATAGTATTCTCATTCTGGAACAATGAAAAGGATGCAATGAGCTATGTACATGCTGCTTTCCCATTCCTCTGTCACACACTAATATAGCATTGCAGCTTTTTATTTTAGTTAGGCTTCGTTTGGGATGGCTTTTTTTACTGCTTTTTAAAGTAATTTTTAATATAAAAATTAATTTTTTTGTATTACAAACCTGCTTTAAGAAGCAGCAAAAAGTTGTCCCAAACGAAGCCTTAATCAACTGATCATACAAGGCTGTCAATTAAAGTGCATATTCATTAAGATTTCGTTTGGGACAACTTTCTTACTGCTTCTTAAAGCTGATTTTTAGTACAAATATTTAAAATTTTGTACTACAATGCTGATTTAAGAAGCAGTAAGAAAGTCGTCCCAAAACGAAGCCTAAATCACACGTTTAGGGGCTTGAAGATGGAGAGCATGGTTAACTCTCTAATAAAATGGAGAACATGTAATGAAAAAATAGAGCATACATGCTAAGACAGTAATGTTTATGTTGTCAAAGCACAAAAATCATCCTAATTACTTTCCAAATTTCCGGAGGCAAACACCTAACAAAAAGAGAAATATCAACATGAGCAAATTTTCCTTGGCAACTTAATGGATCAGCGGCAAACTAATGAAGGAATCCATTTCTTATCTTTCACTTTGATCTAGGTTCTTATTTTTTCACTTGGTAAACAAGTCTATTTAATGGTTATCATCATTTTTTTATCAATATTATATGTGGAACAAAATTTTCCCTACTTACGGACTAAAATATGAAAAATCTCATTTCCCAAAGACAAAGTTCGCTTCAACTAATGGAATGGGCCAAAGATCTTCTATGTTGGCCATCCTTAAAACCCAACCAACTTGTGTTTGCTAGCTGGCTGGCCAACCAAAGCTGTCTTTCCATTGATTCTTACCCTTTTGCTTGGTCTATCACTCAAGATATACAGGAACTAAATTTTAAAAACTATACCTGATGATTATCTCGTCACCCAGCCAACTTAAGTAGACGATTTTATAATACATTAGCAAAGACAAATGCTCTTTAGAAATTTGAAAACTAACACGATCATTTAGTTTAGTCAAGTTTATACAACACGAAACTAACGCACGCAAGCATTAATCAATGGATAGTAAATGTTGCTTTGTACTAATGCATTTCAAAGCAAAATGTCCAAGCAAAAATGCAAAAAGATTTTGATAGGAAGTGGATGCACTTTTCACAGAAATAAGTGAATGAAACACGAAAAATTGGGAAGAATAATGCTCCAAAACAAATTTTATTGAAAGAACTATAAAGGGAAATGAAAGATATAATTGGAGAGGAAGATACGACTCTCCCAAATATCTAGCAGTAAGCTAGAGCCCAAATAACTTAAGAATAAATTAAATTCAGCAAACTCCAAAACATACTATGAAATCACCCTATTTGTTAGCCTTTAATAGGCTCATCTAATTCCCTCTCAAATCAGCCCCCTTTACCTAAATAATTTCCTCTCATATTTGAATTCAAATTAAATCTCTTATCCTAAATAATTCCCTATCAATTGTAATTAAAATTTTCCTAAACAATCCCCCCTTTATTCCTCCTCCCTTTCCCTAAATAATTCCCTCTTAGATTTTAAATTCAAATTAAATCTCTTACCTCAAATAATTCCCTCACAATTATAATTAAAAAACTTTCTAAATAATTCACCATTGATTAAGTACCTTCCTAAATAGTTCCCTCTTGATTACGAAACGAACTGGTCCATACGGGACCGGCTTACAGATAATAAGGCGGAGAAGTCCGTCTCCTGCACATACTGATCAAACCTCCCAGTTCAAAAGAGCAGATTAGGAAAGTTTTAGGATTAGTTTATGAGGGAAATTTGAATGTACAGACTGTTTATAGATTTCCTTTTGGATTGTATGTATTAAATAGTTTGTTTTCCTAGGGTTAGGGCAGTTTGAATTTAAATGAAATTAGATTGTTCTTGGGGTGTTTGGGCTCTAGCCGGTGGTTAGAGATTTGAGAGAGACAGATCTTCCTCTCCAATAAGATCCACTTGTATCTTGCCTTTTTCTTTCATAATATTTTTAATAAAAAAAAAGTGTTCGTGTGTTTTATTCCTTATTTTCTTTTCATTGGTTTTCTGAAATTGCTAAAATCAGATTTCATCCAAGACTTTTCCTAAATTTTTACAAGTGTTTCCTATCAAATTGGTATCAAAACAATTTCCTGGGTTGAAATAAAAGCTTCCTCATTGAATTTTGCGGCATACAATATCCGATCTTGTTGTTTTTTTTGCTGATTTGAGGCTAGAATTTGCGTCAAACTTGTTGCTCTTTGCTATTGGAGTCCAAATCCAAGTTCCCATAGCAGGAAGAAAGGTTGAAGAGTTGGAAGGGAAGATCGGACAACTTTAAACAAAAAATATAGATATCCACACTCAATTTTCAGATGTCAAAAGTCAAATTTCAGCTATCCACGAGAAGATGGATAGGAATTTTTCTAGCATAGTGGAGATGTTGAAGAAGTTTTCTCGAGTGCCAATCCAAAATGACGTCGTAAGAGGCGAGGGAAGTCTCCAGCAACCTAGGAAGGGAAAACTCTAATCCAATAAGACAAATGGAAGATCAGGAGGTGGAGACTTGAAAGAGAGAAGAGAGAATACCTCCCCTAGAGCCTATTCTTAGGGAGGAGCCAGGTAGAGGGTATGGGGAGAGGCGTGAGGAGGAAGGGAAAGAATGAAGAGGGTGGGTTCTGATTATGAGAGGAGGGGGAAGGATTTGAAAGGAAAATGGATAATTATGGCCAAAGGGGGGCTAAATTTAAAAGGGAAGGGTTTGTTATGGTCCAAGGGGTGCTGAATTTGAAAGGAGAATGTGAGAATTTGATGAAAGACTTGGGTATGAACGTAGAAGGGATGGTTAGAACACTTGGAGGGAACCACCCCTTTGGGGAATGAGAAATTATGAAGAAAACAAAGGAAACAGAGGCGATCTGAGGGTGAGGAAGCTGAATATGCTTTTTTTTAGGGACAGGATGTCCATTGGTGGATCTACAAGGTGAAAAGATACTTTATCATTAAAAGGTTGACAGAGGGGGAGAGACTAGACAGCTGTGATGTGCTTGGAAGGAAAGACTTTAGCATGGTACCAGTGGAGGGATGCGAGGTGACTGATACGGACCTAGAGAAAGTTTAAGGACTGCTTGTTGGAATATTTCCAAACCAGCAGGGGACGGGACTTCTATGAGCAGTTCTTCATTTTGATGCAGGAGGGGATGGTGGAGTATCGTGAGCAATTTGAGTACCTTGCTAGTCGACTGGATCGGCTTCCAGAAACTATACTGGAGGGGAACTTCATGAAGGAACTGAAACCAGAGATCCGTGCAGTGATTAGAGTGATGAGGCCTCGTGACTTGAGAGAGGCTATGGAGCAAGCTCAGTTGGAGGATCAAAAGCACATTGAGAGAGGAACGGGAAGCAGCAGCTCTCGTATAGGATGACCATCACCTTATTGACATCCAAAGAGCCAACACCAGACACTCTTCGAGGGACTTCGAAGGAAAAGTCTACATGAGGAAGACCTGGGGACAACTTCAAGAAGCTCACAGAAACAGAATTACAGGAGAAAAGGGCGAAGGGGCTCTGTTTCATATGTGACGAGAGATATACGTTGGGCCACAGGTGTAAGGACCAAACTCTTCATGTTCTTACCGTTTGTGATGACGAGGGAATGGAGTGTGTCGTCTTTTTACAATGCGAACAAGATGGTTCTTTGGGAGGGGAGTATTGTTAGACCGGTCCAGCTGGCTCATATGGGCTTCGGCTTACGGACAACATAGACGAAGAAGTTCGCTTCCTGCACATGCCGATCAAACCACCCAATTCAAAAGAGCATATTAGGAAGGTTTTAGAAGAAGTTTAGTAGGGAAATTTGAATGTAGGGATTGTTTAGAGATTTCCTTTTGGATTGTACGCATTAAATAGTTTGTTTTCCAAGGGTTAGGGCATCTTGAATTTGGCTGAAATTAGATTGGTCTTATGGTGTTTGAGCTCTAGCCGAGAATTAGAGATTTGGGAGAGCTGAATCTCCCTCTCCAATTGAAGATCCACTTGTATCTTGTCTTTTCTTTCATAAAACTTTCAATAAAAAATGTGTTTGCATGTTCTATTCCAGATTTTCCTGTCGTTGGTTTTCTGAAATTGCTTAAATCAGATTTTAGCCAAGCATTTCCTAAATTTCTACAAGTGTTTCTTATCTCAAACATAAAAGTTAAGAAAATAGTCACTATTACACTATATTATCAAAACAACCTGTAAAACTAAAATGGGTGTTTTTGAAAGCTTTGCTCTTTAGAAGTGAAGTTTTTGTTTCACCACCTGAAAATGTACTTTAGTTCTTTGTGCTTTTGGGTGAAAGTGTGATAGGAAATACTTGAGTTCGCAAGTAACCCTAAGGTAATATTTGAGTTCGCAAGCAATCCTAATCCCAACCAGTGAAAATCTAACAGCGAAACTGCTGTCCACAACAGTTTAACAGCAGGAAACACAGAAAAATCCGAGAGAGAAGCAGTAGAACTCGTAGGAAAATGAAGCAAACACTTTTATTTCAGTAGAAGATGAAAAGCACTTGCAAGATACAACTTTCCTTCAATTTGAGAGGAAGGAAAAACTCTCCAACGATCTCCGGCAAAGCCAAGAGCCCAAGAACACCAAACCCTAGATCTCAAAATAATTCAAATTCAAGATAATCTAAATCCCTCCAAAACTCCTAATTAAAGACAAAGGAATATTTCAAAATGCCTAAACAACCCCTAGTTCAAATAATTTCCCTCCTAATCTTGCATTGAGCCCATGGTGGGCTCCACAAGGCTTCCGGCCAAACCAGGAGTTCCGCCTGGTCTATTCCGTCGCCTAGAATAGACCCTCCTGGACCGGTCCAGCCGGCCCCTCCTGGGCCGGCGTAACAAAGTGATAAGCTTTTCCTGCGCTTCGCACACATCACTTCTAAAGAGTGTGATCTTAACAACACTTCTTTGAAGGATTTTTGTAAGCATTTAGTGATGGAATTGAATCGTACCACTTGCCATGGCGATGTTTCAAAAAAGAGCAAAGGAGCGCTAAATAGATGACAAAATCAGCCAAGGTAATATTGCATGACAAAAGTTTTGCCAAATAAAGAGGCGTGTTTGTTGAGAGCCAAAAAGCAAAAAAAAAACAAAAAACAAAATTAAGATTGATGCTAGCTGAAACCTAGAAATACAGGTAATGTGGATTGGTTCAGGTAATTCCAAAATAGTGATTACTATAAAGTACCATGAGCAAGACAAATTTCACTAGGGTATCAAAATTCTAACTCGTTATCCGTTAAATTATGAAGTTTGTTTTAGGCTTATATATATATATATATATATATATATATATATATATATATATATATATAGAGAGAGAGAGAGAGAGAGAGAGAGAGAGAGAGAGAGAGAGAGAGAGAGAGAGATCACTGACATAGTTGAAGGTCTGAAATTGTAGCGCTTTTGTCCAGGAAAATTAAATTCAATGTCAAATGCTCTCTGCCTTTTACGAGATCCTTCATTTATGGTATGCATTTTTCTATCATATGAATCAATCCCAAATGTTGATGTTGCATGACAGAGAACCTCCTGCTGCTCTGCACTACCTCCCAGCTTATCAGCATTAAGCAAGTTCAGTTTACTTTTCTCATTGGCATCATCTGCAAGTTCAGCTCCTTCAAAAGTTTCAAGGCTTCCAAGGTCTATTTCACTAAATATAATACTACAGTTCATACAGGCCTTGCACTGCTCGGATAGAGAAAGTAAAAGATCCCTCTTCTTCATAAGTTCTTGTTTAAACTTCTGCAGTCTATTATAAAATGTGTTGAGAGTTTCCTTGTCCTTCTGGATTTTTACTTCATCAGTTTCAACTTCCATTTTATGAGCCAAGCGATTTTCTATGGTCTGGCTTTCATCTTTTCCCTTAACAGCATTTTGCATACCCAATTTGTTCAATTTATCCTGTAATTCACAGTCTAATGATTTTCTTCCACCCTCCAACTCGTGGTCAAACACTAGTTTCTCGGATTGCAGAGCCTGTGTCAAAATGGGAAAAGAGGGGGGTTCAAGATTTTCTTATTACACAACTAACTTCTTTTCTATACATAGATACCCAATATTACTGAAAAAATAAGATCTTACATTGTCTCTAGTAGGAAGCTTTACTTGAGTGGTAAGTAGATCTCTCTCTTTCTTTGCTAGCTTCTCTTGCTTACTTGCAGCATCCTGCCATCAACATAACACAAATGAAGAAAGTAGAGTAAGAGAAAAGAACATCGACGATGGCAATACAAATAAAGAAAAAAGATTATAAAGAACCTTCTTTTTACTAGCTAAATTTTGATGTCTTTCGCTAATAAAAGCTTCCCTGTAGCTAGAAGCATTATTCTTTATGACAAAGCTATTCGGGTTCTCTTCAACTTCCTCCTGTATTTCACTAAATTCCTCTTTCTCATATGTTATGTTCATCATCCTTTCATCGAGGAAGTTCTGTGATCCCTTGAGCTCCAACTCATGCTCCTGCAGGCTTGGTTCCCAACTTTGCAGAGTTTCTCTTTGATCAGTAAGATATTTCTCTACAGCTAGCATTTTGTAAATAGTCCTTTCAAGCTGTAAAAAAAATTATTTTTAGAGAACGAAAGGTAATTTTGAGCAACTTTATGTAATGCATGTAATTGTCATCATGAAGCAAGTATTCTAATGCTAAATGCAATAGTGGTAAAACTCTTTTCATCTACTCTAATTCAACTAATACAGTAAACGCAAATTACATATACTAATAAGTATAATAAAACATTCTCCCATTGCATAAACTTTCCCTTCAGAATTTTCTCAAAGCATTTCCTACTTGTATTACCGACAACCCGCTTTTATAAGGGAGATCCCATACATAATTATCATTTATACATTTCCAGCAGATAATATCATTATTTCTGCAACGTCGTTAGTCATTAATGAATAAAAATGATATAACAGTTTATGTATGGCGTATTTGGCTTATACTAAAGTTTCCTTTGGGCTAAGATGGAGAAATGAAGGGTTGAAACCCAGTTTGCATACCAAGAGGCTTCCAGTTGTTTAACTTTAGTGTACCAAAATACAATAAGATATGATAAGTGAATTTCATGAATAAGGTGCAGTTTCTATCCATGTGAGGAACAAATATAGGCATTCTATAGGCTGCATCACTAATGAGCCTTATTTTTATGCTCAATTAACATCCTTCTCCAAAGCAAGAAGCCCCATATTTTCAGACAAAGCTGCTCTTCCTTCGCAGCATCTAAGCTATAAAGGAAAAAACGTAATACAAAAGGAAGAGTCCCTAGTCAAAGAGCAAATTCGTCCAACATATTATTGACAATTTGAGCAACAAATGTTTCAAAGAATCTTATTAGAAACCTAAAAGTAGCTATGTGACGATCATTTGAGTTTAATTAGAAAGCCACAAGAAGCTATTTAAAGATCAACTGTAAATCTCTAAGTATGGTAAAAAGGAAATACTGCGTAAGAATGCCTCAAGTGAAACGCCTTTCTAGTTACCCTTGACAAAAGGTTATGAGAAATTTTTAATACAACTAAACGATATTAGTTTTGAGACAATACCATGTTGAAAACGACAAAAAAATTATACTCTGAATTGACCTTTTCAAAATGAATAGTTCAGGTGCAAATTCACAGAGAGAGAGAGAGAGAGAGAGAGAGAGAGAGAGAGAGGATAAAGGAAAAGGGTAATCTGCTAGTTTCATACATCAGCAACATGCTGCTTTTCAGTCTCCAAAGCAATCTGAATACTTAGCTCCTGCTTTTTGTTTTCAGATAAAGTACTGGAGAATGCTGCACGCTCACGTTTCAAGTTTTCCCTGGCTTCTGTCAATTTTTCCCTGAGCTCTTCAAATTGAGATGTTCGCATCTTCTTCTCCATAAGTAGTAGACCCATATGAAATTGGTAATCATAAAGCTGAACAAAATAACAATCAGGAATTTAGTAATGAATAAACGTATTTTTATCTTGAACTCGTAGATGCATAACAAATGAACAACTAGATGGAAAATAAGCAAACAGTTGTACATTTGAATAAACTCAATTACAACTAAAAATAAATGTGGAAATTATGGGCGTCGTTGAAATTATTCTATTGTAATGAGAATAAATGAGCAAATGAATATAGCATCTCCAAAATAGGGAGGAAAAATGTCCTCTGTCAACTAAATGAAGTTTGAATTCCTATTTCTTTTGCAAAAGAGTACATAGCACGTCATACAAAAATAGGAAATTTTCTAACAACATTTGCCATCCATAGAAGACATCAAGGGAGAAAACCTGCCATAACCATCATTTGAGCGAATTGTGAACACAGCCAAAAAAAATCAAAATCCCAATTTTGAAAATGGACAGGTTAGACTGGGGTGGAAGAATTTTAAAGTACAATATAACATGGCTTGATTAATTCTAGATCTATTCAGGCGGTGGCTTTCCTACCATTATTCCTCACTTCCATGTACTTTTATTTAATGATATAGGATAAGAAGTGATGCAATGACCATAGTTAAATTTTTATGTGTCAGGACACAATGAAGAAAAACTCATGTAGTTGGATAAAGGATTGATGTTGTTGTTGTTATTGTTGTAGTTAAATTTTTATTTGTGTCTAATTATTTATGCCATGCATTGTAATATTATTATATTATAATATGTAGTGGCTTAGTAGTATATTTGAATTATGTCTTTGTTATTTAAATCATATAAGATATATAAAAATATTTCATGAGTCTTTTATACAAAAAGGTGCAGTGTAATGTCAAATGGAGTAAGTGAGAACTTTTGATAAAATCAAGACCATGCAACTTGAGAGTGACCAGCCAAGGCACTTCCAATTGACTCCCAATTTGGTGGGAATCCACATGTAACTTGTAAACTTCAACTATAGCGTCTAGGGACTGCCATGGGTGGTTAAAAATCATTCCCCGCCACCCAAGAAGCCAAATCAGCCCACTGTGCATAAAAGAAGGGTTAGCCTCCACATCACCAAGCAAAAACCCAACCACCACCTAAATTCAACGAACCATCACTCTAACCACTTGTAATTTCAACTTTTTGTTTAAAATATTGAGGAAGGCTATATAAAAGTGTATGGAATGATGTAATGAAGGATTAGTTAAATTTTGAAGGAAAAAAATTTGCAGGCATTTCTGCAACTTCTTCCTCCTTAGGCTTTGTGACCAAGAGGTCCCCTTGGATAGGTTTTTTTTTTTATCTATTATATTTCTTCTATAGTTCTTAATCTAAATTAATACTTCCCCTACATCTCCCCCACCAACAAAAATAATCAAGCCATCTACTTTGAAAAAATTACTAAATCTCATAAGTAATAGAAGTCATTCATATTAGATTTTCAATAATCTCCCTATTACCAGTAATTTTACTTTTGCTTCCAATTTAACATCTAAAATCCATTGGAAAAACTCCATAAACTCAAAAACTAAACTAAAAACATCCCTAAAACCCTTTCAAGTGTTTCCAGTTATGTTCCATAAGAAAATTTTAAGAAAACAGGAACATATGTCAAGTCAGCAAGATTAGGATTTATAAGACCTAGTCTCGCTCTTGCTACTAATTCAACATCGAATCTCTTTGGAAAACACGAACAAACTCCAAAACTCAACTAGAAACATCTATGCCATTTCTAAGTTTCTCCAAGATAAAATCTCCACCTTTTTGCAAACCATAATTTCATAAGTACAAGAACAATATCTTGGCCATAGGTATCGAGCATGCAAGGCGTTTAGATAATATGTCGGTTGATGAGTTGACTAAGAATTTATATGGCAGAAATGACCTAATCAAAGTGGTCATATCGAGCATTTTCATGGATAAACAGGGTATCTTGGTCTCAATATGATCAATCTATGCAAACCGAGCAAATTAGTTGTTCTCAAGAAATCAAAGGCAGTCTGGAATAAAATACTTTAATCTTGGTGGGCCATACTAATTTTGTTTAGGCAATGCGGTTATTTTTTCATGAGTTTTGAAGTAGAGTTAAAGCATTTGATAATATTAAAATCCAGGAAGTGTTGAATTCAACAAGACATTTCTCAAAAAGAGCATCAAAAAGACGTAATACAAATTCAATGAATGACATGTGGAATAGTACATGTCCAAATCCCAATTAATAAGATTTATCAAACCACGTTATAGCCAATTAGGTGAGAGAACTGTAAAAACATGCAAATAACAAATAAAAGAAATTCTAGAAAAAGCATGAGATTTAATGTTTCGATTACATCAACTTACGGTCATTACAAAGAAGCAAGGCATATTACATTACATTAAAAGAACAATGCAAAGGTGAGTTTGCATGGACTAAATGTAAATGTTCAATCTCAACAAGATAGCTCAAAGTATAAATGCTCAAAAGTCCCTTTTACACGTTAGGAGTAGTAGTTTGGTGACCACGTGATCGGATGCATGGGAAAATGCCAAATAGGATTGTATGAATCAATTGAATGAGATAATGCTCAAATGATCACTAACATACACGACAAGCTTCTAGTAATGACAATTTTATGAGACAAACTTATAATAATGGCAGATAAATGAAACTTGATATTTGCTATGTGTAAAGCACAAACAACATTTTGGGTAAAATGTTTGACTGATGATTTGACAATGAATTGATATGGCGATAATGACCTGATCAAAGTGGTGATATTGAACATTCCAATAGATAAATGGGGTGACTTGGTTTTATATGATTGACCTATACATACTGGGCAAACTCGTTGTCCTAAGGAGCTTGCAATAGTCTAGAATAGAATACTTCAATCTTAGTGGGCCAAGCTAATTTATCCACGCACTGTGGTTATTTTTCAAGAGCTTTGAACCAAAGTTAGAGTATTTAATAAAATTCAAATCTAGGAGGTGAAAATTACTTGATTTGATTGGGTTGATCATAGAGCATCAATCTCATGCAAATTGATGCTATCATGTTAACTTTAAGTTGATTTACTCCACGACTATGACATGCAAAAGGTCATAATCAAGCATGAAAAATGAAATGTTACATCTTTGGTTTGTAGATTAAGGTTAAGAGTTGCTATAAAGTTCACTATATTTGGCCAGGAGTATATACTATAGAATCCAAATATGTAAATGTGAAATGCCGGAATCAAACTAACAATAACCTCAACATACACAAAACAAAAAAATATTTTGAGAAAATTGAGAGAAGAGATAAAAAGAAAATATATAGAGAAAAAAGAGTTTAGGGAGAGAAATTCTTAAATTTCACTAAGATAGCCAAAATTATAAGGACGAGCATAAAAGTCCTTATGTCCTCATTTCTCATTTAAACCCTGCATTTATAGATTTAGGTGAGGATTTTGATGTTGTATGAAAGACTGCATAAGAATAACAAAATAAATCTGGATACACGAGGTGTGTAGCCCAAAAATATAAAACAAGAAAAGTATTAAAAATACATGTGAACAATCATTTAGCCGAAATCGCCATCTTCACGGACGAAGTTGCTAGATAAAGTCGCTAACTTGTTAGGTGAAATCATTAGCAAGTTGAGTATAGCGTGCGTGAGTAGCTTCTCACTTAGGCGAGCAAGCCTAATAGAGCCTTGGGCAATGTATGCTTGATCAAGATCACAAGCCTTGCAAGTTCATTATGAGCTTGGTGAATTCATCATGAGCCTGGCAAGCTCGTTGTCTTAGTTCCTCGCCCACCCGACTTGATTTTGAGCCGAACTCTTGAGATATGTAAATGTACTTTTCATTTTTTTTTCATTTTTAATTTAAAATTGGAAAATAAAGAATTGACATGAAGAAAAGCAAGCATTCTACATTTGGATACCCAACTTAAACATTAAATTATAAAAATATTCCTTGTGTAGGTTCTCCAAGGATGTTATCCATATGTTTATTTATTGAACAGTTGTCAAGCTTGAAAAAGGAGCCTTACATAGTTATGAAGGTTTAGTTTCATTAGTACCAAGTTGATCTTTGTACAAAATAAAATCACAATTAAACAATAAGAGAGTGAAAATAAAAAGATGCTTAGAAATACAATTATGCTTGACATCATTTGATTATTTTTATTTATGCTCAAATAATAATAATAATAATTAAATCTTATTTATTATAAAAAAAAAAATGCATACCTTATTCATGAAGCTCCTCTTAATGCAGTGCTAGGATAAACTATAAAGGTTCATATAAGATGTCTTATCCCTCTATTACATAATGGTTAAAATTCTATATAACTCAAGCCGTGACCTCTACGTCCCAATCAAGAAAGACAAACATTTCTCCAAGGCCTCCCTTTATACATGGGCGGATTTACCAAGCCCCTTCGTGTTAGAATATTATAATCAAAATCTTATCATTGTAAATTAAAAAGTTTAAAATTTATTGTAAGATAAATATAATATAAGTTGAAAGAGATTCGCTCTTCTTTGCTACGACTATTATTAAAAATTGACTACGAAATCAAATTAAAGATCATTCAATGAATGATAATTTTAATTAATTATACATGCAAACATGACGAACACCAAAGCTTTTAATATGCAGGCGGCAACCCTGAGGCGTGGCAAGATTTTTTTTTTTTTTCTATTTTATGACACTCACCTCCTTCTCAAGCTCATCGATCCTCGCAACAAGCGCATTTTTCTCAGCCCTTCCGAACCCGTCAGGAAACCCTTCGCTGTCGAAAAACCTCCCCTCCTCGTCCTCGCCGCTGCCTTCACACCCACGTATGCTGCTGCTCTCCCCAGTCAAAACCCTGCGAGCCGGATCTCCGACCGCAGGAAATCCATTCCCCTCTTGCTCCCCAGCAAACATTTTGTCGGAGGTTCATGAAAAATCCGAGGGAGTCCGACCATTCATTTTTCCAATGACCTTTGAGGAGAATGTGAAGCTGGGACACCGTTTCTTGTGCGAGTATAATATGAAGAATCGCCGCCCTTCGGGGAAGCCCTTTCATGGTGGTTAGGAGAACGAAAAGAAGAACCACAGGAGTTGAAAACGAAAGGAGACGAGGGAAATACGAGAAGCCGATCGTTACTTTGTTCTCGCGCATTTCTCGATCAGGCGGAAGGCTAATCATTAGTTTTACGATTCACTGTCCCTTAATTATATTCTATTTAGAGTAATTCCAGTGTGGATGTTTAAGAAATAATTAGAGTAATTATATGGTTTAATTAAGAAAAACATTGTAGATTTGAGTTTGATATATCAGATTTAAACATTAATTAAGTGATTAAGGCTTCTTTGAAATGGCTTTCTTAATTCTTCTTAAAACAGCACTAAAATTTTACTTTAAAAAATAAAAAGAAACCTAAATAATATAAGTGCTCATTTTTATTTCATGTCTCAATTATTCAGTATAAAGGGATTAAATAAACTAGCAATTAGTCTAATTTGGTTTAACCACTCACTAATTATTGTGTGATTAGTTAATCTAGCTGTGAAGTTCAGAATCTTTTAATGAAAGCAATGAAGTTGATCACAAGTTATAGCTAATGGAGGTTTAGAGTTGCAATATATGATGTTAGATTCAAATTTATCCGTGAATGATAACCCTACCTTACTATCAGGCTAACTTATGAACAAGCGACTTGGGACCAATATGAAAATGGAGAGAATGACAAAATGCTAAACAAAAATTGTAATTAAAGCTCAGAATCTCAATTAGCATTAAAAGATTCGAGTATCGTAAGATTTAAAAGATGTTGAATGCTCTTCATCACCTCTTATTTAGAGGATTCTAAGGACTATAACAAAGGCCACATCACAAAAAAGAAAAAAAGATATAATAATACACATGCTATCCTAGATAAGTGTTATCTTCAAGATGGTTGACAGAGTGCAATAGATTGCAGAGCTCTAGTGGTACTTCTTTGGGTGAGTTCAGAGTGTCAAATAAGTACTATGCGAGTTGTGATCAAGCTTGACGATAACATCATTTCTTTTTCAATTCACAAAAAATTAAATACAATAATATAGTGAACATGAGATTTATACATCAATAGAATCAATATCGAATTACAAAAGAGTACCTTAACTGTCTTGAACTAGAATACCCTATCATTCTCTTTCTCTACTCTACTGAACTCTTTCCTTCTCCTGAAATGTTAATGACGCCATATGGTAAGCACAACTACCTCAATATATATTTTTTACAAGCCCATCACAAGTATCAACATCGAATTAAAATATTGATAATAATTTGTGAAACCTCTTAAGTAAAAAGAAGCTAAACTCTTAAACATTGAGGCAAATTTTGGTGTAATGGTAAAAAAATTCATTAAGAAATAACGCAGTTAAGCATGCTTATCCCGCAGAAATCCTAAGATGTGTTACCTCTGCGGATTTACACCAGCAGAGCTAAGCTGTGAGGCCCTTAGGCAAAATGGACAATATCTCGATAGTTAAAAGTTTGGGCTATTACAAATAGTATTAGAGCAATAAACCAACCAAAAAATAGGAACTAAGTGTCATACAAGATAAAGTGTTACGCCATGGGAGCCACCTCTTAAACCCTATAAGTGACAAAGTGTTATGTGGAGAGAGAGTCACCACTTTAAACTTATATGGGCTGCGTTTAGAATCTTATCTATCTGGTGGATGATTTTGGGATAAAAATACTAATGAAGATTTTAGTTACTTGCGTGATAGAGATTTTGAAACCTTTTAAGTAAAAAGAAGTTAAACTCTTAAACATTGAAGCTCATTTTGGTGCAATGATTGAAATTTTATTAAGAAACGTCACAATTAAGTATAACCTTATAACAACCCAGTTCACCTCATCTTCATATGAGGTTAACTAAATCCAACTCAACTCAAATCCAAAATCAATTCAATCCAAATTCAAATCAAATCAAATTCAAATTCAATTAAAAATCAAACAAAAAATCCAAACCACTCAAGTGCACTCTATTCCATGCTTCGAGTGAACTCAAATTCAATATGAATTAATTCATTGTGAGTTAACTACTCATCTAAATCACTCAAACCATACACATGCATTCAAGTTTTCATAAACATTACAAAAAAATTTATTTTAAAATCCTTGAATTTCATTCCACCAAAATTTGAAACCCTCCTCTATGTCGACCTCAGTTGGTATTGACCATTTGACTAGTTAAACAATAAACAAAATTTAAAAAATCCTCTGAAATGGTCAAATGGAGTCAATTTGAGCTAAAACTCCAAAAAGAATCCCTCTTTATCACCTGGTGGCCTACCTAACCCTAGTTTTGGGGGCTTCACAAGCAATCCTAAATGTTGGTTTAAAGCTTTGGCTTAACCATAAGGAACAACCATATCTACTTCTTCCCATTACAATACTAAATGGCATGTGCATGGGCTCACTTACACCCCTAGACCGAACCAAACACGTTGATGTTGATTTTCATTTAATTCGTGATTGCATCAAACTGAAAAATATCACTGTGCATCACATTGTCTCCGAGTATCAACCTGCAGATATTTTTACGAAATCTCTTGCTGTCAATAGTTCCAATTACTATGATGCAAGCTAACAATTCAAGAACACATTGCTAACTTGAGGGGAGGTGATAACTGACATGACTTAAATGAAAATCTATGGAAATATGTAATCATTCTACTTGCATCTCCACCACACATGCACAATGTCACATGCATTTCCAGAATCAATTCATCATCACCGTCAAAATGTTGTGCCTGAGAAAATCATGGCCTTTGCTCCATAACGAACTGTTGTTGTAGTAGCAGCAAGGCTGGGAGATATATGTGTATACATCTCACTATAGACAGTAGAAGATGAGATATACAAAAATCTGCTTGTTGCTCTAACATTCATCTTCCCTGTTTAGTTCTCTTCTTTTCTCTATTATATTGTTTTATCAATGCAGGTACTTGATACATACATGCAAGGTTCGACTCATGTCTTCAGTTTTTGCCTTCATATAATTAATGAAATTAGAATTTGACCCTAATTTTTCAAAAAAAAAAAAAAAAAGTGACAAAATCATGGGAAGAGTTACTCGTTGGTGTATTTGTTATTTCATTGGTTGGAATGCTTTAGGGTGTAAAGTATTTTAAATGTGGGGGTTTTAATAATTTTGATATTTAGTTGGATGAAAAATGAATTCAAAATAAAATAAATGTAGTGTAAATTAATCTAGTTCATTTTTAAGGTAAACTAAATTCGCACTGTTTTGAGGGAGAACATTTTACACCACAAGTAAGCTCGTTTGACCGCCACCAGCCACCTCCGCCCTCCTCAAGCAACCACCGCACCCACCGACGACCGCCGCCTCAAACCTTCGGCCACCACTGCCACTGGCCGCCAGCCACCTTTGCTACTGGCCGCCAACCACAACTACTACCGCCCGCCAACCACCACTACCACCAGTCACCACCGTCACTCTTTGGCCACTGAACAACACCGTAGCATGTCATCACCATTGCGAACACCCTCCACCACTGTCATCACCCATCATTGACTATCATTTTTAAACTTTATATTATATTCATTTTATTTCAAATTAAATAAAAAAATTATTTATTTAAACTTATTTTATACTCATTTAAATAATTTTAAAATATTTTTTTACACTATTCTTTTTACTCTGCATTCTTTTATATCATATTCATTTTTTAAGACAAAACAGCCCCTAAATTGGCATTGATCTTGATCACTCATGAACAAAGAAACTTCGAGAAGAGGCACGGCATATAGGTCAACTCTAGCCCCTGATATCTTCTGTTGCTCGCATCCAGAGACCTCCGTTCCCTCAATTTTCTCCGCTCTTCGCATGAATGTAGTATATCTTTGATCCTTTTTATTATTTTATATTTTATCTTTGATCCTATATTATTCACTCTCGTGTTTAAAGCTGATGCTTGCTATTGATCAGAGGAATGCTCGTTCTTAGCTTCCATTAGCCGTGAATCCTTCCATTGAAGGTTGCAGAGAGCACCGCCACCGGAAATGGAAACGCCAATATCGCCACCTCCGCAGCCGCTAGAAGAAGAAGATGCTGGAACCACTGACACTACTCCGCCCACTGTAGGCCGCGGCATCGGTGAGTCTCCACCTTCCTAACTCCTCTTTACCTTGTTTTCACTCCCTACAAGCTTTCTAGTGTGTGAACTTGTATCGATTCTATCAATGGGGTCAAACGGAGGGAATTATAGTATATGGGTGGGCATAAGAGACCTATTGCAATAAAAATATTCCAAATTTGGCGATCCGCATCTTCTTTTTTTTTGCAGGAAGATATCGATCGTTTTTTCATCCCACTCGCATCATGGCGCATTGATGTCTGTCGTACATGTAGATCCTTTTCAGTATTTTCTCGATTTATAACCTTAGATTTCGTATACTTACGCGTTGCAATTTGAAGTTTTAAATATGCTCTTTCATGTGGCCCAAACAAAATCTGGTGTTTTTTCTTAATGTTTTTAAACTAAGAATTGATTTATGGGGTGATGCAACAAAGTGTCTTGCTGCTATATTTGCTTTGGAATTAACTTTTAGAAGTTGTATTAGCACTATCAATTTGTAGTAATGTATTAAACTATTGGTTTTCAAGTGTAGCATCCGCTCAACACTGTCAAAGTGCACTATCAACACTATTAGCAATATCTAATATTAACTATAGCCACTGGCAGAACCACAAAATTAGAGAGAGCTCTGGGGGCAAACAAAAGACAACTAACATAAGTTGATTTGGAAAGCGATTGAATGATATTGGCTATCACCTGGCCCGATGAACCTGCCCAACTCAAGCTGTTGATGGCGGTTCAATGGTGACCACTGCTAGAGATATCTCTAATCTACTTGCAACATGTATTGTTTTGAAACATTTGATGCCATGAGTCCAAAATAATTGATGGATAGAAATTTTGATGGTCAAATTGACTGAATAATTCCTAGAAGTAGTAGGGATCAAATTTGAGATTGTTGTAAAACAATGACAACAAGCCAGTTTTTTTTTTTTTTGTTTACATGATTATCTTCATTAAATCAATCCAACTCAGTAAAATATTTATGAATTGGGGCATATAGAGGTTGTGGGAATCTCAAGAAATCTAAATTAAAGTGACAAATCGCATAAATCCAACAATTTCTTAAGCAATGTGAGTCTAAGATTTTGTTGCCTGTGGAGAGAGGAAGCCAGGGGCCATTGCTGCCACCTAGTACGCTAGAGCAGTGGTGGGAAACTGCCTTTGCCTAGGTTGCGCACCGTACAAGACCATGGAGATTGTTTGAGGGTGGATGTGCTGCCAACCTCCCTTTGAACAAACTAGTTAAATTCGCTTTTGACTCAGTCATTTAATGATCCAAATGCATTCTAAATTATACTTTTTCGTGTCATTAGAATTGTCGCAATGAGGTAATCATTTCAGCTACAAATTTGTATAATTTGAAGACCATTCAATCTTCATAATAACTTTTGGAAGTAGTCGGTTAATTATATGAAATGTTTTGAGATTCAAAATTGTTGTCAAAATTTCTGTTTTATAAACATTGATTTTTGCAATCCCAACAATCAATGGTATTCCTAATGGTGCCATACCAAGATGCAGTTAAGACTTAACAAGTCTGGTATTGCCATGCTCAAGTTTTTTTATTGACTTAAACATGAATAGAGCTTCAGATTCTTCCTCAAGCTTGTCTAATGATTTTCATTGTGAATCTTAAACTAGATTTAAGATTTAATAGAGCTCAATGATAGTTATACAAGTGACTGATGTGGTCATAATTTCAACCATATAACATAGGTCTATGCCTATTTTTTCAATAGTTTAGTTTCAATTGGTATATTGCAGATCTCTTTAAAAAGTAATTGTTAATGTAATAGCATTATTAGAAGTAAATCACATAACAAGTCTAAACTAATTTACTTTTTAGTTAAATCTCATTTGCATACTTCTTAATACAACCTTAAAAGAAATCACTTTGCTTTTATTGGCCTTTAAAACAGGAATTACTTCATATTTTACTTGAGGCGATTTACATGAGGTGGTACTACATGTGATGAGCAGACTGGCCCCACTAATATTGATATTGAGATTCACTCTCTTTTGTAGGACCTGATGAAATAGATGACATTACTACAGAAAGTACCGCATTTGCACACGCTGAACCCTCCCAGGATGACTCAGGTCCACCCAAGATTGACTCTGAGAAGGAGATCCTTCATGAGAAAGTGACTAAACAGATCATAAAAGAGGGTCGTGGACAAACACCAACAAAGTTTGCCACTTGCTTCTGTAAGTGCTATATAATTGGCTTTTTATAATTTCCAATTCTTTTTTTTTTTTGCAATTAATAAGAAAATCTTGTTATGCTGAATCGCCTAGAGAATAAATTCTCACAGTACTGTTTACAGAATATCAGTTCCATTCTACTCTAAAGCACTTCTTTTCATTGGTTTGGCTCTATCCAAAAAAAATTTATTTCACACTATCATAAGATTACAAAGAATATCTTTGTATGGCTTTTAGTATAGTCGGCAGTTTTTATCTCATATTGTCTGTTACATTGGAGTAGAGTTTTGTGATGTGGCAGTGCACTATAGGGCATGGGTGGAGAAAACGTTGCACAAATTTGAAGATACATGGCAGGAGCAGAGACCAATTGAACTTATCATAGGAAAAGGTATGTCTGTATCTTCTATGTAATGCTTTTATTGCTTAAATGAATGCGAAGTGGGATCCTGATTTGCAATGATTATTCTCTCCATCATTGCCCTAATATTCATAAATTGTAATATTACAAAAAGCAATTTAATATTGTCCTTTTTTTTCTCTTTCTCCAATATTTTTAAAAGCGCTGGGAGCACTCGAAGTGATGGATGTCCGAAGGCTTGCTCGAGTGAAATGGTGCATTAAAAATATGTATTTATATTGCTTATAAATTTAATTTAATTTAATCATGTTGAATTCATTTGAAGAGTATAAGATGACGACCATAACATTAAATTGTTTTGGGCACTTGGCGAATTAATAACTATTTCTTTTGTTCAGGTTCCAAGTTAAAAAATCTTACTAAAAGTTTATTTTAAACAAATGTAATAGAATTTCTTATTTTTCTATAAATGTTTTAAGGGAATATATACTCTTTGCTACTATCTAGTATATTTTTGATATAATCATGCTCTTTTCTCCAACACTAGATTTATCACAATCCATCACTTAATCAATTTTTTAGGCTCATCTCATCATCTTCAATATTTATTAGTCTAGAACTGTTCATGCACCTAATTTGATTATTTTTTTAAGGGTGGATGTTTATATATCCAACAATTCAACTTTAGATACACCTTTGGCATCGACCAACGTCAAGGCATCATCCAAGAAAATTAATTCACCTTCAAAACTTTAAGTATTAGCACGTATCTCCCAAATCAAGTGAAGTCACTCACCTAACTTCCTAGTACCTTTTTCCAAGGTACTAGCATTAGCATGCCTTAGCAACATTTAGCAACATTGTCCGTTTGGGAGGTGTGCGAGACACTGTGGCCTTATATGTCCTCATCTGAACTTCTGGCGTGCCCTTTAACAGCTTCTCATTCAGGTGCTTGTGGGTTTTAATTAGCACTTCTATATCGACTGTCAACCATCCCTCTAGAAGAAATCACCAGCAATATGTTTCTGCTCATATTGTAATTCAGTTTCCTTTTTACCCTAACTAATAATATTCTCTCTGGGTGATCTTGTTCTCTCCCTTATTCTTTTATCAACTTTCTCGAAAAAGAAGCTCCAGAAAATTGAAAACATCTGAAGAAAAAACTCTTGTTAATCTACTTTTAACTGCACTTTGGCAACATTCCACAGGAAGACTTGCCGTTGTTTTCAGAATTTCATGGGAACTTGAAAATATTCTGTCGTCTTTTTATTTTATTGTTCATAATTCATTATCCTTTTAATATGGAAGAAGGCATGTCAAAGGCAAACAAGTTAAAGCAATAAGACCTGAATGACAACACCTCTCTATGTCCAAGAAGCAATTTTCTTTTCTCCATATTGACGCCTGAAAATTTTAGCAGTTTTGTTCATTTTGTTTGCAATCTTTATTAAGAGGTGCAAGTACAGCAATTTGAGAAATGCTATTGTACTATTGCTTCGTTCTTTTCTCATTTGTTAGAAAAAACTATTGGTACTATTACTTAAGCTTTCTCACTTCTTGATTATGCAGAGAAAAAGCAAATGGCAGGATTAGGTGTTGGAGCTGCAAGTATGAGGAGTGGGGAACGTGCTTTGTTGCGTGTTGGCTGGGAACTAGGTTATGGGGAAGAAGGAAGCTTTTCTTTCCCAAATGTGCCTCCGTTAGCAGACCTGCTGTATGAAGTTGAGCTTATTGGGTTTGATGAAGTTAAAGAAGTAGGTCCCTACTTTTTGACTGAGAGTTGCCTGTCGATCTCTCCTGCTATATACATTGTCATGTGCATTTCGATGAACTTGGACTTAAAATATCTAAGCATAATTTCGATTGATTTTGATGATTAGGGCAAAGCTAGAAGTGACATGACAGTTGAAGAAAGGATTGGAGCAGCTGATAGGAGAAAGATGGATGGCAATGCTTTATTCAAGGAAGAAAAGTTGGAAGAGGCGATGCAACAGTATGAAATGGTAAGAACTTAGAATCCTCTAGTTTCATATATTTTTGCCTGTTGGTTGGTTTCAATTATAACTTTTTTTACAATTAATGATTGAGCTTCTTTTGATGTTAGGCTATAGCATATATGGGGGATGACTTCATGTTCCAGTTGTTTGGAAAATTCAGGGACATGGCTTTGGCGGTGAAAAACCCTTGCCATCTCAATATGGCTGCTTGCTTGATTAAGTTGACACGATATGAAGAAGCCATTGGCCAATGTAGCATTGTACGTATGCATATAGAATTTCAATTAGTCACGTATGCCTTTTTCTAACATTATTAGCTTGGGATTCGGATTTAGGCCTTTAGGGATAGTATTTCTCCTAGAATGGGAGTTTTTAGGTAATTGGAAATGCTACTGAAGGTTAACTAAATAGAATGATTGAAAGTTTTTTTTTTTGTGGACCTTGATAGTATTCTATTTTTAAGAATTACTTCAGTTAGTTTTTTTGTTTAAGGAAACATTAAGGACATTTCTGTTTTGGAACAGTTTTAGATTGGTTTATTGCAAAAGGCAACCTAAAGTTGATTCACATAGTTTTAAGTTAACGATCTTGCTTGTAACTTTGTACACTCTCACGTCTCTTAAGCAAGTACAAAACTTTGAATGTATGGAAAGGTTATATGAGATCAATATGCTGGAAAAAAAATACTGCCAGCGCTAATTAGCACCTGATTCAATAAAAAGGTTATCCATGTTAATAATTCAAATTCTTAGGCCTCCAAGTGATGGTACCTTTAGTTGTTTCTTTGAATTGTAAATCGGTTTTAAACCAAAAAGTTGATTTCTTCGCTGAAATAGTATACTTCATTTTACTTTTAGCTTTTTATTAATGGGTTGACGTTTAAAAAGTTGAGCCATCAGTGATGGCTCATGGAAAGCTAGAGAGATGTTGCTTTGGTTGAACAAATGTAAGCGTTTTAATGAGAGGCATAAGTAGTCCTTTAATCGATTTTCTTTATCCAGCTGTGGTTAGCTATTAATTGCTTTTTCGTCTTAAGTATGGTCATGATGTAGGACATTTGAGTCTAGATTTTTAATGCAAATCCAATAGGAGACGGAAAAGAAATCATGCAAAATGTGCACAAAGTTTTGAATTTAACAAACTTTTAATTTTAAACATTTATTCGTCACTTATGATGAAAGTTTAAGTATTAAAGTCAATCAAATGAGATGAAAATTAAATGAACTTTGTTAAGCCGGTACATCCTGAATTGGCCCAGCCGGCCCAGAGGTCGGCTATTGTTTACAGGAGGCGGACAAGTACTGCCTCCCATTAATGCTGCCGCCTATGCCGTGGGCCCCACTAGGAGCAAAGCAAGGAAAGAGAGAGCGAAGTCTAGTGATAGAGGGAAAGAATTTGAATTAGGAAATCAATGTATTAATAGTATGAGTTGTTTTAGGGTTATTGTTATGCATGTTTTGTGTCTTTCTCTTGGAGTCCTTTGGCGTTTTGGCTCTAGATTTCTTCGTCTAGAGATTTAGGAGAGACGATCCTCCTCTCGAATTGAGGATCTCTTGTATCTTGTTTTCCTTATTGTTTTACTTTGATTTTCCTACTGCAATATATTGTTTTGGGTTGTTTTCACCCAGATTTTGCGTCATTCTCGCTGTTTTTCACCAATTGGTGATAGGTTTGCTTGCGAACTCAAGTATTTCCTATCAAATTGGTATCATAGCAAGTCTTGGGGCCAGTGGAGGCTGTTTTTGGCAAATTCCAGTCGCTGTTTTTTGTTTGAAAAAGAGGGAAGTTTTGTTTTTGGAGACCCAAATTCAAATTTTGTGAATCTACAAACTCTGGATAGTGATGTCGGCCAAGAAGGTGGATGCTTTGGAAGAGAGACTTGCAGGGGAGATGAATCAAATCAAGACAATGGTGGAGGAAAGAATTTTCTCCATGGAAGGACAAGTAGCCGATCTTCGGGATATGATGAAGAAAATGTTGGAAATCCACAACCAATTGGCAGCTTCCATGGCAAAAGGGGAGAAGGGAAAAGCACAAATTCTGAAATTCGTAGGGAGGAAGATAAGGTGGAAATCATGGAAAGAGAAAGAAGAATCTTTTATCCATCTAGAGTCTGTTCAGAGGGAAGAAAGAGGAGGTGGATATGGGGAATGCCAGGAGGGATACTATATCCGCCGAGGTGCTGATTTTGAAGAAAGAAGGGGGGGATTCGAAGGGAGTTTGGGCTATGGCAAGGCAAGGGAAGACCGGAGACGTGGGGAGGGCCGAGCACTTAGGAGAGGGGAAGCTATGGAAGAATAAGGGGGAATGGTGGAGATCAGAAGGTGAGGAAGCTGAAGATGCTCATATTTGATTTACAAGGTGGAGAGGTACTTCGCCGTCAATGGGCTGACGGAGGAGGAGAAGATGACATCGGCAGACTTGTGCTTGGAAGAGAAGGCTCTGTCATGGTATCAATGGAGAGATCAGAGAAGACCTATCAGGAACTGGAGGGAATTTAAGGAATGCATAATAAAACATTTCCAAACCGATCGGGTAGGAGATTTCTATGAGCAGTTCTTTGCTCTGACACATGAGGGATCAGTAGCAGACTACCGGGAGCGTTTTGAGCACCTGGCCAGTAGGGTGGAGCGATTATCAGATATTGTATTGAAGGGGAACTTCATGAAGGGGTTGAAGGTAAAGATCCGAGCAGCAGTGAAAGTTCTGATGCCTTGTGACTTGGGGGAGGCCATAAAGTTGGCATAGTTAGTTTAAAATCCGAAAAATCTGGAGAGGGGAGCCAGGAGTAACAGCATAGGGAGCACTTACAGGATGAAGATCACCCATCTAGCACCTAAAGGTCAAGCAACAGGAGTAAGTCGGGAGGCCACTAGGGAGAAGATAGTAGGAGAGAATAGAGGAAATTTCAAACGGCTGATAGAGAAAGAGATGTAGGAGAAGAGGACTAAAGGGTTGTGCTTCAGGTGCGATGAGAAGTATACGCTAGGGCATCGGTGCAAGGACCGAACTCTTCAAGTTCTCACCGTCTGTGATGACAAGGAAACTGAGAAGGGAGGCGAGGAGGAGATGGAGGAAAAGCTGCATTTGAATCTGGCCGAGGTTTCCTTGAACTCAAGATTAAAAAAAATTTCATGCTCATTAAATCAATTATGATAGTACTGGATCGTATGCTTCTCAAGATTAATAAAATTATATGAATATGTATTCAAGATATATACACTCTCCATCAATTAATTTAACACAATGCCTTATATAATAGATATTCTGGCTTGAAATTAAATTAGTTATGTGAAATTTATTTAGTTTTTCCAGGCCTATATTTTTTCACTTCCTCTCATAGCTTTATTGTATGTATATATATATATATATATATATATATATATATATATATATATATATATATATATATATATATATATATATATATAGTTTGCATAATCTTAGACATCTCAATTGTTCTTAAATTTTTGCATCAAAATGCTTATTTAATTATTCAACGTCATCTTAGTTCTTTAAATTTTATTGAAAATATTTATTAACCAAATCACTGTAATATCATTAATGACTCTCCAAATCCCAATTGATATTACACATGGATCTATATTTATGCATCCTTTTCAAGCTTAATTCCACTTTCCTTTTTGGATCAACTTAATATATCTCATTTTGTTCTTTAAAAACAATTTCTTACCTACAACTCTCATTTAGTAAGTTCTCAGATTATATTTTGATCTTGCCTTTATATGTTATATCTGACCAAACTCTTATTTTCATTTTTGGATCTAACATGATCAAAATCCTTAAATCTTTTATTTACCTTTGTTATTCTATGTGTCTCATTTTATATCTCCTTAATACCAATTCTTTTATGTAAATTATAAAAAACTGTAACTTTTGCTTTACTCACTATTTTTTTTTTTAAATCTCTAGCTTCCTTATAAGAGCTAATAGGCCTTAGTTGTATTTAACTTTTGCCATCTCTTAAAAGCATATTTCTTTACCTTGGTAACTCTTTGTTTTGCATCACTTCACCATCAAGTCTTTCTATTAATGTATGATATCCTACATTTTTCTAAATTTTGTATACTCTTATTGAGATTAACAGTCTTATCCCATATTTGACTAAACTAGAGTATTTCAATTTGCCTCCCTACTGACTTATCTTGAAATATTAACAATTTCTCGCTTTCAAATTCCATCACCTTATCTTTGTTTAATATATTTTTTGTTTTTAATATTTCATAATAAAAGTATATAAAGACCATTAAAAATATATTTCAGAAAGGTAAGGTGATGGAATTTGGATGTGAGAGACATTATATTAGAGGTCAATAAAGAGGATATTTCAGATCAGTCTTGAAGGAGGCAACTGCTGCAACATATGGTCTTTGTTAATCGCGACTGATGCACTTGCCCTGCTCTATTTTGGAGGAATTTTCCTTCTTAATTTTGGTAAGGTTGCTTGATTTTGAACAAGCTAGGCAGAACATATGCTATTTGATCACTAAAATTAGTTGGATCAATTGAGAGAAGCTTACGGAAAGGGTTCCACTTTGTTTTTTTTTTTTTTTTTTAAATTTCATTTGGAAGAATTCTGCACCGAGGTAGTTTTTACATAAACCAGTGCTCGAGTTAAAAAAACTATCAACCTGTAATTTTGCTACATATTCCATAATCTTAATAATCCTGTTCAACCCTTATGTCCTAAGTAGGTTTAGTTTTTCCTTGGTTTCTGTGGAGTTGATGTAAAGGTTGTTTTGTGAATCACTCGGTGGTCTATGATGCACCGATACTTCTCCTCAAAGAGGCGTGCAGTGTCCGACACGAGACGCGTCCGACACTCCTCCGACATGTGTCGGACACACCGAAAATGTGTCCGATTAAAAAATATTAAATACAAATTAGACATGCATGTCGTCGACACGCGTGTCCTTTGAACATCGATGATAAATGTCCTCTTAACATTGATGCCCAATATTTACTGCATAACATCAATGCCCGACTCTCGACAACATTGTCATCTCCTCTCTCGATGACTGGTAAATGGCACCAACTTCCGACTCTCAGCATCCTAATATTAATCATTTTAATCACAAATTCTAATTAAATGACTTATTATTTCTAAATTATTTTTTAAATTATACTTAATTTTTATACACTATTTTTAAAATATAAAAATTATAATATCGTATTCAGGCCGTATCCGTGTCCTATATTTTCAATATTTGTCATGTCCTGTGTCTGTGTAGTATCATATCCGTGTCATCGTGTTTGTGTATGTGCATCATAGATATTGGTCATATACCTTGTGCTGCATTTATTTGCTGACTTCTCATTATCGTTACTACTCTTCCAGATAAATAATTGTTGCTTTAATATTAATCTCATCTTGGAGTAAATCTGCTTCATAAAATCCTTATTTTTTATAATGACAACCCGCATTATTGAACTTCCAGGTGCTGACAGAAGACGAAAATAACGTGAAAGCATTATTCAGGCGAGGGAAAGCTAGAGCAGAACTTGGTCAAACTGATGCTGCTCGAGAGGACTTCGAAAAGGCTAAGAAAATTGCTCCTCAAGACAAGGCTATTGCAAGGGAACTTAGATTGATCGCAGAACATGAAAAAGCAGTCTATCAGAAACAGAAGGAACTTTACAAAGGGATTTTCGGCCCCAGACCTGAACCAAAGCCCAAACGGAGTTGGCCTTTGCGTTTTTGGCAGTGGCTTGTCTCCATATTTTACTACCTCTTGAGGTTTCGCAAACAAAAGGCTGAGTGAACTATTTGCTACCCAGTGAGTGCTAGCTAAATACTACTCTTTCTATTTGTGTTGGAAGACCTGGAAGATCTTGGACGTGTAAAAGTTATTAATTAGTGGGATGATTTCCTTTAAATATTTTATGGGATTTTTGTTAGATGGTGCTTTCAACTTTTTTATTTGGTTTAGATGTTTTTTTTTGGCTAGATAAGCTCCTAAGGCTCGACAAATGTTTCTGATGCCCTCTACTTATCACTTTCTGAACTGCTTTTGGAGAGTAAAACATAAAATTGAATGAAGCTTCAATACTGGACTAAGAAAGCCAAAAATCTCCTTGTTCAGCAACAAGTCTTGCGGAATGACCAAGCCAAAAACCCAATAAATGCTCATCTGGTTGCCAATAAATCGGAAAATTATTAGGTCCGGTCACTGGACGTAGAGATATGTCCATACACCAATAAAATATTGATATGTGGAATGTACACGTGTCTGCAAAATTTTAAGTCAAGCGCGTCAAAAGCGCAGGTAAAGCGTAGTCAAAGTGCAATTAAAAAGCACAGTCTATGTGGCAAGTTTTAATTGGATGTTTGGACCTATTTTTAGGTCTGGTGACCGGACCTAATAATTCGCAATAAATCAGAGAATGACCATCCAGGAGTGTGGAGAGACCAAAAGAGGGGAGAACTGTGTTTCATCCTTAACCGGTTTTGCTGGAGGCAGCCCGTCAAAAATAGTATTGATTTCTTGGAAATTCTTCCAGCTAGAGATTTTGTGTTTGAAGGCATTTACAATAGTGTAAAAGAGTCAAAAGACTGTCTCTGCATTTAAATTGAGATAATAAAAAGAATTTAAGAGTTGATTTGCTTCTGTTAGGTCAACACCAGATATAGGAACTGCAGAGAAGACACCACAGATAGAGGTGGGCAAGTTCAGAGGAAAGTCCCAATAGCCTCTATTTATAACATCTTAGAGAAGGGAAGAGTGAATGCAATGATCATAACGCATGTCCCAATGCCTAATTATAACCTCACATCTTAAATTTTTCTTACATATGGGACGAAAATAGTGTTCTAGTGATACTTAACCTCATACACCTACTTTTAATAAGTGGGGCTAAAATCTCTCTCTTGTATCTGCATCATATAGATGGGTCAGAAAAGTACCTTTAGGACACTTATAACATAACAAAGAGTGGACTTTTCCACCTTTCAGTACAAAACTTCTCCAAAAAATGCAATGCAATGCAATAGTAAATAGATTAAGCATTTAATTCAATATTTAGATGATGTAAGAATTGTCAGTAAAATGTCATGGTACTTGTAAAGTAGACTATTCATTGAATTTTCCCTTTTCAATTTCAAACTTTAGAGGAAAGCTCACAAGAACATTTCATGACCTTTATACAACTACTACATTTGTCAGAAAAGTCTCGATTAAATAGTATATTCAAAAAATCGTGCGGAAAAACAAACTATTAAAAACTCAAATTTGTATAGACAAAATATCCACTAAAGATGCAATAATAACATATTAAAAATCATTTGATTGAAACATCATAAAATCTAAAATATATATATTTTTATTCATATCTTCTTATAGACATACTAAAATTGAAATCAAAGATAGGGGTTTAGGAGTCTACCTCGAGCTTTACAATTCCATGAATTGGCTCGACGGACGAATCCTGAACTTTGGCCTACAGACTCTCTCTCACTTTCTCTTTATTATCCTATCTTCCTCTTCTTCCCTGACAAGGTTGGTTGGAATGGTTCATGCAAAAAGGTTTTAGATATTTTAAATAGTGTATTTATATTATTTTGACCTAGCATCACGGCGCTCATTTTTCTAGCACCACAGCGCAACTAGAAAATCTTTTAGATGCTCCCAGAATATGCTCACATGAGACACGACGCCCTGAGATCACACAAAACTTATTTTTTTGTTCAAAAGTTCGAGAGCTCAAAGACGGGGCACCAACTATGAATTTTAAAACTTTTGATTTTCACTTCTCTAATCCAAACCTCGGCTTAACTAAGACCCAATACACATCTTAAAATCTATAATTACACATTTTATCAATTATAAATGAAAATTTAATGTAATTAGCTTTAATTACCTAAGTCTCTAACGACTTGCATCACACTTTGGCTAATAAGACTCACTTTTATTAACATATCTTGGCATCCCTATTGTCACTAGAAGATTTCTTATATTAGATATTCAAACTTTGAAGAACAAAGCTTCTTCTCTCTTGGAAGGTTGAAAAGCAAAATCTTTATCTCTGGCTAGAAGATTACAATACCTTAGATAGATTCGTGAAGTTATTATACCAAAAACTTGGTATAAATTTCTTAACAAAATCTGAGCCATATTTCTTTTTAATGGTGATATTAACAAGAGGAAATTATATCTCATTTCTTGAAACAAATACTTGTAGGCCTTTGTAATTTGGGGGTCTTAGGCTTCCTACTCTTCCTAATATCACTTCTGCTTATAACTGCTACTCAATTTGGCAATTTATTTCTAATGAATCACCTTCAAAATCCATACTGGTAGCAGGAGCTCTATAATGAAAATTGCGACTTCTTTAACTTTGTTGATATTTGTTCTTATGCCAATATTTTTGACATTTTAGTTAATGGCTGATGGTGCATCTTTAATTCTTGGTCGTTGTTTCTAAGACAACTTATTTCTTCTATAAATATTCTTGATTTTTGTTATGAGCAGGTTTTATTGAAGACTTAGGCCAAACCTATTTTTTAAGAACTTTTTTGTAGTTCTTATATCCACTATTTCTTGATATAAGAATATTTTGCACAAGAATTATGCTTTAAGATTTTAAATGTTTATCTATTTGCCTTTAAGCGGCGTTTTGAAAATTGCTAATGCTCTGATTAGAAGAAATTTCTTGATTAACTTTGATTGCTCTCTTTGCTTTTCATATTTTTGAGAATTCCCCTCACTTATTCCTCATGTTTCAATCTTCTTGATGTGGCCAAATATCAAGCAAGTGTTTGATTATATTTTAGAGCTAAGCAATGGCTTTAAAACCATTAGAAATATATAATACCTTCCTATTTGATGCTATGTTTATTTCATTTGAAAGGAAATGAATGACAAGAAATTCACATCTATGTTAATAGTGCCTCTATAATTCAATATCTTATTAAAAATGCCATTCAACTCAAGATTGAAAAATGGAAGAATTTTGGGGAAATTCTGAAACTTTTTTCATTGATATTCTAAGTGGGATTTCTCTCTCTGACTCAGGGTTTTGCTTTATTGGACAATGATGAAAGATTTATTCTTCAAGCCTCCAACAGTGTGGAAATGTCAACTCTTCTCCATCGATGGCCTTTTCAAAGGTAATATGGGGATTTTCATCTCTTTTGGATTTCCTCTTTGCTTAGTTTATTTAATGGCTAAAAATTCTATATCTTATGAGTCCATTTTTTATTAGTGCCTATCTTTTTTTTGCCTTATATTGATTAAGCCAATTTTCAATATTTCATTTCTAATATAATGTTTCTCTCTTACTATTTAATTATTTTTCTTCAATTGGTATAAGTTGAGCTTGGCTGATTTTTTATTTGCAGCTCATATTCTTTTGAATGTAATTGGGTAAGTAAGTTAGCTTTGGCCTTGATATTTATTCTCATATAACATAATAAATTATTGGGATGTTGTCCTCAACATTAAAAAAATAAATAAAACGTCAAATAATAAAATTTATTAATATATACCATACTGAAGATATTAAAATTAAGGAAAATTTACATGCACATCATTTTATTTCAAGTTATTTATAAATCTAACATTCAAAATATTAATATTACATGCATACCACTCATATACAACTTTAATATCAAATATATCACTCATACAATTTATTTTTATTATTCTATAAATTTAATTATTTCATTCCATGATATAATATTAATATTTTAGATATTAAATAGTTAAATAACATGCGGTATATATGTAAATCACTGATAAGAAAGGCGCGTAGGTCGACTTTCTTTCTTGGCACGCGAAAGCGTCCTCACTCCTCCGGGAAGCAAGCGAGCTTCCATGACGACGGCGGTGTTGTTGAGCTCGTGAAACAACGGCGGTGAATTCCTTAGGCTTTGATAAAATACTTGCTCCTTTCACCTAGTTTCGGCTAGGAATATAATGGCGCAGGACTGCGAGAGTAGGTTAAAGAAGATCATGGACAAGCTCTATTACGCACCAAGGCCGAGGCTCTCCACTCTTAGGTCAATACGTTCTATTGAATCTTTCATTGAGTTAGATGTTCTCGATACTTGTCACACTGATTTTTTTGTTTCTTGTCTTTCTTTACTATGAAAGTTCGCATAGAGGTAGTGATGTGATTGCGAGCGAGCGTGCAGTAGCGCGGGCTCTGGCGCTGCGGGGACCGGTGGAGAAGACGGCTCCCTGCCGGCCATGGGATCGGAGGGATCTTTTCAGTAGGTTGACGACTTTCAAGGCCATGACTTGGTTCGGGAAACCTAAGGTTGGTTCGCTGCTAATATATTTCTGAATTTTTATAGGGGCTTTGATTCCGTGAAGGCATTTTTTTGTCTATTTTATGATCCTCTGTCTTGCACTCGAATACGTGATTTGGGATTGCTTCTTTTGAGGTGTTTCGATTCATGACAGTTAAGGTTGGGAGTATGAATTAGTGTATATTTTGCTCCATATCCCTAGTAATTCGAGGGGGCTTTAATCAATTTCTATCATGCTTGAGGTGTATTTGCGAGATTTGTGACGAACTTTTACCACTTCATGAAGGGCTGAATTTAAGAAACTGAACTTAAATTCTTTGGTTTGTTGTTAAGATAGTTTGGTGTTAACATAATCCCACATGTATGTTTATCTAGTTATTAACTTGTGTTATGCTAAATTTGTTTGGTTGGTAAGAAGTTTAATGGTTAATCCTATATTCCATGGGTTGTCGTTGTATAGGTGGTTGGAGTTTATCTCCTGAAGCGTTCAAGCTCTAGGCTAAGCGTTCAAGCTCTAGGCTAAATGGTTGAACAATTAATGCTGGTTAAAGTTACCTAGTGGTTTAGGGTTTATTTTTGCTGTAAGGATGGTGCCAAAAGACACTAAGCTGAAGTGTCACTAAAATTGAGATTGGTGTGCCATAAAATAATCACAAATGAGAAAGGGAAAATACTAGAGACATCAAGATTTATGTTATTTGACTTTATCCAAGTCTACATCCACATAAGCAGAAAGATGATCTAATCCACTAATAACAAACACAAGTCAAAATCATGACATGCAAAGTAAGTGCAATCATCAAAAGGTTCTCAATTTTGCAGTATACACTCACAAAAAAGAAGGTTCTCAATTTTCTGCATTTTGTAAGTTGACTCTTCAAAGTCTCTAAAATGTGATGCTTCAATGTAGTCAAAGAAATAACTACAACAACTCCTGAAATTGCTCCTTGCAATATACAATCTTATGACTCTTGTGCTCTCACGACAACCAAATTATCTTGGCTTACCTAGAGGATCTTAACATCTCCACCTTGCATCACTTAGAGCACCTAAAGATATAAGATTCATTGTATCAAGTATGTATCTCATGCTAACAATTGTCCTATTACAATCATTTCCAAGACTTCTAGTTCTATGCACACCTATTGCATGATTTATAATTAGAAAATAATGATCTATATTCTATAATGACACATATGAAATAGTATGTTGAGTCAAGAACCCTTGATCACTGTGCATATAACTTGCATTTATATAAAGAACATTACTAAAATGTATATAAATTTTATTTGGATTTGTTGTCAAGTCCTCTTGATGGTTATATGCATGCTACTCCTTTAGTGTCATATAATCTCTCTTGATGTGCTGATGTGCATCCTTGCTTCTGTAATAAAATAAGTCTTTTTGCTAATAGCTTGCTTCTAGAGATGGACCCTTTTTGATGTGAAACCAAACATGCAAGGATGATTAGATTAAGGAATTTGCACGCTTAATATTTAGAGCACAATAATTATATATTTATAGTGATTTCGAACGACAACATAAAACACAAAGAGCGGTGATATAAGCTTAGGCTAAATCACATGTGTAGGAGTTAAGACCGTAAAAAAATCAATTAGTCTAACATTGCATACATGAAAAGTTTCAACTAGAAATCCCTAGACTAACAATGAGATTAATACTATGAAGGATCCCTCACACAACTCTATAATTTACTAGGCTTTAGCGGAGGACTAACACGATCTTAGTGAATCAATTAAATTCCACAATTGAAAGTAACGAGAAAAATAATGAGTGAGGGAAAGAGTTCACTGAAGGTAGCTGGCGACGGATGGATTGGTTGACATCCCACGATCATCCACGATCCAGTTGGGAGGTGTTCCTCAATTGACAGGGCCAACGTGAAGATGATGCATTCAATGTAGTTTTCCACGGAGTCGTCAATGTCCAAATTGAAATCGAAGAATGGAGATCGGAGAATGTCGGTCCGGTCCAGAGAATCCTCTATGAACCCATGATCAAAATCCGGGTCGGGCATGCATGATTGTCTAAGAGAGAAAGTAGAGAGTGAGAGGGGAAAGGGATTGGGTAGGTTCGGCCAAGCAAAGGGGAAGAAGGGGAAATGGTTAAATCTGAAAATAATTTCAGATCTAGTGAGTAATTAGAGAGTAATTTCCTTGAAATTTGAATTTGAAACTAGTGGGAATTAGGAAGGAAAGTGGGGATGTGATTGAATAAATTAGATCCTTAATTTATGGAACCTAATTAATTAGAGAGAGGAGGGGGAAGGGGCAGGCCAAGGAGAGAGGAGAGAGAGAGAGGGGTTAGGCATTAAGGAGGTGGACCCAAGCAATTAAGGGGATTGAATACTTAAATCTAAAATTAATTTCAGATATAAGTTAATTGGGGGGGTTTCCTAAACTAAAGGAGGAGAATTTAAGAAGAGTTTTGAAATTCAAATATTTTGAATTTGAATTTAATTCTTGTCCTAAATTAGTTGGGCTAAATTAAGAAATCATTTATGGTGGATTCAAATTCAAAAGTTTGGAGGGAATTATGTGGCCGACGGCTATTGTGGGTGAGAAGGATGTGGCCGGCGGCTTTAGGTGGTTGAGCAAGAGGCCGACGGGTGGAGGCTTCAAGCCGGTGGCCAAGGGCTTGGGCTCGATAACTTAGATCCACGAATTGAGCACTTTCATAATATGGATTATGTCAATTTAGGAAATAATTCAAAATTTGGATTTGAAATCAGATTTTGAGTTGGATCCCCTCCTAATCTTCATGCTCCACTTTTAGAAAGAGGCAAAACAATCAATTTTGGATCCATGGGAGGGGAAGGCCGTCTGTTAGGGTTTGGGGTTTAGGTGGCGTTTGACTAAGGAGGAAGAGGTTTGGGTTAAGTGGAAGGGATCTTGTTGAGGTTGACTGGCGGCTTGGGGACTTGAAGTGGCCGGCGGATGTTTGGGGAAGAAGAGGTGGCCAGATGTAGGGGAAAGGAAGAGACGATAAGAAAGTACTACGAGTACTAACCGTGAGTCCCGGAATCCATCGGCGGCTGGCGGGTGATGCGTGGCCCTCTCCTATGGTTTCTCCTCTCAAGAACTCACAAAGAGATCAAGAATAAGAAAACTAAAATTTTTGTTCATATTCATCATTCCCAAATACAAGAGAACTAGCCTATAAATAAGCCACATGAAAAGAAAAGAAATAATGACTAAAATGCCCTTCAGACTACAACACCACATGACCACCCCTAAGGATAAAATGGGAAAAACAGAAATATAAAATAAACTAGTACATAAAACATATTAAAAAAAAACTCCAGATCCTAGCCGTTGATCTCTGATGTCCTCATCACTTTCTCTATTAGTCTATCTACTTACATACCCCCATTCATCTTGATTTTCTTAGCCAATATCTCGGAGCTTGAAGATTATTCTTTTTGGTATCGTTGAGTTATTCATAGCTTCTAAGGTTATGATGTTCCTTTTATACAACATGTCCTGAATACGTTTATGGAAGGGAGTTGCATAAAATTGATAAAACCTGATCCTTACAATGCATAATCTTATTAATATTTTTCAAATCATGGATAATTGAACTAAATTGATTTAGATATGGCTTGAGTGCATACATTTTTTTATGCACCACAAATACTATATCTACTTTTTAAAGAATTTGTTGGAGATGCTTTTGTTTATGAACAATAACTCTAGCTTGAGCTATAAATCTTTTGCAGTAAATTTCTTCAAGAAATTTATCAAGATAATTTTTGCTCAGCACACGTCAGTACTTTTTCATCCATCTTTGTTTTTTCATCTTAACACTTATCGTTGGCCTCGTTGAATGCGTCATGACTGTTTTTACAATACCATTACACAAGAGTATCATTTATGTTGGTTCTCCAAAAGCCCAATTTTTTGACCCATTAAACTTCTTCATCTCAAAACTTCATGGCCATTGATCATAGAATTGCACTCTAGTATTAGTTTTTTGTAATGAGGGCTCCAATAGAAGCATCACCGTGATCATGATTGATGTTCCACATAGCAAATACAAATGAGAATTAGAAAGTACAATCAAAGAGATATCAAGGTATTGATGGTTTGACTTAAACTAAGTCTACATCTACATGATAATAGAGAGGATCTGATTCACTAACAACAAATAGAAGTCAAAATTGTGACATATAAAAAAAGGTCATTCACCTACCCTTTCTTAATTCTCAGGTACACCCACTCACGAAGGAGTGAAACCAAAAATCTCACACAGTCACACCATGACATTGCTTTACACATAAAATCCTATTCTTCTTGCATTCACTGGGAGCTGTTAATTCTTAAAAATTCTAGCCATTGCGAGTGCACGAAACAAGAATAATCTTTCTTTGAAGCCTAGATCGAACATCTCTTACAACCATCGAAAATCTCCAAATGGAAATGTACGTAGCATGCACTTCGAGGTAATCGGGCCGAACAAATGATTGTCAATCCTGAACATCCCAAAGCTGGAGATGGAATTCTCCTATTCTAAAATTGAACCAGTCTTCACTAGAAACCCATGTCGCATGATATACCTTTAGGTGCGATTTTGGCTTGCTGTGCCTTCCCGTCTTCTATTTAACACATGGGTATACGAGTCAAATTAATTTACTTACCTCAAGGATAACCTTCATATGTTTTCCTTTTTCATCTTTACATGCATTTAGGATTCATGAAAAGATACAATCAATCAGATTGGATTTCTTTAATGCTGTTTTGTGCGATGCCTTGGCTATGCCTTTATTGAAATATCATATAAAAATTGTCTAGTTTGTGTCCCTGGATTACATCTTCCTGGTCTAGCGATTTTCCTTAAGCCTGCATGTGTTGTGTGTCGCTTTTAGTTTGTTTTGTTTGGTTAGTGTTTCTCCCGTTTTGTTATCCGTTTCTTAGAGATTGGTTTTTTTTTTTCAGGTAATTAGTCCTTTAAACTGTGCAAGGAGAGGTTGGATCAACGCTGAAATGGATATCATAGTCTGTGAGGCATGTGGAGCACGACTTCTCTTTTCTTCTCCAGCTTCATGGACTCTTCAGCAAGGTGCGACAATCTTCTGTTTTCTTTGTTTTGTTTTTTGACATCATAATTGAAGAGCTTAGAACTAGATACAAACTCAATGTAGATAAACACTTACACTGTGTAATCAATAGGACATTTGCAAAACTGTTCTTAAAAGTGAGCCTCTTAGGGCCTTATTGGAGATGCTTTTCTATATCTTCTTTATACTATTTTGACAATAAAACTATGATGTTCATAGTCGAATATGAACTTTTAAGTAAGGATATATATATTTTGTGCATTTAGTAATCTAGGTTATTATCTTACAAATAGTGTTCTGCTCTATACATTGCTACTGATTATGCGGCTACTTAGTCTATAACTTCGACACTGTTCTAATTTTAAGGTGTTTCTATTTTTGCAGTTGAACAGGCTGCTGCAGTATTTAGCTTAAAACTGGATAATGGACATAAGCTTCTGTGTCCATGGATTGATAATGCATGTGATGAATCATTGGCATCTTTTCCTCCTTCACCTCCTCAAGTATTGGTAGAGGGATTCAAAGAACGTTATCATGCTATTTTACGGCTAACAACACTTCCTGTTATTTCTTCATTGACTCTTGATAGCATGAACAATCCCCAGTTTGATCGTTTTTTATCCGCACCATTTCATCCATCAATCATCTTGGGCAATGGAATTAGGCTTATTGATGATTGTAGAAGCAAGGATTTACATGATGCAACTGAAGATGGTGATTGCTATGGTTACTACCAGGTTTGCATGCTTAAAAAATGATTGGATATTATATTTGCCCAAAATGGTTTTGCACTTTGCAATTATTTTTCCTTACATTCGTGATAACTCAATAACAATTTATAATTGATCTTAGGCAGGACTTCTTAAGGCAATTCCCTTTCTTTTTCGTTTCTATATGTGACATGAGAAGCTGTTAAACCATCCAGGATGGGCATCCTTTGTATAGTTCAGACTATATGATTATTGGTCATTTCCATCATCTGCTGTCATCTTAGAATTTATTCATGTGATCTATGGACAAGGTCTATTTTATTCAATGGGACACCAGAAAGTATTTAAAATACAAATTATGAGTTATGTTTTTGTCGCTGAAGTTCAACATTAGTCATGATTAACATATGAACTTTAGAAGGTTGGCACTCATAGTTTCAGGCATATTCAAATTCCCCAAGAGAGCTTTCACAAATTCCTGTTAGATCAACACATCTTGCATCTTTGCGCTCCAAAGATAAAAACTTTTTGAGCTATCAAAATTTTTGATCTGGTATTATATGGCCATTATATCTGGCACTAGACATTAATACCAATTGTTAGTAAGAAAACTCATATTTTTTATGCTGAAGAATATGCTAAGAGAGAATGCAACGAACTTACAAAAATAAAAAATAAAAAATCAAGCATCATAAGAAGATAATAGGATTTATGTGGTTTGATAACAAGAAGTCGATGTTTATGAGATATGGAGAGGGTTTGATCCACCATCAAAAAGCCACATAGATTTACAAATAAAAAGGATACTAGAAAATATTCTTCCTCAAAACCTAGCACGCCCAATATTGTCAAAAGAGAATCCTAAAATCTCTCAAACCAAAAATAAGAAAAATCACACGAGATGATAATAAAGAATATTTTACTAATATGGGTAATTATCTACTTTAAAGCTTCTCAAAATGTACTTTATCACATATATGTGGAATCATCATAATATTTAAGCACCATCATACCTGTGTCACATCGAGATAATAATTTTGGTTACCTAAAGTTTTTTTTTCCTTCTACTCTTTTTCTTATCTCTCATTTTATTTTGATTTCTCAACCTTCCTTTTTCTCTGTTTCCAATTAAACAGCAGTGGGCCACCTTCGGGATTGATGTAAAATTTTCGACCCACAACCAACTTTTAGTTCTCATGCTCATAAGCACCAACTTCTCTACAACAACAACAACATCAAGCCTTTATCCCACTACGTGGGATTGGCTACATGAATCCTTTTTCTCCATTGTGTCCTATTAAAAGTCAAATTCTCATTTAAATCTAATAAAGAAAGGTCATTCCTAATATTTTCTAACCAAGTCTTTTTAGGTCTGCCCCTACCTTTCTTAACATAAGTCAAATCTAATACCTCTACTCTCCTAACCGGGTCATCGGAAGGCCACCGTTTTATGTGACCAAACCATCTAAGGCGACTCTCTCTAATCTTATCTTCTGCTGCAGCTACTTCAACCTTTTCACGTATATGCTCATTTCGCATCCTATCTCTAAGGGTAAAGCCACTCATCCACCTGAGCATCCTCATCTCTGCCACACTTAACTTAGTATTATGCTTCTCTTTTAATGGCCAACATTCGGCACCATAAAGCATTGCAGGCCTCACTACCATCTTATAGAATTTTCCCTTAAATTTGAGGGGTACATTTCTATCACATAACAAGCCCGATGCATTCCTCCACTTCAACCATCCAACTTGAATTCTGCTGATAATATCTCCATCTATTTCACCATCACTCTGGACAACAGATCCAAGATATCTAAAACATGTACTCTTATTAATGACTTGATCGCCCAAAGTCACAATCCCCTCACTAGGTCTATTACTACTAAAATTACACTCCATATATTCCGTTTTAGATTTACTCAAGCGAAAATGATGAGGGCATCAGATTTCGACATGTGTACCATCGCCGGGGCTGCCGATCGACGGCCTTGATTCAGAGCCTTTATTTTTTATGCTTTAGTTTCTTCTTTTCATGATGTTTATTTCATGCTTTTCTTTTGTACCCCTATGAGGGAAGTAGTACTTATTGTAGCCCAAGGGCGTTTTCGTCTTTATGCATTTTATATTTTTGTCAGCCTATATAAAGGGCTTTTGTCATTGTATTTGGATTATTGAATGAATGAAAATTTTCATGCTTTGTTCTCTTTGTGAGTGCATGAAGTTCTCTTGGTGAGTTCTTCCATTGAGATCTCTTAGTGAGTTCTCTAATTATCTTTTCATTTAATTGCTTTTCGTAATTTTCTTCCTACTAGAGAGCTCTTCAAAATTCCTTTCTCCTTTGCTCTTGCCGCCGGCCCCTAGGGTTTTCCCCACCGCCGGCCAAGCTTCCCACCGCCGACCACCACCTCGCCGACGACCTCCTCCCATGCGGCTCATCCCATATTTTCCCTCAACCTCAAATTAGAGATTTGAAATTTCAAATTTCGAATTGTTTCCTAATTTGGAAATCCAAATATGGAAAGTTTTCATGAATAAATAAATTTCAAATCAACTTAATTTGGAGTTTTAAACCCCTTGCCACGTTATCAAATCAAGTATTAAATCCCTTCCCCTTCTCCCCAAATTCCTCCCTCTCTCCCTATGCATGCCGCCGGCCACCCCCTTGGTGGATTGCATTTAATTACTCCATTAACAACCTTGATCCTAATTTGAAATTCAAATTAGGACCCATTAATTTTCCCTCCTATTTGTATTAAAACTGAAATAATTTCAGTTTGATCCCTCTCCCCTCTCCTTACTCCACCGCCGGCCTTCTCTCTCTCTTCCCCATTAATTCCTCATTAAGGAATTAATTGCTCTCTCATGGGAATTCAAATTTCCCCTCCAAAATTCTCCAAAAACTGAAATTTCTCTCAGTTTTTACTTTGTTTCCAGCACCCATCTCTCCTCGCCCCACATCCACCGCCGGCCTCCTCACCCCTTCTACAACCCCCCGCCCACCATCCCTCCTCCTTGGAGATTTATTTGCGGCGACCACCCTTTCACCTCTTCAAGGATGCATGGAGGTTCCCGAGTGAAATTTCGGGTTTGAGTACAACAACCGCGGACGAGTGAACATCCTCCGATCTCCCTTCTTCGACGACACCGTCGAGGACTATTTGGACCGGATCCTACCGGCTCTAGTGGAGTCCATCGACGATCATTTTTCTGTCTACACGTGGATCGTTGAAGGGCGTCGTTTCGCACCACTTCCACGACCCACGCCGACCTCTCATTCCCTATGGATCTACGGCGCCATCGCCCTAGGAGTGGTTTCATCATTCGTGTGGTTCTTCTTCTCCCAACAAGCCTAGAAGTAGGTAAATGAGAGCAGCCTCGAGGTGAGACAATCGCTTTGTTAACCGCGGGATTCTAGTTGGCTTTTCATTTGCTTTACTTTTATTACCGTTGTTATTTTATTGGTCTTGCTAATTTAGGTGTAAGCTCTTGCCTAACCATAGTTGAATTCTAAGATTTCCGAAAAGTTTCAATTGAGAACAAAATTAAGCTTGCAATTTCATCACTTGAATAATATCTTATTAAGTTTCTAAATTCAATTCCTGGTTTCACATCATCTTGGTTTCAGAGCATGGCTAGCATGCTTTGCTCATGTTAGATGCATCCTAGGAAGTCTACTTTAGCTTGCCATTAGTCATTTACATGCATAACATCGTCTAGAACATTTTTTTCACTGTTTTTCTTTGCTGTCCAGTAATTTCCTGCATCATATTTTCATTGTTAACATGCATGCCTACTTTACCTATGTGTTATTTTGGTCACTTACCACCCACCGCTTCACCTAAGTCACTTGCTACACTTAAAATTCTTGCTGTCCAGAGTTATTCCTGCACTGTTTAGTGGCTGTTAGGTGCCCGTAACCTTTGTCTAGTTGCTGTCCACACACCACAACCCACCCTATTCACTTAAACCACTTTCCCCATTGTGTTAGGTTGCTGTCCCCAACGTTCCAGCAGCTGTTTGGAGGCTTTAGGAGCTGTTTTCTGTAGCAATTAAGTGCTGTCTTCCACCCCAACTCTACCCCATTCATCCCTTAACCAACCCCATGGATCCGCAGCACCTCCAAGCTACCCTAGACCTCATCTTGGGCCAATTAGGGACTGTTACGCAGCAAATTCGTAACACTTAGACGGACTTAGCGGATTTTAGGAGATTGACCAGTGATCGGTTAGATAACATAGAGCGTATTGGGAACCCCGCAATCTACACCCCATCACGGCCTCACTCACCCTACGACGAGGAAAACCGAGCAGATCATGGCCACCCTAGAGACCAGTACCGCCATAACCCGAGACCCCAGTACCGCCATAACCCGAGACCCCATCAAGACCCTGTAGTAGATGAGAATCCTTGGAGAGACAACGATGCCCAGTTGTTGAAAAACATTAGAATTGATGCTCCAACCTATGATGGAACCCTCGATCCCCAAGTTTTCATGGATTGGCTCAAATCCATGGATAGTTACTTTAAATGGTATAATATCTCGGAGGCTAGGAAGGTTAGATTTGCTGAAATGAAACTCACGGGCCGAGCCAACTTGTATTGGACCAATCTAGAGAATATGCGCGAGGCTTGAGGCGAACACCCTATCACGGATTGGAGGACGATGAAACAAGAACTTAAGAGAAAATATCTCCCTCCTTCGTACTACCCGAAGCTCCTTGATAAATGGAATAGATTGACCCAGAGGAGCAAGCCCGTTAAAGACTACATCTCGGCCTTTGACGACTTCTTGATCCGTTGCAATGGCGAGGAGTCGGCCACCCCAACTCAAATCCTATACATGTTTAGAGCTGGCCTTAGGGAAGATCTGCGCACGGAACTCTTTGCTCGAGGTGTAGACTCGTTAGAGGCAGCCTGTAGCCTAGTTCTCGACCTCGAAGATTCTAAAACCCACTCCCAAACAAGGCACTTTGACTCCCGCTCGAACTCGTATAGAACCTCGTCTGGACAACCTCAAAACCGACCCTCGGGATCAACTGCAAGCCGAACCCCTGCTAGTTCGGCCCCACCGCGCACGGACCTCAAAGGTAAAGCCCCCGAGCGAGACGCTCCCAAACCCAATTCTGGAACCAAGTGCTATAGGTGTCATGGGTACGGACACATTGCTTCGCAATGTTCCAGTCCTTACAAAGTCACCATAATTGAGGAGGTGGACGAGGAGGAAGAAGAACATGAGACTGATTTAGTTCACCAAGTGGATGAGGAAGAAGACTCTTTTACTGAAGAAGAGCCCATTACCCTGCAAGTTGTTAGGTGCGCTTTGGCCCAACCTAAGTTAAGTGATGATTGACGTAGAACCTCAATTTTTCATACCTTCATTAAGATCGGAGAAAAGAGCTGCAAAGTTATCGTAGATAGTGGAAGTTGTATCAACGCAGTCTCGTCAGCCATGGTTTCCAAGCTTAATCTTAAGGTGACCCCTCACCCAAATCCGTATAAGGTTTCTTGGATCAACTCGACTACCATAGAAATTAAGGATCGAAGCCTTATTCCTATAGAATTCGTGGGTTATCAGGATAAGATTTGGTGTGATGTTCTAACCATGAACGTAGGTCAAATTATCCTTGGTCGCCCTTGGTTATTTGACAACGATGTCCATATTTATGGGAGGACGAACACCTGTGTGTTCGAACATAATGGAAAGAAGATCAAGTTAATGCCCTCTCAACATAAACCTCCCAAAACTGAAGCTAAACCTATCCCTGTCAAGCAAAGTAAAGGTCTCCACCTATTGACTGCGAAAGAGGTGAAAACTGAGATCACCCAAGGAGCACCCATGTATGCCCTTGTGGCTAGAGAAGTAGATGAGGACCAGAAAGAACCAATCCCCGATGCCGTTAAGCCTCTTCTTAAAAACTTTGCTGATGTATTCCCAGAGGATTTGCCTAACCAACTGCCACCCTTGCGGGACATACAGCACGCAATAGATTTGGTGCCGGGAGCATCTCTACCCAACCTCCCTCTCTACCGTATGAACCCGACCGAACATACCGAGCTGAAGAAGCAAGTTGATGAACTCCTACAACGAGGATTCATTAAAGAGAGCCTTAGTCCGTGCGCTGTTCCTGCACTTTTGACTCCCAAGAAGGACGACTCATGGCGAATGTGTGTTGATAGCCGCACTATCAACAAGATTACTGTCAAGTATAGGTTTCCCATTCCTCGGTTAGATGACATGCTAGACATGATGACCGGAGCCACTCTCTTTTCCAAGATAGATCTTAAGAGTGGGTATCATCAAATTAGAATCCGTCCAGGGGATGAGTGGAAGACGGCATTCAAGACTAAAGATGGACTTTATGAATGGACTGTTATGCCGTTTGGTCTGAGCAACGCCCCTAGTACCTTTATGAGAGTTATGACTCAAGTTCTTAGGCCTTTCTTAGGAAAATTTGTAGTAGTTTACTTTGATGACATCTTAATCTACAGCACTTCGGTGGATCAATATCTCAATCATATAACACAAGTCTGTGAAGTTTTGAGGAAAGAACAACTATTCGCTAACCCTGTCAAATGTAAATTCCTCACTGACAGTGTGACCTTTCTTGGATTTATCATTTCAACTCAAGGAATATCTGCGGACCCAGAAAAGGTGCGAGCTATAAATGAGTGGCCAGAACCTAAGAATATTCGGGATGTTAGGAGTTTTCATGGATTGGCCACATTCTATCAGAGGTTTATTCAGAATTTTAGCACCATCGTAGCCCCAAAAACTAACTGTCTTAAGAAAGGGGAATTTCATTGGACGACTGCAGCGACCAGAGCTTTTGAGGATATTAAGAAGAAAATGGTAGAAGCTCCTGTTATGCGTCTCCCAGATTTTTCTAAAGTGTTTGAAGTAACCTGTGACACATCAGGGATCGGAATAGGAGGAGTCTTGTCACAAGAGGGACATCCTGTAGCATACTTTAGCGAGAAACTTAATGACATACGACAGAGGTACTCTACCTACGATAAGGAGTTTTACGCTATCATTCAGTCCCTTAGGTATTGGAGACACTACTTACTACCTCAGGAGTTTGTAATATTTTCAGATCATGAGGCTTTGAGATACATCAACTCCCAAAAGAAGTGAAATGCCCGCCATGGACGTTGGGTTGAATTCCTACAAGAATATTCTTATACTATCAGACATAAAGCCGGAGCTGAGAATAAGGCAGCCGATGCTTTGAGCCGTAGGATAATGATCACGAGGGAAATGAAAACAGAAGTTGTCGGATTTGAATGCATCAAGGATGACTACCAAGAGTGTACTGATTTTAAAGAAATATATGCGTTACTAATGGCGGGAGATAAGCCATCTGCAGATGATTTCTTGTTAGAGGATGGTTACTTATTCAAATCTCAGAAGTTGTGTATTGACTGTATTCCCAACACTTCTCTTCGTGAATTTCTTGTGTGGGAACTACACGCAGGAGGATTAGCCGGACATTTTGGGCAGGCTAAGACCATTGCAGCCGTCGAGTATAGATTTTTCTGGCCCAGCCTTAAGCGTGATGTCACTAGACTGATCAAACGTTGCCATACCTGCCAACTAGCTAAACAGAGGAAACAGAACACGGGTCTATACACCCCGCTTCCCGTCCCAAACCGTCCCTGGGAAGACATTAGCATGGATTTTGTTTTAGGGCTCCCCAAAACCGCTAGGAAGCATGACTCTATCTTTGTCGTTGTAGATCGTTTCTCTAAGATGGCCCATTTCCTCCCGTGTGCTAAAACATTCGACGCCTCTAGGATTTCCAAACTATACTTTAACGAGATTGTCCGACTCCATGGACTCCCGAAGACAATTGTGTCGGATAGAGACGTGAAATTTACGAGCTATTTCTGGAAAACTTTATGGGTTAGGATGGGTACTAAGCTGCAGTTCTCCACCGCCTTCCACCCACAAACGGATGGCCAAACTGAAGTTGTTAATAGGAGCCTTGGGAACCTCCTTAGGACCTTGGTAGGTGAGAACATTAGGGATTGGGACTCCAAACTACCCGTTGCCGAGTTTGCCTACAATAATTTTGTCAACCTGACCACCGGTATGAGCCCAGCTGAGATTGTTTATGGATACCAACCTAGGCAACCTATAGATTTAGTCCCCATGAGTCCTAAGCTTAGAGTGTCAGAGTCTGCATCCGCATTTGCATCCCATATCCAAGAATTGCATCAAGAAATTAATAAAAGAATTGCACAAAGTAATGAAAATTACAAACTTAATGCTGATCTCAAACGATGCTTCAAGGAGTTCAAAGTTGGAGACTATGTCATGGTTCGGATTCGTCCGGAGCGGTTCCCACCTGGGGCCATTAAGAAACTACATGCTAAAAGTGCGGGTCCCTTTAAAATAACTTCAAAAATAAACAGTAATGCTTATGTTTTGGACCTTCCTGAAGGTTTCAACATGAATCCCACGTTTAACATCGAGGATCTAGTAGCCTTTGATGCCCTGATTTTAACCCCGAAAATCCATTGAATCTTGAGCCTTGTGAGTCCATACCTAGTGAGATCCCAGCCTTACCTCCACTCCCCAAAATTCCCACATTACCTAATATGGAGAAGATTGAAACTATACTTAGTGATGAGATCATTTCCACCAGGGACGGCGGACGCCACAGATACTTAGTTCTTTGGAGAGGAAAGCCGGAGACGGAGGATACTTGGTTGGAGCGAGATGAGATACAGAGACTGGATCCCGACATTCTGGAGCTGTACGAGAGTTCTCAGGACCCTTACTCGACAGGGTCTAGCTTTCTCCCACCCGGGGAGCATGATGAGGGCATCAGATTTCGACATGTGTACCATCGCCAGGGACGCCGATCAACGGCCTTGATTCAGAGCCTTTATTTTTGATGCTTTAGTTTCTTCTTTTCATGATGTTTATTTCATGCTTTCCTTTTGTACCCCTATGAGGGAAGTAGTACTTATTGTAGCCCAAGGGCGTTTTCGTCTTTATGCATTTTATATTTTTGTCAGCCTATATAATGGGCTTTTGTCATTGTATTTGGATTATTGAATGAATGAAAATTTTCATGCTTTGTTCTCTTTGTGAGTGCATGAAGTTCTCTTGGTGAGTTCTTCCATTGAGATCTCTTAGTGAGTTCTCTAATTATCTTTTCTTTTAATTGCTTTTCGTAATTTTCTTTCTACTAGAGAGCTCTTCAAAATTCCTTTCTCCCTTGCTCTTGCCGCCGGCCCCTAGGGTTTTCCCCACCGTCGGCCAAGCTTCCCACCGCCGACCACCACCTCGCCGACGACCTCCTCCCATGCGGCTCATCCCATATTTTCCCTCAACCTCAAATTAGAGATTTGAAATTTCAAATTTTGAATTGTTTCCTAATTTGGAAATCCAAATATGGAAAGTTTTCATGAATAAATAAATTTCAAATCAACTTAATTTGGAGTTTTAAACCCCTTGCCACGTCATCAAATCATGTATTAAATCCCTTCCCCCTCTCCCCAAATTCCTCCCTCTCTCCCTATGCATGCCGCCGGCCACCCCCTTGGTGGATTGCATTTAATTACTCCATTAACTCCCTTGATCCTAATTTGAAATTCAAATTAGGACCCATTAATTTTCCCTCCTATTTGTATTAAAACTGAAATAATTTCAGTTTGATCCCTCTCCCCTCTCCTTACTCCACCGCCGGCCTTCTCTCTCTCTTCCCCATTAATTCCTCATTAAGGAATTAATTGCTCTCTCATGGGAATTCAAATTTCCCCTCCAAAATTCTCCAAAAACTGAAATTTCTCTCAGTTTTTACTTTGTTTCCTGCACCCATCTCTCCTCGCCCCACATCCACCGTCGGCCTCCTCACCCCTTCTACAACCCGCCGCCCACCATCCCTCCTCCTTGGAAATTTATTTGCGGCGGCCACCCTTTCACCTCTTCAAGGATGCATGGAGGTTCCCGAGTGGAATTTCGGGTTTGAGTACGACAACCGCGGACGAGTGAACATCCTCCGATCTCCCTTCTTCGACGTCGGATTCGACTTCGACGACACCGTCGAGGACTATTTGGACCGGATCCTACCGGCTCCTCTAGTGGAGTCCATCGACGATCATTTTTCTGTCTACACGTGGATCGTTGAAGGGCGTTGTTTCGCACCACCTCCACGACCCGCGCCGACCTCTCCTTCCCTACGGATCTACGGCGCCATCGCCCTAGGAGTGGTTTCATCATTCGTGTGGTTCTTCTTCTCCCAACAAGCCTAGAAGTAGGTAAATGTGAGCAGCCTCAAGGTGAGACAATCGCTTTGTCAACCGCGGGATTCTAGTTGGCTTTTCATTTGCTTTACTTTTATTACCGTTGTTATTTTATTGGTCTTGCTAATTTAGGTGTAAGCTCTTGCCTAACCATAGTTGAATTCTAAGATCTCCGAAAAGTTTCAATTGAGAACAAAATTAAGCTTGCAATTTCATCACTTGAACAATATCTTATTAAGTGTCTAAATTCAATTCCTGGTTTCACATCAGAAAACCTTTAGACTCTAAGGTTGACCTCCATGCATTCCTCACATAACAAGCACCAACTTCTCTCCTCTTCTTAAATTTATAGATGTTTAAAGAGGTGATTTTATATCAAAATCTATTTTAACTTGTTAGTAGGTTCTAATTTGTTAGGGTGTGTAAGGCAAAAGGACTAAAGATGAACTCGATATGCAAGTGGTCAAAATCATTTTCTGTAAATTCAAAATTAACTCAATACTACAATTTGATCTTATGATGATATTAATTCAATTCATTCAGTTTTAATTTGTTTGGGAGTACAAAGCAAAGGACTAAAGATGAACTTGATATACAAGTGGTCAAAATCATTTTTTTATAAATTCAAAATTAACTCAACACTACAATTTGATCTTATGATGATATTAATTTGATTCTCGAACGATGAATTGAAATATTGTGGAAGTGGTATGATTTGTTTGTTACCTAGACATTCTTGAAATGGCATGCAAAAATCTAGAGTTCTTCTATGACATCAAACACAATAACCTTCTCAAATTGATGATGAGATGATCAAGAAAAAGAGAACTGTTAATTGATCAATAAAACCCTAATTATATTTTCTTGCATTCAGTCCTTCCTTCCATTGGTTTTTTCCGCCATCTTTTGCTTGCTGTTCTGTACTTTTGAAATCTAAATTCCAACTATAAGAATGAGATGATTCTTTGTTTATTATCAAAAGAGAGTAACAGTACCTGTAGTTGGTCTTCATCTACTTATTTGATTGGTGTGGCTAACCATGGTATTTTGCAAGTTTTTGAATTCTACTTTGGCTAACCTTTTCTATAGGAAAATGTAGAGATGTAGTGGAGATTGATGATTTTTGGCTTCTCTTAGGACTAAGAGCTGGAGGGTATTGGAAGGAGAGAGGAAGAGGGTGATGCGTTTTGAAAGTAAAGGTAACAAGTAGAAAACTGTAGGAATTTGAAGATAGGGGATCATTTTGAGTAATACTTCAACAATAATGAAATGTGCAATTGATATACCATTTGAGAGGTAGATCGTCTCTCACAAAAACCCGAGATGCTATTAGGAAATTCTCCAAGAGAAAAGCTACAACAAAAAATAACTTGCATAAACTCAAAATACAATATAATTAGTCTTAGATAGGTACCCATAATTCCCTCCAAAATCAGTCTACTTTCCCCAAATAATTCCCTCTCTAATTTGAATTCAATTTGGAATCTTTTTCCTAACTAATTCTCTTCTAATTTTAATAAAAATCTTCCAAAATATCTCTTATTCTATTTCTCCTCATTTCATATTGATTTAAAACTCTCCTGGGCCCATGGGCGGATCCCCATATAAGTGAGGGGGGGCAAATGCCCACCCTCAAATTTCTTTTTTTTTTTTAATTTTAGAGGGTATTTTTTGGAATATTTTGGGTATTTTGAGCATTTTGCCCCCTCTCAAAAATTTTTTTTGCCATAATTTTATCAATCCTAATCATTTTTGCCCATCCCCTACAAAAATTTTTTTTTTGCCCACCCTAAAAAAAGAAGCTGGATCCGCCCCTGCCTGGGCCCCACAAGAGGGGCCAAAATCCCCTCCCTGTTACCGCCCAGGTTTTCTACTGGGCTCAGTTCTTCTGAATTGTGCGGATGCCTTCCGCCAGTAGAGGATGATGTCGTAACAATACTCGCCCCCAAAAGACGCACCATATTCTCAAGGTGGTGATAGGATGTGAATTGTCTCCTGATTGTCTCGTATGGCTCCCATGTAGCATCGTGCTCCAGCAAATCCTTCCACTTGATTAGCACCTCCTGTTCCCCTATCTCTTCTCCGCGCATACCCGCAACTTCTAGGGGTTTCAAAATGACCTTCATGTCTTCTATCAAAGTCAGGGGTAGTGAAGATGGTGTGTGCTCTCCTATCGCCTTCCTCAGCTATGAGACATGAAATACGTGATTCAATACTGATGATGGTGGTAACCTTAATTGATAGGTCACTGCTCCAATGAGTTCCAAAATCTCATAAGTCCCAAAGTATCGTTGGGCTAATTTCTCATTCCTCCTTATGGCTAATGTCTTCTGCCTGTAGAGTCTCAGTTTTAAGTTAACTATATCTCCTTGCTCGAAGTGCACTTCTCTCGTGTCCTCGTCAACATTCCTTTATATGATTTGCTGGGCTCTCAACAGGTGCCCCTTGAGCTCGGATAATATCATGCCCATCTCCTCTAAGTACTGATTACATTGGATACCGGTATAATGCTATGTCCATAATAAATCAAATGAGGTGGATCTCTCCCATAAAGAATCCTAAAAGGGGTGTCTGTGCTGTCGAATGGTACGGGTTTTGTAAGCAATCCACTTTGCCCAACTCTTAAGAGTATCTAATATAAAGCATCTCAAATAGGTCTCTAAACTTTTGTTGACTATTTTTGTCTGGCCATTTTGCCTGGGGATGGTATGTTGTACTTCTCTTCAGGATTGTCCCAGTAAACAAAACAACTCCTTTAAGAAGTGGCTAAGGAATACCTTGTCTCTATCTATCACAATGGATTTTGGGAATCCATGCAAGTGCATCACCTCTCGTATGAAAGCAACAACCATAGAGACCGCGATGTAGGGGTGCTTCAGAAGGATGAAGTGTGTGTATTTACTTAGACGATCCACTATTAGCAATATTACCGAAAATCCCTCCGAACATGGCAACCCCTCGATGAAATCCATCTTCACCTCCTTCCACGCCCTCTTCAGTAGAGCTAGAGGCTATAGTAACCATGCTGGTGTCATGGCTAAGTACTTATGCTTCTGGCACACATCACATCTTGCTAGTTAGTCCTTTACATCACGGTGCATCCCTGCCCAGTATAATTTCTCTGTTTGGGGTTGCTGTTTTCTATTAGTTGATTCTCTCCTCTCTTGTGACTTAGATAAATATTTATTGCATCATGCAAATCTTGATAAATTTTCTACATGTGCTTGACTTCTTTTGTGATTGTTTGTAGTGCATCATATTTGCTCTTCATAATGCTGCCATATAGAACTTAAAACAATTTTCCTAATAAGAAGGCTCTACCAAGCCCTCTTAGGACAACAACAATATGATAGGAAATACTTGAGTTCGCAAGTAACCCTAAGGTAATACTTGAGTTCGCAAGCAAACCTAATCAAGATTAGCACAAAAACAGAGGAAAAACTGCTGTCCCAGCAGTTTGACAGCACCCTCGCAGCAGATTTTTGCACCAAACAGTGGAAATAAGAGAAACAAAGCAAGATCTTCACTAGTAGATGCAAGAAAATAAAGAAAGATACAACGTTCTTCGATTCGAGAGGAAGAACAACTCTCCACAAGTCTCTAGCAAACCCTAGAGCCCAAGCACACAATGAGATCTCAAACTTTTCATTCAAATTCAAGATGAGGCCCTAATTCCCCCCCTTTCCCCCTCTTTAACTCTCATCCCCATACAAAATTCCTAAACAACCCTTCTATTCAAATTTCCCCCCCTTTCCATTCAAAATTTCCCTCCAACCCTTGAATTAACTCCATGTGGGGCCCGCCTAGAGTAAGTAAGGACCGGAGGGGCCTGCCTAACATTACTCCCCTCCCAAAGACTCACCTTGTCCTCAAGGTGAAATGAAGGAAATTGATCTTTCATTCTTTCAAATGGCTCCCATGTAGCATCAAATTCGGGGAGCCCTTTCCATGCGATCAACACCTCTTTGTTACCTTCCTGGTCAAGTCTCACATCTTTCAGCTCCAGAGGTTCTAGGATCACTTCCATCTCCTCACTTAATGTTGTTGGCAGTTCAGCACTGGTTGCATACTCCCCAATGGCTTTTCTCAGCTGTGATACATGAAATACTGGATGTATAGTGGCCGAAGGGGGTAATTTCAAACGGTATGCTACTGCCCCAATTTTATCTAATATCTCATAGGGGCCAAAATACCTTGGGGATAACTTCTCATTTCTTCTGTTGGCCAAGGTCCTCTGTCTGTAGGGCCGTAGTTTTAGAAATACCTTCTCACCTACTTCAAATTGGACCTCCCTTCTGTGTGCATCCGCCTGTTTCTTCATGATCTGTTGTGCCCTCATCAGATGTTTCTTCAACTCCTCCAGCATCCTATCCCTTTCTTCCAAATGCTGCTCTACTGAAGATACGGGTGTGCTGCCCCTTCCATAATGCACCAAATGTGGTGGATCTCTTCCATATAGCACTCTAAAAGGGGTCATCCTGGAAGCTGAGTGGTATGAGGTATTGTACCAATACTCTGCCCAGGCCAACCATTTGGCCCATACCCTTGGTGTTTCAGAAGCAAAACACCTTAAGTAAGTTTCCAAGCTCCGATTTACAACCTCTGTTTGCCCGTCTGTTTGCGGATGGTAGGCTGTGCTCCTTTTGAGAATAGTCCCCTGTAACCTGAACAGCTCCTTCCAAAACTGGCTGAGGAACACCTTGTCGCGATCAGACACTATCGACTCTGGAATTCCATGTAATCTAACCACTTCCCTGATGAAAGAAGCCGCCACTGTCACTGCAGTGTAGGGGTGTCGAAGGGGTGTGAAATGTGCATACTTGCTCAGTCTATCAACCACCACCATAATAACAGTGAATCCCTCCGATCGTGGTAGGCCATCCACGAAATCCATGGACACTTCCTCCCATACTCTATTTGGAAGAGACAAGGGCTGTAGTAACCCCCCTGGAGCCATCGCCATATACTTGTTTCTCTGACACACTTCGCACCTCGCCACTGTCTCCTGCACTTGCTTATGCATTCCTTTCCAGTATAATTCTGCGGCCAGCCTCCGGTATGTCTTTTCTACTCCGGAATGACCTCCAATAGCGCTCCCATGAAACTCCTGTAATAGCTGGGGAATGTGGATGGAATTTTGTGGTATCACAAACCTTCCTTTGTGCAACAATCTCTCCCCCTCAAGGGTGTAGCTTGGGTGGCTGCTCTTATCTTTCAATAGATCCAATCGGATCTTCTTCAATTCTTCATCATGCTCACTCTCTCTCTGGATTTCCCCCCAATCCACCATTAGGGGTACCGACATGGTTACTGCCTGTAGCTCTCCCCCACATCTGGATAAGGCATTAGCCGCCTTATTCTCCAACCCTGGTCGGTACTGGATCTCAAAATCGTATCCCAATAGTTTAGACAGCCACCTCTGATGTTCCTCTGTCACCATCCGTTGTTCCAACAGGTATTTCAGGCTCCTCTGATCCGTCCTGACGACGAAATGCCGTCCTAGCAGGTAGGGTCTCCACTTCTGAATTGCCAATACTATGGCCATCAATTCCCGTTCATATACAGACTTCAGTCTTGCTCTTGTTGCCAACACCTGACTGAAGTAGGCAATGGGTCTATGCTGCTGCATCAGCACCGCCCCCAACCCATACCCGGATGCGTCTGTCTCCACCACGAACGTTTGACTGAAGTCTGGTAGGGCCAAAACTGGTACCGTGGTCATTGCCTTCTTAAGCTTCTCAAAAGCTTGAGTAGCCGCTTCTCCCCACAAGAAACTATCCTTCTTTAATTGCTCTGTCAAGGGCAAGGCTATGTTGCTGTACCCTTTCACAAACCTCCGGTAGTAGCCCGTCAGTCCCAGGAATCCCCTCAGCTCCCTCAAGTTCCTAGGTAGAGGCCACCGCTGCATGGCTTCGATCTTGGATGAATCAGCTGCCACCCCTTCCTTAGATACCAGGTGTCCCAGATACTCCACACTCTTCTGGGCGAAGCTACACTTCTTCAGATTGGCTTTAAACTCGTGCTCCCTTAGCACTCCAAATACCACCTTCAAATGCTCCTGGTGCTCCTCCTCGGATCGACTGTACACCAGTATGTCATCGAAGAAAACTAATACAAACCTCCGCAGGTACGGCCGAAACACCCTGTTCATCAAGGATTGGAAAGTGGCTGGAGCATTGGTAAGCCCAAATGGCATCACCAAGAACTCATAGTGCCCCTCGTGTGTCCTGAACGCCGTCTTCGGAATATCCTCCCCTTTCATCCTGATTTGGTGGTAGCCCGACTTCAAATCCATCTTAGAGAACACTACTGCTCCATACAGCTCATCCAGTAGCTCATCGATCACCGGAATGGGAAACTTATCCGGCACAGTTTCCTTATTCAATGCCCTGTAATCCACGCAGAATCTCCAGCTACCATCCTTCTTTTTGACCAGTAGTACAGGACTAGAGAAAGGACTCACACTTGGTCTGATAATCCCCGCGTCCAACATCTCCTTAATCAGCTTCTCGATCTCGTCCTTCTGAATTTGGGGGTAGCGGTAGGGTCGCACACTAACTGGTGGCACCCCCTCCTTCAGAATGATTGCATGCTCTTGCTCCCTGAGTGGTGGTAAGCCTTGAGGCGGTTGGAACACCTCACTGAACTGTTGTATGAGCGGTTGTACTGCCAGAGGAAGGCTTCCCTCATCCCCTATACTGACCCTCTCCAAGCGCTGCAGTTCCACCAAATATCCACCTCCCACCTCCTGTATGGTTCTGATCATGGATCTAAGAGACACGCCGGTCCTGGATAGCCCTGCGTCGCCTTGGATCACCATCTTCTTTCCTTCCACCATTAGCTCCATCCTCAAAGCACCCCAATTTACTTTGGTCTCCCCTAAGGTCTGTAGCCATTTCATCCCCAGGATGACATCAGTGCTCCCCAACTCCAAGGGAAGAAATTCTTCCTTCACCTGGATCCCCTGAATCATCAGCACTACTCCTCTACAAACTCCCCTTCCCATTTCTACCTTTCCTGTGCCCAACATCACTCCATAGCCGCCTGTATCCTCCAGTTTCACCCCCAGCAAGTCAACCATCTGAGTGGAGATGAAATTGTGGGTTGCCCCACTATCGATCAACACTATCACCTTTCTATCAGCCATCTCTCCCCTCACTTTCATAGTGTGATTTGGAGTGAATCCCACCACAGAATTTAGGGATACTTCTGCTAGATCCAAATGTAGTTTCTCCTCATCCTCCATCTCTAATCCACTTCCACCTCCCTCCTCAGCTTCCTCGTCATCACAGACGGTGAGAACCTGAAGAGTTCGGTCCTTACACCTATGCCCTGGCATGTATTTCTCATCACATCTAAAACACAACCCCTTTGCCCTCTTCTCCTGTATCTCCTTCTCGGTTAGCCTTTTGAAATTTCCCCCTCCAGTTCTCTCTTTGGGTATTTCCCTCAACCCCCCTGTTGCCGATGCCTTTGAAGCTAAGAAAGTAGTGGTCATCCTGTAAGATCCCCCAGAATTGCTTCCCCTAATCCCCTTCTCCAGATGCTTCTGGTCCTCCACCAGCTGAGCTAGCTCCATGGCCTCTCCAAGGTCTCGTGGCCTCATCACCCGAACTGCTGCCCGGATCTCTGCTTTCAGCCCCTTCATAAAGTTTCCTTCTAACACTGTCTCTGAGAGCCGATCCAGTCTGCTGGCCAAATACTCGAACCGATCACGATACTCTGCCACTGTCCCTTCCTGTGTCAAGGCAAAAAATTGCTCATAAAAGTCTCCTCCCCTGCTGGTTCGGAAGCGTTCTAGTAGACAGTCCTTGAACTCCCTCCAGGTGCGAATGGGTCGCCTCATGTCCCGCCATTGATACCACGCCAGAGCCTTCCCTTCTAAGCACAAGCCTGCAGCTGTCAACTTTTCCTCCTCAGTCAACCCATTGACTGTAAAGTATCTCTCCACCTTGTAGATCCAGCCATGTGCGTCTTCGCCCTCAAAGATGGGCATCTTCAATTTTCTCACTCTCGGGTCACCACCGTGTCCCCTAACTCCTCCATAACCTCCTATCCCTCTAGGAGGAGGTGCTCCCCAGTAGTCACGATCTTCCCTCTTACGATCATACCCGATCCCTTCATCACATTCCCCTCTTCTTCTTTCCAAATCAGCACCACGGTGGTAAGCATCGTCCCTTCTCCCAAAAAATTCTGCACCCCTCCTTTCATAGCCCATACTCATCTCCTCCCTAGAAAGCGGTTCTAGAGGAGGTATTCCATCATCTCCCTCGAGGATCTCCACTTCCGGGTTCTCCCTCCCCCTTAATGGGTTCGGAATTCCTCCTCTTGAATGGCCGCCTGTGGCCTCCCTTGTTTCCGATGTCACCGGATTTTGTTTGTCTTCAAGCAGCTTCTTCATCATATTCTCCAAAGCAGTGAACCTTCCCTCCATCTTTTCATGAATGGAAGCGAATTGGTTGTGAAAATCAATGGTTCTTTCCTCCAAATCAGCCTTCAGTTGGCCTATTTCTCCCTCCAGTGCATCAACCTTCTTTCCGGCCATCTTCCCTCCACGGTTTTACAAGAAGAACTTCTTGAGAAGGAAAGAAAAATTGCTGAAATTTTCAGATTTCCGCCTCCAACAGTCCCAAGACAACGCTCTGATACCAATTTGATAGGAAATACTTGAGTTCGCAAGTAACCCTAAGGTAATACTTGAGTTCGCAAGCAAACCTAATCAAGATTAGCACAAAAACAGAGGAAAAACTGCTGTCCCAGCAGTTTGACAGCACCCTCGCAGCAGATTTTTGCACCAAACAGTGGAAATAAGAGAAACAAAGCAAGATCTTCACTAGTAGATGCAAGAAAATAAAGAAAGATACAACGTTCTTCGATTCGAGAGGAAGAACAACTCTCCACAAGTCTCTAGCAAACCCTAGAGCCCAAGCACACAATGAGATCTCAAACTTTTCATTCAAATTCAAGATGAGGCCCTACTTCCCCCCCTTTCCCCCTCTTTAACTCTCATCCCCATACAAAATTCCTAAACAGCCCTTCTATTCAAATTTCCCCCCCTTTCCATTCAAAATTTCCCTCCAACCCTTGAATTAACTCCATGTGGGGCCCGCCTAGAGTAAGTAAGGACCGGAGGGGCCCGCCTAACACAATATCAAACCTTTATCCCACTACATGGGGTCAGCAAACCTCAAACCTCTCAAGACATAGTTCATGATTAGTCCATACAAAACATGTAAAATGGCATAGATGACCTCACAATAAGTTAATACAATAGCTATAGGATGATCCAACCTGAATCAGGTTTTTTAGGACTGATTACTGATGGAATCCAAGTCCGGAGGTCATGTGCTCAAAGTAAGGAAACCACTGAAGGCATGCTTTGCAGTCTGTGAATGCACGCATCCACAGCTTTTGCGGTACTCTTCATTTCTGACCACAGTCGGTGCAACAAATAGCCATTTTCTTGGATGGTCCATTATGGCATCACATTATTACTCTGAGATTATGTGTTCAAACTAAGATGACTTAAGACATGGGCCTTCGGTTTACAGTTCCATGGATCTATGCATCCACAGTTTCTGTATTGCTCTTCCTTGCTGAAATAGTTAATTATTCATTTCGGATTTCACTGGTTTAGCTGTTCTTATTTCTCCTATATACGCTTTTGTATTTGCTAAAATTATGTGGTGAGATAGGTGCGCCCTATAGAGCTCTAGCTGAAATAATGTTAATTAACAATTTGCAGGCACTGAAAATAATAAGCTTATGTGGATGGGAACCTCGCTTGCTTCCATATACTATTGAATTTGAGGACAAGTCTGGTACATCTGCCAAAACTACCACTTCACTTGTGTCTTCAGAAGAGATACCCTGTGAAGCAACACAAAATATCACACAGTGCTTATCAATCAGCCACAATGATGTTGGAGAGAGGAAGGACAGTTATACTTCGCTTGGTGAATTCCTATATGATCAATCATCTACTGTCTTAGATTGTAAGTTTTGTGGTGCTTGTGTGGGATTGTGGTTTTTCAAGACAATACCTCGTCCTTTGGAATTCTTCAAGGTAGTTATAGATAGTAGTCCTCAAAGTGTGCTAGCTACTGGAACTGCAGATTTAGCTCACGATGTAGAAGTCCCAAGAGTTGAGAATTGTGGCAGAGGAGATCACAATTCTATTATGGAAAAACCATTTGGCTTACATCTAACAATTGCAGGCGGGCCACCACCAACCAAACAACAATTTCGACCAAAAATATCTCTTCCTGCTGTCAGTAGGCATATAAGAGCTGAATTGTCATATAATTCTTATTTAAGATATCATCAAGGTTCATCAGGGAAGGAAGCCATTGATTGCCAAGAAAAGGGATTTAATGGCCATCATGATGCTGGATCACAAGCTATTGGATCCTTGAAGCGAAAAAGAAGTGAAATTGAAAATTCTAATTCCCAGCTGCATTTGGAAGGAAATTATGATGATATGGGCAATGGTCTTGCAGGTGAAGTGGGGAGTGAACTTGCTTCTAAAGAAACCCCTTTTAACACCCCATGTACTGATGTAATTGTCAGGGATGCTGTAGCCAGTCAGATTGTTTGTGTGTCAAAGCCAATTGATACCAGTGAATCAAATGATTTGGTTTCAAGATTAGATGAATCTAACTGTGGTGATACACCAGGAAATGATCATTGTGATCCTTCAGTTCCTGCATTTTCTTCAATTATTAAAATGAATTCATCCACCTGCTCTAAAGCTGGTGATATGGGTCTTTGTTTCCAAACAACTGACGAAACAAGTGTAGGCAAACAAGACTCAATAGGATTTGCGAAGAATGAATCCGTTTCCATTAGTCGGGAGGAAGATGCTGATCATTTATTAGGTAAGAATTTTCTTGAGTACATATTATACTAATAATAATATGATTTTTTTGGTGAATGAGCATCTTGTCTATTGTGACTCTTGAATGAATACCAATTGCAGTTTTAAGTCGTTATATATGCGTTTAAAATGCCTTCATTATGGTTCTCCAAAGACTTGCTTGCTCTGTAATTTCTAGGTGACATGTCGACTACTGTGTTAGACATGTTGATCAAGCAATAACACTAAAGTTCATGGCTGAGCCATCTTTTGGGGAATGATTTTCTTGTAAAATTTGATAAATTTCCTTAATTTTAATAAATTAAAATGTTTAATACATTATGTGATGCAATGCAAGCAGTGGAATGCTGGTTGCCTGGTTCTATTAGGGAGCTTGATAGATGAAGGTGAAATTAGAATGAAAGAGAAACAAACAGAAAAAACAGAACAATTCGCCAAGCTGGTGATGCTGAATCCTAAACGCAACATGTCATCAAATCCTCAAGTGTTTAATCCTTAATGCAAAGGAGATGCGGCCCCTCACCCATCATGAGGCTAAATCCTTACTCACCCAAGAATCAAAATGCTTTAGGAACCAACATCTGAATAACTTGACCTTAGGTGTTATTTATAAGCATTTCCCTTATTTGTATATCAAAACTCTTGTTTATATATATATATATATATATATATATATATATATATATATATATATATTTCTAACTATAATTGATATCTTAACCACTAACAATTAATTAAAAGATAATTAAAGATAAAATAACATAAAACAAATGGGGAACCATGTGTTGGAACTTCATCCTGAGGCAAAATAGATGAATGGAAAATCTTTGTAAGGAATCTGCCTCATGGTGAGAGTCGAAGGGGAATAATTGCCCCATCTACATTAATTTCAATAGAAAGTCTTGTCTTGAATCCTTTTGAACGCTGCAATGAACTCATGAATATATTTTTTAAAGGTTGAAGGTTTTTTTTTATGGAGAGGGGAAAGTAGAAAATATTTCTACTGTTTGGACTTTGGAGTGATCTAGCTACAAATTTGGCTCTAGGAAGTACTCAATTGGCCACAAATAATTTCATTAATTCAATCAATAAAAATAATTGAAATGTTCATCATGGATTCCTATTTGTAGAAATATAAGATAAATATTAAATTTGTGATCTAACTCTTTTTAAAATCAAGTTAAATTTTATCTTAATAATTTAAATTGAAACTTTAAACTGTCCAAAAGAAGAGAATTGAACCTAATAAAATAAATTAAAAAAAAACAAGAGAAATTCATAAGAAAATAGAAATTGGCCTAAAATGGCATATAAATTGGTCTAGTTCAACTTCTTAATTTCTTGTTTTGACTCCTTCCGATTGACTTAATGAAAATTTAGCCTTTATGATTAAAAATGAGTTATCCATCATCAATTCACCCGACCATCAAATAACTCTTCTACTAAAGAGTTTGTCGGAGACCATGAAGTAAGTAGTCTCATTGGATCATCTAACAAAAGAAGAGATCATGTAATAGAAGGAGCATCAGCAGAAAGAATTCCACAAAATAGATTGATGTTAAGAGGTTTAGGTGTTGACTACTCCAAACATCTGATACCTTAAAGTTTTTAGTAATGTGGACCAACAAAGGAGTTAATGATGACAATAGTTCTGGCAATACAAATTCAATCTCTGATCGATATAACTAAAGCAAGTTATAATCATCCAAAGTAGTAGATGTCAACTTAATGATAAATTAAGTAGAGCATGATGTTGAATTGAATTTGTAGGAGATATTGTGATGGGGACATCAGATCATCATGGAAAGTCTACCAGCGACGTGGCCGCCGATCTACGGCCACGATCGATTTGTTATATTTTTGAGTCGATGTATTTTATTTTCATGCATTTTATTATTTGCTTATGTGTGTTTATTTATTTTCCCTTTGTACCCTTTTTATGGGAGTGGTCATGTGTAAGCCTAAGGGCATTTGTGTCATGTCAGTTAGAGTCTTTTGTATGAGGCTATTTAAAGCCCTTTTGTTTTATTTTCAATGGATGATGATGAGAAAATTTTCCTGCACTTGTGTTTGAGAGTCTTTGAGAGTTCTTGGAGAGTTTTGGAGAGATCCCTTGGAGAGGGAGATTGGCGTATCACCCACCAACCTTGGAGACGGCCGGGTTCGTGGTTCTTTATCTTGCTTGATTGCTTTGACCTCCCCATCACCTAAACCGCCAACTTCCTCCCCACCTGAGCTTTCTTCTTTCCCCTAAAACCACCGCCAATTCCCTTCCCCACGACCTTCACTCGAACCCCTATTCTCCCTCCACCCGAGCCCAAACCGCCGGCCATAGATTTAGCCGCCAGCCACATTCAAGCCCCTTTCCCCTCATAAATTTCCTACTGGGGTGTGAGAAGATTTGGGATAATTTTGAATTTCAAATTCTTGAATTTGAATTTCAAAATCTTGCCTAAAATAACTCATCTATTTTAGGAAAGCTTCTATTTAAATATAATTTGAAATTCAAAATTCAATTGGATTTTAATTCAACCTTTCCTAAATCTAAAACTTGAGTTAATAAACTTTATTAGCCCTCATTTATCTCCCCTGGCTCAGAAATCCCGCCGGCTCCCAATGGGGACCACTTGAGATTTCTTTCCTAACTCCACTCAATGCCCAAGGAAATATTTCTCCAAAATTCCTAAACCTCTGGCCGAATTTTCCCAAAGCCGTAATCCCTAAATTATTCCCTGAATCCACTCCGTGATTTAGGGAATTAACATAAACTTGCCTCAGCCATCCCCTAGCATCCCGCCAACACCCCTCTCTCTTCCTATTGGATTTGTTTTCAATTCTCAAGCTCCTTCCAGGGAAAATCCTGAGAGCAATTCAGGTTTTGTACTCCTCCCTTTTCCAAAACTGAAATTGAATTCTCTCTTTCTTTCTCTCTTAGTCGCTCACCGTCTCTTGTTAAAAAAAAAAAAACTGAAAGTTATTTCAGATTTTTGAATACTTGATCTCATCCCCCACCAATAAGAGAAACTTCTTTCTCTTCCAACCACCCAAAGCTCTTAGCAACGCAAGGAAGAATAACCCTCTAACTTTCATGAATGGCGGATCTGGAGACTGAGTACGGCCTCACGTGTAACGACGACGGCTACACTGACATCTTCCGTTCTACATTCTTCGACGTGAACCCGGAGATCGATCATACAATCGAAGAATACGTAGATCGTATTTTGTTCCAATTGACGAAAGCCATTGAAGAGCATTTTGAAGGTCTTGAGTGGGGGATTTCAAAATCTTCCTAACGAAAGGTTTTTCTTTCTACTTGTCTTCAAATTCTTCCAACTCTAAATTCTCGTTTGGTTAAGATTGTATTCGCTAAAGCCTACTCCGAATGCTCTTGCTAAGCTTAGTAAATCATAGGAATTGAGCGTGCTTTCTATGCATCCTAAATCTCATTGTTAGATTAGGGATTAAGTTGGAAGCTACTATTCTGTGTTGTTTTATTTTCTTAATTATCTTGAATGTTTAAAATTTGGCGCATGTGATTTAGCCTATGCAAGATTAACTCCTTCATTGTTTTACTCGCCGTGGATAATTGCTAGTAATTTTATTCTGAACTTATTCTAATCGAAGAGTTGTGCAAAGCCTAGATGAAACTCATATACATTGCATCTATTTAGTCCTGCATCATATTGTCTCTCACTGAATAACATTCTCAGCCTTAAACGCTTCATTAAACAAAGATTATATTTTATATGATATCTTAGAATCATCCTTAGGTACAATAAGTGTCAACAGTGTCTTCAAAGTCAAATTCATCATCATTAGGAGAAATGTCATCATGAACATCTTTATAAGGACTATCACCTGAAAGAGACTGATAAAAAAATTTGTGGCACAGTTATTGTATAGGAGTCAGGAATTTTTGTAGTTTGTGTGATGGATTATATGTAATTTAAGAGTGCATTTTTTTTGGGAAAATCTGACATCAAAACTTTAGTGATAAAAAAAGTTGAGATAATTATTGGTGGTTTCGGAGGTCAACAAAACATCATCGATTCTTGTTGAAGCAAGGACCAAAGGTTGGAGAAGTCCAAGCAATAAGTATGTAAATACTCCTTAGGAGAGGAGATTAGGAGGCTTGGTATCAATGGCAAAATACAAAAATGTTTTTGGAATGGAAGTGGTCGAGGGCTTTGGAGTGGGAAGTAGTTCAATGCAAGGATTGGATAAGTGAAGATTGCAATGCCTAAAATTAGCATGCGAGGGATGTCAGTGATCTGGTTAATGGGAGCAATGGGGAAGCTACTGTTGGGCGAGCGGCGACCACGAAAGATTGACTGTTTCAACATCTTCATAGTCTTATATGACTAATTTCAATTGTCCTATGAAAATGAGGTCCTTTCTAGGATAAAAAAGTTGATTGTACTTCATCTTCTTTCATGCACATCATTGATATGAATCGATTCTATTATTTTTGGAATATTAATTCTCTTATGGATTGATTCTACCGTAGGAAATCTGAAGCAGGCACAAGCCATCGATTTTGATCCCATAAAGCAGCACCGGCCTTTCTGCCCTTGGATTTCTGATGAAGGCAAAAACTTGCCAGGGTGGAAAGCAACACTCTTAGCTTTAGATGATCTAGAAAAGGATTCATCTCAAAAGCCAGAACAAACAGAAGATGCTTCCGATTTGCTTGACGAGGTAGTTTTGCATTTCTTGCTTGTGATTTCTTTGGGGTATAATTTGCTTGAAATAATAGCATTCACAACTCGTGCACGCCCACAAATACCCTTCATCTTGCACTATTTTGCTGAAGAGGGGGGGATGATTCCCTCGTTTTCCACTCTTTCTTGAGGCAAGTTAGAGTGAGGGGAAAAAGGGGGAAAGGCTTATGTATTTAAATCTTTCTATAAATTACAACCCCCCAATATTATGTATCTTAATACAATTTAGAGTTTTTTTTTTTTTTTTGATAGCTTTGCTTTCCACAAAACTATTACAATTCCCTTTAGATTCAATTTATTTACTGATTTTTATCAATTTATGTGATCAGAGGTTTTTTTTTTTTTAAATCAGATTTGGTATTATGGTAGATCCGTAGATGTAAGAAAAAAGTTTGATTTTTTTTTTAAATGAAAAAACTTATGATACCCCCACTAATTTTCAAAAAATTGTCTTCCACTTGTGATTTATAATTACTTTTACAAATAGCTGCGGCAGACTCAAACAAATCTCATGAGATTCTTATTTTAGCTGGTTCTTCTTTATCAGGCCGATGATCCTATTGTTTCTGTAAGAAAGCTTTTCTCATCGCCACCATTTAAAAGATTGAAGGGGAGTCGGTAATCTATGAGAAGTTGGAAAGCAGGATCATGAACCTATGTAATTGTTGAGGTTTCACAATTATCAATGAAATTTTGCCTTCTCTCATTCCTGTTGGAAACTGATGAAATTTGGTTGTCACTGTGGAATCAGTCTGTTTTCCTGCAGCATCTCCTCAACTCTTAGGATTTGTTTGGGACAGCTTTCTTTCTGCTTCTTAAAGCAGCTTTTTGATACAAATTTTTTAATTTTTGTACTAGAAAACAAAAGCCATCCCAAATGAAGCCTTAATTTGCTTCTGTATTACTCACTATGTTCCATTTAAACATAAAAAAAAAAAAAAAATAAAAAGTTCCATTTAAACAGTGTAATGGCATCATATGCAGTTGATTTGTGTCCTTGAAAAGGCTGCTGTTTGCTGCATATAAATTTTTCGGTTATATCTTTGCAATTTTTCATCTTCTTCTTGCGTTTATATATTTGTAATTGACCAATAGGTATCTTAGAGATTGTTAGAGTGGCCAGCCGTGCAAAGTGGAGGGTGGTTCTGAATTTGTAGAAGGATGAGTTTCTACGGGCATAATGTGTTTTTCATCATTAAACCCTGACTATATTAGATCATACTCTGTAAATAACTATGTTTACATTTTTTCATTGTTTTGATATAATCTTCACGATTGGATTTTGTTTGATTCTGTAGAACTGGTAATCTACGACAATTGTGTAAATACCATTTCTTGTTATTTCAGCAGCTCATTCTTTTGTTTTATGTGGGAGTAAGTAGGGGTGTCGATTCGGGTCAACGGGTTGGGTTTGGGTCCAACATGAATTTTCCTGTATGTAAATGGGTTGACCTGAATCTGACCCGTTTAGCTAAACGGGTGAAGATTTTCAATTTGAACTCGACCCGCATGGGTTACTGGGTTTGACCGAATCTGACCTGCGAACCCGGGAAATTAGATTTGGAGATCGGGATTCGAGTGCGGTTTGAGCAAGGGCGAGAGCTGCACGTCTCTCAGAGCTTGCGGCATGCCTAACGCGATGCCGATGCGGCACTGCGGTTCTGCGTCTGCGGTTTGACGTGAGGGCTACTGGGCTAGGGTGAGACCGGTGCGGCACTGCGGCTCCACATCCGCAGTTCGATGCGAGCCTTGCGAGGGTGAGACCAGCGAGAGGGCGACCACTTTTCGAGTGTGGTGTGGCTGTGCGGTTCGACGCGAGTCTGCGAGTGAAGGTGATGTGGCTCTGGTGCAGACAGCACATTGCCAACGTGGATGCGACTACATGAGGCGAGTTGGTAGTCGAGTCAATCCGGGATCAATTTTGGGTTATCGGATTTATTTGGACTCGACCCATTTTTTAAATGGGTTAAAAATTTGAGATCTCAATTTGACACGTTTGTTAAACGGTTTGACTCTAACACGATTTTTTTGGGTTGGGTTGGGTTGTGTCAATAATTGACACCCATAGGACTATCATTGATAAGTGGTGCATTTTTTTTGGACTTCTCAGGCATTTGCCGGTGGACAATAAAGCGCCTATCATTAATTTTTTTAGAAGCAGTGGGTAAGAAATAATCTTATCTTCCATGAGCAGCAGATTCATTCACATTCTCTCATCTTAATATAGATTTTTTGTTCCTTGTAAGTTGGAGGAAACTTTATTTTTATTGAATAAATTTGTCGAAACTGTGGTTATTCATCCAGTTTGGACGGTCATGATTTAATGCTTGAGTATCTAACTGTGCATCTTAATGAAAATTAATCTAATTTTCAAGCCTTTAATTCTTGATATCCTAACTGGACTGGATCACTGCACTCCATAATCAAAGAGACCATCCGGACTTTTTTTTCTGGGAAGTTCAGTCAATAATTTTTGAAGTTAAACAGTCAATTCGTACACCTCCACAGTAATTAATAATATTAATATAATACCAAAAAACATTTTTTACTAAAAAGATTCATTAGAAAATAATAATAATAAAAAGTTCTCAAACAAAGCCCTAATACATTATTATGATGAGAATATGGATAGAATTAATAATTTATAGAAATACATAAATATATATAGAGCTAGCGGCGGCGGTTGTTGGGCTCTCGCTGGCAATTGAAGTAGACGGCGGCGACGGGGAGGCCAAGCTCAAGTTGTGAAGCGAACAACCGAGTGTTGAAATTGGCGCGGCTGGCCAACGGACTCATTCCTTCTATTCTCTTCTCCTGCTGGAACAGAACGAAGACGTAGCGGTGGATGCCCAGCGGTGGCTGAGGCGGCATATATGGAACAATTTCTTCTCCTGCTCCATTTCATTTCATCATATCAATCGTATTATGACTTAAATACTTTAGATATTTTATTTTAACAAAATAAAATTTTATTATTATAGCTTAAGTTTTCTATTTTTATTATTAAAAGCTGTTTTCTCAGGCAGTTTTAAAAATTATTTTTTAAAGGTAAAAAATAGTCTTCAAAACATATATTATTTTTCACTAATATATCATTATTCTTATTTAAAAAATCAATCGGAAAAGCTCTTCCAAACAAAACCTTGTACTATGGCTTAAATTTTGCTGCATTTGAAGATACTTTTTTTGTTTAAATTAGATAATTAGAAATTAATCAAGCTGACAATAAATGTTTAAATCAAATATATTTTTTCTTCTGATCAGCATAATATAAAAATAAATAATTAATTAATATCTTTTTTCCTTCCATCTTACGATAAAATGAACAATAATTTTGAGTATTATTCTAATAAAATTTAAACGTAATATTTAACCTAAATTGTCTCATAATGCTATTTTTTTTTTAATTATAACTTCCAAAAAAGCACTTTTCTTAATTTAGATGAGTATTGTACCTTTGAAAGGATCAGTACCACCTGGAATATTGACCACCAGCCTGACCAAATAGCCAAGTAATTATATGCACAGAGACTTTACTGTATCAAATATATATGGATTATTCTAAACCAAATTTATAATTACCAGTGTATCCATTCCCTCATTCTGGGCTCACTTGGGCTTGGTGCATCTGGATCTGTCATAATCTGCACCAACAATTATTCACAACAAAATTATAAGAAAGTTCTTCTAGATGTTTCTGCAAGGAATTTCTTATTTCTATTGCAGAGAGGTAAGGTAATGAAGAAGGCTACAAAAACAGAGAATGATTGTTTGAAAAAGAAAAAAAATATCATTAGAATTCTTTATGAAATCTCTTTTTTTCTTAGTGATTTTTTTTGTTTTTTGTTTGATTAATTCATCCTTCTTTGCTCTAATTACTTATTTTGAGTAATGAATAACTTTTCATCTAGCTTAATTCTCCCTTTTTCTCACTTTTTATCTTGATTTGTTTTTTTAATGAAATTTTAGATTTTGTTTGAGACAGCTTTTAGTCATTAATTTTTTTTTGCTTTCACAAAATTTTTATTATTTTTTTAGAAAACGTATTATTAGTTTTATTAACAAAAATGCACGTGAAGATAATCTTTTAGTTGCTCTATTTCCTCTTTAAACTTTTTTTTTTTTTCAAATGTCTGGTCTTTTCTTGTATGACCTTTTTTCCCTTTTTTAAGCTCTATTACTCATATTTGACTAAGGCTTCATTTGATACCGCTTTCTTACTACTTCTTAAAGTAACTTTTTTGTTAAAAAATTTTAATTTTTACTAAAAAAATACTTTAAGAAGCAGTAAGAAAGTTGTCTTAGAAGAAGCATTGGACGGCTTTTTACTGCTTTTTAAAGCTTCTTTTTGGTACAAAAACTAAATTTTTTTATTAAAAGACAACTTTAAGAAGAAATAAGAAAGCTCTCTCAAGAGAAGCCTAAGTCTTTGTTTGGAACAGCTTTCAATGCTTTTAAAATTAAGCTGCTTTGTTGTTTAAAAATTTTCAGTTTAAAATTTATTTTGTATAAAAAAAATTTATGTTAAAAAGTTGTTTTAGAAAATAATAAAAAATTTATCCCAAATAACAAATAAAACATAAATGTATTTGCTACTAAAAATAATTACTAAATCACATTTCTTAAACAAATTACGATTAAACTTTTGCACCATTCAACCAACAGTACTAGCTAAAGACATTGTTCCACTCAATTTCTAATTAAATAAAACTAAAAACTTTAACTAAATTACCTGCAAATTAGTATTAAAAATACGTAAGATTAATTATAATTAAATCAGACTTAGAAAAAGAAAAAGATGCTTCTTAATTTCCACCTATATATCGCACATGCAAGAACAAAAGCTTAAACTTACCCAAAAATTCCGATTTATTCATTCATAAAAATGAAACAAATTAAATAGAGTGATAGAGCTGATGATATATATTACCAAGGTATAGAGATCAGAGATATTTCCAGAGATGCACAGTGCCGGTGGGTTGACCGCCATTGATGGCTTTACATGGCAGCCATTGTTAATGTGCTTCGCACCATAATTTACTGACATAGTCACTGTAGGAACAAAGAGGTCGACCACCTCCCCTATCACTCTCCCCACCACCAAAGACTCCACAAAGGTTGAGGCCATGGCCGAACAGAGAGAGAGATTCCCAAGAGAGAGAGAGAGAGAGAGAGAGAGAGAGAGAGAGAGAAGGATTTCTTTTATGTTTCTGATCAGGGTCTAAATGGAGAAGAAGGAGGCTTTTATAGCTAGCTTTAGAGAGAGATGAAGTCAAGCGATACAGTTTTAGTTTATTTATTTTCCTCTTGCATGCACGGAAACTTTGTAAGCAACTCCACGTGTGCGTTCGAGAAGGTACAGATAATACGTGGATGACGAAAACAGAGGGCATAATTTTTTTATTTTTTTATTTTTTTGAGGAAAAAATTTATTCTTTGAGTAACTTTTGATAATTTTTATATGAAATTAAAGGTCTATAGGCAATTTTGTTCCCTCTGCTGTTGCTGTGACAGCAGAGTCTTTTTTGTTTTTTTGAAAAATTATGGGCTTGGCCCTTTTCATTAACATGAAAAAGATACAGGTAAAAGAAACTAACTGTAAGGAAAAACCTTTACCTATAAAGAACTACAGAAGTAAAAAGACTAAACTAAGGGGAAAAGATAACAAAACTCCCCTAAAACAGAGCTAACAGCAAAAAAAAAAAAAACAGATTCAGAATATCAAGAAGAGCAGCCAATCGAACCAAAGAAACAATGAGTTCAAAGATGAACCCACGGGCTCAGAATTTGCCGCTCTCTCAACCTGGTTGCATGAAGTGTGTCCCAAATTCTGCCCTCCAAAGGAGAAAAAGGCAAATTTGACATCCTTGCCCTGAAAACAAGCAACCCAAAAATAACTGTGACGAACTGCAGTAACAGAAATCCCTCTCAAAGCTACAGCATAGCAATCCAGGTGTAAACCACCATATCAGAGCAAATCCCACAGATTCTCCCTCTCTTTCCATTTTGAAACCTTCCCAAAAACCGCAGTTTTTATCTTGTGCACTAAAGTAATAGTTGAAAGAAAATTTGTACCAAATTTTCTTTTATTTCTTTCCCTCCATATGAAATATACTGCACAGCAAATGATCAAGAAATAGAAGTCCTTGTCTTTCTTATGCTTATCTTCCATATACTCAAATAATTGTAAGATAGAAGGTCTAAAAAGCATGCTTCCCATATTTTTGAAAAGATATTTAATCACTGCAAAAGAGTAATCACACTTAAAAAATAAATGACTAACAGTTTCAGTGCCAGAAAGACAGAGAGCACAATGCGGTGTAACATCCATACCCCTAGCTCTTAATATATCTGATGTTTTCAACCCTCCAACAATAGCCATCCAGCAAAAAGATGAAAACCTTATAACATGCTTTTTATGCCATACGAAATGCCCCCAATTTACTTTAGACAAATCTTTGTAAAAGAATTCTCTATAAACTGCATGATTTACCTTCTTTCCATCCCCCCAAATAAGATTTTTTTGATCATTTTGTAACACAGGAAAACCAGAGAATTCACAGTGAACAGACACCGGAAGATGAACAGGCAAAACCCATCCTGAGCCATTAAGAATAACATTAATGCTAGCATTCATGGGGAATGTGGTGAGAAGGGGACGTAGAACCTCTACCTCCTTTATGCATTTATCTCTAAACCAGTGATCCCAGTATTGAGCATACTTGGAATTCACATTAACTTTAAAATGGAATTTTTCTTTTGCTGCACAAGCATCCTTACAAATATTCTTCCACATTTTAGTGTCTTGGTACCCGGCTCTTTCCAAGGAGATATATATGCATGAAATAACCATTTAACAAGAGGGCTAGTATAGTTATAAATTATATAAATGAGGGAGCAGTTGTACCCGAACTGTAGAGAGTTTAAGGAAGGCATCCCAATACCCCCCAAAACTTTAGGCTTACAAGTATTCTTCCAGGAGATGAGATGCAGTTTTTTTCCAGTAGCTTCTCCAAAATATAAGAATTTAGCACATATTCTATCAAGCTGCTTAAGAATAGTTTTAGGTATTATGCTCCCCCGTATCCAGTAAGCTATGGTGTTCCAGATAGTGTATCTAAGAAATTGCAACCTACCAGCAAAAGATAAAGCCTTAGCTTTCCATCCGGATAGTTTTTTTATAACACCTTCCAGCAGCAGAGAGAAGCAAGACAGTTTAGGATTGTAAGAGGAGATAGGAATGCCCAAGTACTGCATATATGTGGAAGGATTAGTAATATTAAGAATATTACAAATTTCTTCAGTATTAGGACATGAAGGAGGCAATATAATAGAGCTTTTGTTAAAGTTCACTGAAAGTCCCGTAGCATAAGAAAAAGTGTGCAGTATATGATTAAGAGTGTGGCAATTGCTACTATTAGCTTTCCCAAAAAGAATAAGATCATCTGCATACAACAGATGAGAAAGCCTATAGTCTCCCATAGTAAGAGCTTCAAACCTGTTATCAGATTGAGAACAATCAAGCAAGCAAGATAAAGCATCCATTACTATGCTAAAAAGGTAAGGGCTCAAAGGGCAACCCTGCCTAAGCCCATTAGTCGAAGAGAAAAAACCTTCAAGCGATCCATCAATGCATAAAGAGAACCAAACATCCCCTATGCAAGCTTCAATCCACTTCACAAAGATATCAGAGAAACCTTTTTGAATAAGCCTAGCCAGGAGGAATTCCCTAGAAACACTATCAAAAGCCTTTTTTATGTCCAACTTTACACACATATGCTTAAAATTAGAGTGTTTCCTGGAGAATTGAAGAATCTCATTCGCAAGTAAGATATTATCAGTCGAAATTCTATTTAAAATAAATCCAGCTTGGTTCTCTTTAATGATAAGAGGCATAATAGGCTTCATTCTAGCTGCTAACACTTTTGCAATAATTTTGTAAACGGTATTACAAAGAGCAATAGGACGAAAATCCGCAATATCACTAGCATTACTAGATTTAGGAATGAGAGTGATAGCCGTAGCATTGGCCGCACGAGGAATGTAAGGATTAGAATGAAAATACTTAACAGCAAGGCACACAGAAGGGCCACAAATCAACCAAGTAGATTTAAAAAATTCAAAATTGTACCCATCAGGCCCTGGAGTGGAATTAGAAGCCCCCGAGAAAACCGCAGATTTTATCTCCTCGTCAGTGAAAGGAGAGATGAGAGCATCAATGTAAAAGGCTGGGATAGTGTTACCAGAAGGGAAAAGGTTGATATTGAAGTCCAAATTCTTAGAAGCATTAAACAGACGTTGAAAGTGAGATACAGATTCCTTAATTGCTTCAGGCAAGGAGTAGTTGGAATTGGACATAGCTAAAGTGATGGCAGTATTATTGTAACTTCTTCTGATATGAATCTTAGAATAAAGAAATTTGAGATCATCCTCTCCTTGTGCAAGCCATTTAGATTTTGCTCTCTGATATACCCAAGAGAACCACATAGAGGTATTAGCTTCCAATTCCTGATTAATGCTTTTAAGCTCCAAAGAAGTATTAATAAAATCATCATCATTCTTCAAACATTCAAGACAAGCATATTGTCTATCCTGTATTTTCTTTATATTCTCTGCCATAAAGTTGGAAGTAGCCCAGTTTTTTCCTTTTATTTCTCCTTTTAATAATTTGAGCTTAGCACAGAAATCCACTAAAGGATTGCCTTTAGATTTGACAGCAAAAATCTGTAATAAAAGAAACCAAAAGTGCTCATTCTTTAACTAGTAATTTTTAAATAAAAAACGATGATGAGAGGGAGAGAGAACCCCATAGTTCAGAATAATTGGGCAATGATCAGAGCCATCCGGATTTTTCACCATATAGTAAGAATCTGGATAAGTTGGAAGCCAATACTCATTTACCAGCATACGATCTAATTTGATATGAATAGGACTATCAGTCCTTTGATTAAACCACGTGTATGAAGGACCAATCGACGCCAAATCATTCAAATTGGAGTGAAAGATGAAGTTATTAAAATCATGAAGCTGGCTTTGAACAAGTACATTTCCACCTAACTTATCAGATGGAAACCTACAACAATTAAAATCTCCCATAACTATCCAAGGAACTCCAATAGCCGGGCAGTTATTATGCAGTTCATCCCATAGAATTCCTACCATCTTGATCATTCAAGGCATAAACAACCGAGAGTAGAAAAGGATTATTATTACCAAAAGAGACCAACCCAGCAATTAGTTGAGAAGAGATGAAAAGGGGATTAAAAGAAATTCTATCCCGGTTCCACTTTATCCAAATTCTCCCCGAGTTAGCATATTGAAAATTGTGGCAACTGGCTTCCATATCAAAAACCCTGTGACTGTTGATAAAGCCCTCATTCGAGAGGCTCTGTAGCTGAACTCTGTTTTCTAGGATACATACCATATCCAGATTATAGTTTCTTACTAGCATTTTATAAAGAGCAACTTTATTAGAAGCAGTGAAGCCTCTAATATTCCACGCTGCTATTGAAGGACAAATCATTTGTGCTTGGAGGTAGAGGCAGGCGGCTTTTTAGATCCCTTCCCTCTAGTGTTCTTGGGTTGAGGAGTAGTTTTTTTCTTTTCTTTGGTATCCGTTGAAGGTTCTGAGTAAGAAAAGCTGTCATTTTCCGAACCAGAATAGGCTAGATCCTCCGTGCCTTGGAGGGATGCATACTTGTTACTGGTCTGTATATTGGGAGGATTTTGAGATGAAGTTTTCAAAGTTTCAGTTTCTCCTAAACCTTCTTCAGACGGGGAGTTGAGATTGGGAATTTTTGTTACTTCCTTAGCAGATACTCCAGATAATACATTGGAATTGGATACTGGAATTATGGACGAAGGAGGTATTATGGATTGGGTAGAAGTGTACTCAGAAGTCCCTTCATTAACCAGATTAACCACCTGTGCCGTAGGGATATTATGGGCAGAAGAGTTGGGAATATCTACTTGAGAAGGAATCAAAGCTAGAACAGAAGTGGAGGTAGTTTGGTTAGTTGTAGTGGAGGCAGTTTTATTAACTGGAACATACCTCAAATTGTGGGTAGGAGGCCGCATTTGGCTTTTAGAATGTCGAGTACGAGAGGTACTACGTCCTCTGATTATTGTTCCCTCTTTTTGTTCGGTATTGAGATTTGAGGGGCACTGAGAAGAGGGATGTGCAAGCGATGCACATGTGGTACACGGAGTAGGTTTCCATTCATATTGCACTTGTAAATTAAAAACCTCCCCTTCTATAGAGACAGCCACAGAGTTCGGAAAGAGGGAAGTGGTAGAGACTTGAATGCAAATCCTAGCATAAGTTAATCTCGTTTTTGCTGCAGTTAAAGCATCAACAGCTATCGGAATGCCAATTTTTGAAGCAATTTTGGAAATTCCTTCAGAATTCCAACAGACTAAAGGTAGATTATGAACCCTGACCCAAATCGGCACTGAAGAAAAATTTTCCCTGGTTGGATGAAAGTTTTTTGTCCATTTTTTGAATATAAAGGGCTTACCATGAAAGAACCAAGCACCTTTAGACCAAACCATATCAAAGTCTTCCAGTAACGAAAATTTAAATAGGAAAAACCCATCAGTAAGGGCTATCAGTTGGAAAGTACCTTTTAGCTTCCACACATGGTTTGCAGTTTCTTTAAGAGCTTCATAGTAAGGCCTCTTACCTATTGAATACCCGACTAGGCAGAGATTCCAGTCCGCAGCAGCAGCATCAGTATACTCTTTGTTAAAAGGGATGATCTCTTCAGGAACTTCGATGAGAGATATAGGTATGTGAGGAGTAGAAGGAGCAGGCTCTGCTATAATGTTAGACCAGAGTCTGTCTAAAACTCGAGGAGGAGACGCTTTAGAAGAGGAAGTGCCTAAAGGATTCACCAAAGGGGGAAAGCTAGAGGCGTCCATAAGGCCTAAGGAGGCCAAGAAGGCCACCTGCAGAAGGCCGGCGGCTGCCTGGAAGACGAAGAGAGCTCAAAGTCACAGAGAGGATGAGGAGACGGCTAGGGCATCCCCGATCCGATTTTCAAACCTCGATTGCTTGTTTTATTTTTTGAACCCTAAAATTTGGAATTACTATTACAGTAAATTTTATTTGATCTTTCTAGTAGGTTCGAGAAGGAATATTCATAAGAGAAATATTTTTATGTTCTAACTTTTTATAAGAACAATTGGTTATGAATCACCTAAATTAAATATTGAAAATATAATTATCATATTCATAACTAATATTTTCTTTAGGCTTAAATATTCAACCAAACAAATCACATCACTATTTGGCATAATTTTTTTAATATTTTATTTTTCAGATCTCAATTATATATCTGTTTGACTATTATTTTCTTTCTACTTTTAAATAATTTTATGATAAAAAATTATTTGTTACAATCAAAGTTACTAATGTATAAGAAATTTTAGAAAATAGTTGTTTTATTTGTTTTTTTTTTAATATATATTTATAATATTTTCAACAACTTTCAATAAACTATTTTTTTCATAATAACTTCAGAATCATTTTTACAAATGCTACAACCATCTCAAATAGGAGAAATTATTACGTGCGGTCATCGGACGTCGTCCAGAGGCGAATTAAGACGTGCTACTGCATCATTTTGTTATATATCGCGGTTGTTTACCGGGTGATATGGCGCATCCTGATTCGCCTTCGAACGATATAGTGATTGCACGTAATAATTTCTCGAAATAAATCATAATCTCTAATGTCTTATGCTTGTAAGGTCCTCAACCATTTGGTGGTGTGTATTATTATTAAGTAAGACCAAAAGGATTAATGAGTGGATCAGAGCAAATGGCTGCGTTTGTATTGGTATGTATTAGCTATAATAATAAATGCTAGACAAGAGCTATGATTACTCAATGGTGGAATGGCTATATCTGCATGCATGTGCTTATACTAATTACAATTAAGTAATTATATACATGAGTTCGATTAATACATACAAAGCAAGTTTTCATCAATCTCTTAAAAAAAAACAAAAATCATAATGAATTTTAATGTTATTAATTTAATTTGCAATAAGTTCAATATAATATTTTAAAAAATAAAAGTATTTATTTAATAAAATATTATATTTGTAAATCTAATAACTTTATATATATTAGTATGAAAAAAAAAATTTATGCAGTTTCTTTGGATTTGGAACAGTATAAAAATTGATTAGAAGCTCCACATAAAAATAAAGTAAATTATACAGAAAATTATTTTTATTTATAATTGTTGCGTCCAGGAGTATTCGCGGCGGTAGAGAAATATCATATTTAACGTCTTAGCATTGTACGAAGATCCAGCACACAAGCAGATAAGAGACGGGGTGAAACATTCATAAGAGACACCAGAGTTTTAACGTGGAAAACCCCTGAAAAAGGGGAAAAACCACGGGGCCTGGCCCAGTTTGAATGAATCCACTAGTATTTGCAGTCGATTACAAATGAGGCCCTTCCTTTGGAGAAGGCCTTGTATTGATGTAGCAAATATACATCATATAGATTGCATTACATGGTAGGAGTTACACATATACATGTTTGTTTGGTCGGAAGGATCGTAGTCGGCAGGAGACTGGGGTCAGAAAGACCGTTGTCTGTTGATGGAGGTCGGACGGACCGTAGTAGGCGACGGAGGTCGTAAGGACCGTAGTCGGCAGAAGACCTGGGTCAGAAAGACCGTTGTCTGGTGATGGAGATCGGAAGGACCATAGTAGGCGACGGAGGTCGAAAGGACTGTAGTCGGCAGTATTCTGAGAGAACTGTGGGCATCAGGTGATGGCCTGGTGGAGCTTAAGGCCTCAAGTAATGGTCCGGCGGAAGTCTGGGCCTCATGTGATGTTCTGGTGGAGCACACAACCTTTTATGGTAACCCGGAAAGGGAAAAAACCACGGGGCCTAGCCCAGTTGAAGATGATTCCACTAAAAATTGAGGAAAATATAATGGTCTGACTCGTCCTTAAAGACGACCAGATTACAGATATCAACTGAGAGTTTTACAAAAGTCCAACGTCACTTTTGCTGTCAGGTGGTGGTCCGGCAGCACTTCGGCGTCCCTTGGTGGTTCGACGGTGGTGCGGCAGCACTCTGGCGGCCCTTGGTGGTCCGACGGTGGTGCGGCAGCACTCCGGCGCCCTTTGGTGGTCTGGCGGTGGTGCGGCAAGACTACGGCGGTGGTGCGGCAGCACTCCGGAGTCCCTTGGTGGTCCGGCGGTGGTGCGGCAAGACTACGACGGTGGTGCGGCAACCCTCCGGCGGTGGTCGAGGAGGAGCTAGGCGGCTGGAGCTTTCTTCCTTCTCTTCCTTCTTCTCTCTTGGCTTCTCCCCCTTTTCAAGAGGAAATGAGGTTCTATTTATAGAATTCTTGAGTGGCATGGCTTGTAAATAAGTGAAAGATCAAGGGTAAATTGGGAGTAGTTTGGATGGACGGCTGATCTTGATTCCAACGATCATGCACCATTCAATGGACTTTTGACTGTCTTAATGATATCAGAATTTGATGATCTTGGGCTCGTTGGATTCGTCTCATCGAGCCGTTCGATTAGATAATAAGCATGTCACAGTTGGAGACTGTTTGGTAACCCAAATTGTGGTTAGATCCTTCCAGAAGTGCTTCGAGTCTCTGACTTGGACTCATTTGAGTTCAGATTGAGTCGATTTTTGTGTCGCTGTGTTTGTGTTTCCGAGATGCTCAGTTCGACTATAAGTTAGCTGAAATAGGAATTCAGATGGTCTCCGATTTAATTTTTGAAGTTTCCAACTTGATTTTGCCTCAAGATTCGTGCTCGATCAAGGTAACTTTTTGATGATGTATCAATAATATATTTACATTAAATATATTTGAAAGAAAAAGAAAATATATCAATATTTTATTTCGTATAAAGTAGTTCTAATTAGTTCACCCAATTTTTTTTTTTTTTTAAATGATGGATGGGCTCAAGGGCATGAAAGAAATTAATATGTTAGGAAATTAGACAATCTACTTATTACGGGAATCCCATTGAAGACCTATAATTTTCGTCAAAGTGATGAAGCGGCAAAAGAGATTATGGCAGACATCGTCATTAAAGATAACGGCAATGGGAAGTTTGTGAGTTTACGTTACTGGTTCCATAAATTAAATGCTAGATCGATGAACGCGTTAAAACCAATTTTATACGTGAAAAGGTTGAGTATTTTAGTCGAAGGAGAAATTATTACGTGTAGAGTTTAGATAGAAAGAATAGTCCGAATACTATTAAAATTATGGAGTTTTCACAGCACTTAATACTAGCAGTTAGTAAACCGGTGCAATAGATACCCATAAGCAGCATTTTTCACTGGTGCTAATGGCTAAAAATAAATATATTTCCTTTTTTCGAGCCCTAGCCGACCCATTCTACATTTCACTCAATCTTTTGTGTGATTCCTCTCTCCGTCCGCCTGGGACCGGCATTTGGTGGGCATTCGCGTGACTCGACGCTCAATCCACCACCGCCACTCAACATGCTGCCCTTGAATCCAAAGTCGCCACCTAACAAACCCTGAGGAGCAAGCGCTTGTGGTGCGGCCCTTAAAGCCGGCTTCATTTTTCGTGTGAGACTATTGTCCTTCGCCGGGCTGTGAATGCACACATCGTGTATATATAGTGTGTACAGAAATTTGATACACAATATATACAAATGTTTACACAGTGTATACACTCACATTCGGACGATTCTTCTCGTCCAAACTATGCACAAAATAATTTTTCTAGTGGAATAGAAGATTAGAGAGATTCATCTTCGACGATTTGGTCACATGAAATATCGACCTTTCGATGACCTGATTATGAGAGTAGATGTATTAGGTATTTAGGGGCTATTTGGTAGCAAGATTTAGGTCGGATTTGAGCGAAATACAACCAAATGGCCTAAAATGCAAAACCAAATCTCACGGCAAATGAAAGTAGCTGTAGACGGAAAATTCCGCCTTTGTGTTAAATCCTGGATTCCCAAAATCCTGATTTTTGTCATATTTACTAAATCCGTTGATTGGAAAGGAAGAGTACGCTCATTAAATCCGTTCTATTGCCAAACAGTCACACATGAGTTAATATGATTTATCATGAATGTTACTAAATAGTTTTCAAGATTTAGGCCCTTTAGGATTTCCAAAATCCGGATTTACCAGATTTACGAAATCCTACTTATATCAATCCTGGGCAAGTAAAATAATTTTTTAAATATTTTAGAAAGAGCCTAATTACATATTTTTTAGCCTAATAATGACAATTTGTATGAAGACAAAATCATTTTCTCTTACCCATTGACTGATCATTTGTTGCATCAGCTTCTTCCACTGCATCCTTAGCTAGCTCGGTCTACACTTTTGACGTTTAGGAGGATCATTGATTATGTCCTCAAAGTCAAAAATCCTAGAAGAGAAAATGTCCTTAGGGACGTTAGGGTTCGTTGTAGATGTCAAAATCTCTATCTGCTTCTTCATCTTCCTTTGATGGAAGTCTTCATACGAGATATTCAAAAGCTGCACATGATCAAAGAAGAATAATAGGGATCAAAGGCAAAATATATAAATAAACAAAGGAATAATCATATATATATTTTAAAAATCAATCTCTAGACTTTCAAAATAATGGAAAAATATAGATAAATTAAAATTCATCTAAGTACAAATGATCAAGCGAATATCGATTGAGATTAATATATAGTTATTACCTATGGAGTCTGGACATCATGTGGCTTGTATACACGATATGTATTATACATTTTATGCATACAAGTTAGACATAGGGTGTCACTCAGACAGCTTGTTATAGCCGCAACTATCTTTATCATCCCCGAGGTTAGGGTTTTTGGGCGGCGTTTTTCCCCGAGGAGCCTCCTTCCCCCCGCTCGGCGGGGGGTCTCCGTTTCTCTGGTTAAGGAAAGCCTCTCTAACCCTTTTCTCTGGTTTCTATCGATTTCTTGTGTGGTTTTCCTCTCGTTTTTTCTGGTTTTGGCGGCATGCCTCCGTCAAAGTTGAAAGATCCCGGTTTTTTTGGGGGAATCTCTCACTCTAAGTCTTTTCTTCAAGCTCTAGCTGGATCTTCATCATCCTTTCCGGATTTGAAGCCGTCTAACTTTCGTGGTCTTCCTGCTCTGTGGGTTTCCGATGAAGAAATTAGGGCTTTAGCGGAACCTTTTAGGTTTTCCTTAGTTGGTTTTTTCCCTTCGAAACGTCCTTCTCTCGAGGCGATCAGGAAATTTTTTTTTAATTTGAAGTTGATTGGAGAGGTGTCTGTTACTGTTCTTGATTCTACCCACATTTTGATTAAGATGGCAAATGATTTAGATTATTGTAGAGTTTTTTGCCACCGGTCTTACCTTGTTTTCAACTGTTTTATGAAAGTTACGAAGTGGTCACCGACGTTGGATATCGGTGTCGAGTCGCCAATCATCCCGATTTGGATCTCCTTCCCTAATCTCTGTCCACATTTCTTTGCTCCGAGAATATTGTTTGGCCTGGGGGAGTTATTCGGCAAACCCCTTAAAATTGACGAAGCTACGTCGGTTGGATCTCGTCCTTCGAATGCTCGAGTTTTAGTTGAATTAGATATTACTAAAACTTACCCTAAGCAAGTGTGGTTGGGATCGGATTCGTTAGGGTATGTTCAAGAGGTGGTTCTAGATGAGTTTCCTCAATTTTGTGGTGTTTGTAAAAGTTTAGGTCATCTTTCTGGTAAGTGTAAATCGGTGGTTTTTACAGGTTTTCCTAATGCTGATGTTCATGCAGAAAACTCTGCTCCTTTAGGTGGTGTGAATGGTGATAAGAGGGTTAAGGAAACTGTGGTTAATATTAATAAAGAAGATGCTGGTGTGAATGGCGATAAGAGTGTTAAGGAAACTGTGGTTAATGTTACTGAAGAAGATTCTGAGGCTGTGGAGGTGATTTTGCCTTCGATCGATCATGTGGGGTGTCCTCCCGTTGTTGAATTTTCCACTGGTATTTTGGTTGATTCAGTGGGTGTGCAAAATTGTAACGGTGGTACTGTTGCTGCGGGTGCTTTTTTATTATCACCTAATGCAATACCTTTTGTTCATGAGGTGCTGGATGGGTGTGTTCGACAGGAAGTGATTTTGGATTCATCGGTTATTTCGTTGGTGCCGGTGGATAATCATGTTGCGGTGAATGTTGAAATTTCTGCTGGTTTGCCTGTTCAGGGTGCGGTGAATAATTTTGGGAATGCTATGTTGCTTGAAAATGAGGAAGGTGATGCTGATGGTTTTGTGTCGGTTGGTGTGGATCAGGGTGGGACTGAGGCTGTGTGTCCGTCTCTGGGTAATATGGATGGTGTACCGATCCTCAACAGTTTTGTTGAGATCCCAGTTAGGCAGGTGGATGCACAAGTGATGACTGACTGTGTGGGTAAGTATGCGGGCAAGGAGATTAGGAATCAGAATAATTGGTTAATTGATTCGTCTGAGGAGGAAGGATATTCTGAATCGTTTGACTCGGATAATGATTTTACCTTGGATCGCTCTTCCATTGCTACTCGGGGGAAATTCTGGGGGAGAGGTCGTCGTAGAAGATGAATTGGCGTGTTTTTTTGCTGTTCGTCATGCTTTTATCCGCTGAAATGTTTTGGTTTCAATTTTCGTTATGCTGCGACGCGAGGCTAAGGACAATGATGTGGTTGGAGCTCGCGTCCCGGTCGTTTTGCTAGTGGCAACCGTGGGTGTTGATTTGCTTGCTGGATGGTCCGTGCGGGACGTCTTGGACGCTGGAAGCATCAACTGTGAACTGAGCCCGTTTTTAGCTTATATTATTCTAGTTTTTTTGTTTTTTTGTCTTCTGCTTAGTAGGATTTTGTATCTGTAATGTTTTTTTGGGGTATTAATATATTTGTTTTTTGGAGAAAAAAAAAAAAGTTAGACATAGGGTGTGTACAAGCCACGTGGCTTAATTTCATTAGAGTCCGATCGCGAGCTACGTTTAGACTAAACACGTACGTTAGGGGTGTCAAAACAGGTTCACGGGTCGAATCAGGGTTCAAACGGGTTGACCCTAACCCGACCTGATTTTACAAACAGGTCATAAAATTCAACCCGGACTCGACTCGTGCGGGTTGCCCGGTTGACCGACACGACTTGCTAACCCGCTATTTTTTGAATTCCGGGTAGCAGACTAGGGCTAGGCTAGGCAAGAAGGGCAGCCAAGTCAAGGTGGGAAAATAGTAGTGGGCTATGCTTGGTGATCTGACCGAGGTGGGCAACTGGCTAGGGCTAGATTGGGCTGTCGCGTGGTGGACTGGTGGACGCCGGACTGGACGTGTGGCTTGCATGTTGAAGACTGAAGGCGGAAATGCCGAGGTGGGTGCATGGGTGAGACCGACTCGAGTCACTTGAGGACTGCCAATTCCGAATTGGGCATTAATTTGGGCTTAGCCACTTGGCCGAGAGGCCCGAGACGGACTCCCCGCATGGCCGCATGCTAGCCGCTAGGCCGGGTGAGATAATGGGCGGACCTGTACCCGGGTCAACTTCGGATTTATATTGGGTTGCCGGGTCAACCTGAGTCAAACCCGATTTTAGAAATGGGTCATATTTTTGAACCCAAACCCAACCTGTTTGATAAACGAGTTAACTCTACCTCGAAATTTTTCGGATCGTATCCGAATCGAATTTTAAATTGTGTTAAATATTGACACCCCTAATACACTTAATAATTTTTCCTACTTGAGACTATGACTTCATTCGAGCCAATTTTTTATCATGATTACTTTGCCTGCATGTTGTCGTCCCTGAAAGCTTAGTGAGACAATGCTTTAGCGTAAATGGCCGGCAAGCATTCAAAACCTATTAGAGAGAAAATTCTTGAGATGTCCGGATAATGATCAAAAGGCCTTTCGTACAAGTGGTGCACGTTTTCTTGGCCCGAAGGATTTCTCTTACTCTATGAGTGAATTTAAATTTGTATTTGATCTTATGTAAGGAAAATAATAATAACTTTCCTTGTACCTATCTTACCAGTAATAAAATATGTTAGATATTTAACCTTTTTATATTATTTATTAATTAATGACTCAAATTTGAATAGAATGAATCCAATTTTTTTTTTTTTTTTGGGACAGGGAGTATCGGCCTTCGGCCACTAATCTCCCCGATCGACCTAGCGGACAACCCACCCCATACTCATCCGGGCCAACACTTAAGACTTTTCACGAATTGCCATGGGATTCGAACTCGGTACCGGGCCAAGGATGAATCCAATTCTTAGTAAATGATCCTAATGTTCTAATACTTCTATTTAATTCTACTAAATACCTAATCACGAATGATCCTCTTATCATCTATTTGAAATGGCTGCAGTTTTTTTGTAAAGTAATTATAAAACTATTATGAGAAAATTAATTCTTATAAAAATAATTTTTAGCAAAAAAATTTATTAAAAGCTTTTAAAAAATAAGTTATAATTTGAAAAACCAAAAAAATAAAAATAAAAAAATTATCCCAAATAAAATCTAATCTTTTCGAGTATCTGGTTTACGTATAATCTTCCCCAACAATCTACTCAATGATCATGCATAATGTTCATGAGAAATAGCTTTCTAAGTGTATGGTTATGAACATTCGATAGACGATTAAAAATTTAAATAAAATGGATTATGAACATTCGACCAAATCATAGAAAAGAAAATAATGCTTTAAGTTTCATAAATCTATATTTAAAAAAAAACACTATATATATTAATAAGCTTCAATTTCCCCATTTGTAATAATTATTTTATTAATTACACATCAATAATAATATTTTAATATTTCCCATTTTAACTAAAATTTTACAACCGAATCCATCACTATTCTTACATAATTATTTACAAATTAAAATCACATAATTTCATGACATATAAACATAATTTGAAAGCCGCGCATGCAATTCAAAATGACGCTTATTTTAGTTCAACTAGCTCCAACCAAACTCTATACTAACCCCTTCATACGAATCAGGATAATCCATGCATTTCTAAGAAAAATAATTCCTTCGCTATCAAGTTGAGATCTTTTGATCTCTGCAATAGAAGAAATTATTACGTGCGGTCACCGGACGTTGTCCAAAAGCGAATTAAGATGCACCACATCACCCTTTTACAATGTAACGGATGACGTAGCGCATCCTGATTCACCTCTGGATGGCCCGGTCACCGCACGTAATAATTTCTCCAGCAATAGATTATAGATATAACAATTCAATTTACACGTACAATTTAAAATAGCTGGAAACACAATTTACAAAATTTCATTGTAGTAGTATATCGTAGATGTTGCTTAGAAATAAGATTTGCAGGAAATAGTTCAAGATAACAATATTCTTGGCTATTGCACTAAAGATCAGTGAAAAGATCAAATCCCAGGGATAATAGAAAACAAGTTAGGCCAATCAACCTGAAATTCTCCTCTAGATTAGTTAAATTTGGGGGCATAGAAAGAAACAAAAGCAACTAGATTAAAGTGTGTTATAACATCTGGAGAACCAACTACCTGTAGATACAAAGATCCATAACACATCAACCTTGATATCTTCCATAAGGGTGATCATCTTCAAATATTCTCTCTACATCTATGAGAGTGCATCGTTCGATGGCCTGAAAGGACACAAGAAATTTCATTTAGAAGAACTTTTATCTGAGGGAAATATTGGAAAACATAATTTTAAAAAAAAAAAATCTGGCAGAAGCAAACAATTTAAACATTTGCAATTAGTGTGTCATAGCGATAATCATAATACCATATTGTTTATGGGTTAAAACTTACAAGAAATTAGTTTCAGCATCCTACTTCATCTGAACCATTCAAAACTCAATCTAATATAAAAAAATTCGGGTTAGATCTGAAAATGCATTTCGTAAGCACATCTAAAGTTCACATCAAATGCCCAAGCCATGAAAACTGACAAAATATAGTACTATGACAAATAATGATATTCAAATTATATCCCATTTATTCAAGATACTTGAAATTGTCCTCTAACGTACGAAAAATTATTACGTCCTCCCACCTGACGTAGAGATACGTCCTCCCACCGCAAAAAAAAACTCGGTTTTTGCTCGGTATTGCTAGCTATTATTTGGTAATAACGAAGAATATCATCATGTGAAGACCAATACCGAGTTATACCGAGCAATACCGAGCTATACCAAGCAATTGCTCGGTATAACTCGGTATTGGTCTTCACATGATGATATTCCTCGTTATTGTTTGGTATTGCTCGGTATTTGCTCGGTATTTCTCATTTTTAGCGCGATTTTAGCGGTAGGAGGATGTATCTCTACGTCAGGTGGGAGGACGTAATAATTTTTCCTAACGTACATAATTCATGCCAAGTTCCTAAGGTAGAAATTGAAGGATTACAAATATATTTAAATGAAAAAGTCAAAGTTGGCAAAAACATTTATAACGCTCGTTCATCATCCAACATTTTAAATTGATATAAATAGCAAAATAAAATCCTCAACCAAGTTTCATATTCTTCAAAAATTAAAGATTGATCGCTAGGTTGAGTAAAATATTGTAAAAATGATATAAACAATGCTTTATAGCATTCTAATAAACTTCAATAATGTGGCAGTGAAAACAACTACTTTACAACTAAATAAGATAATAGACTAAGGCAACATGTTCTATCTTCATGTAATGCTAAAAGTTACCACATCAGCATGTAATACAGTGTTGTGATCTATCAAAGTAATTGCCTAAACCCTAAACACCAAAAAAGGAAAACAAATCCTGACACCTAGCCAACTTTCATCTTTAACATTTCTGCTAAAAGAATGAGTAAAGAAAATTCATGTAAAAAGTAATAACATTTTTTTTAATGAAAATCAAAAGAGCAAACCAATACTTTGAAGTTATGCAATAAATTATAAAAAAAAAAAAGTTTTATCCATAAGCAACCACAATAATAAGCTCAACCCATCTGACCACACAACAAATATGTTAAAGAAACTTTTTTTAATGTTATTGATCATAAAAAATAATTAAGAAAATATTTAATCATAATTTTTAATTGTACCTAGAGCAATCATTGTACTCAAAAGATACTTGAACCCTACCATCTGAAGACAACTGATATAGCCACCACATACAAAGATCAACCAAAATCCACTTATCATAAAAAAAAACTCAAGCAGCGCGATTCAGCTTCCAGGAACAAGAACTGAGAGATCACTGAGTTCACTGATGAACTTCCACCATGTTGGACAGTTACTATTTTCTTCCACACTTTTGAACAGTCAGCCAAAAGTTGCTAAACCACAAACATGGCGAGCCTAAACATCCTGCAACCTGCATATTGGGCCCTCTGACCACTTTATGCACATCGAAGGTAATCATAGAATGATCCTGATGTTCTTCTCCTTAGGATGCTCTAAGGTAGCATCAGAAGGAAAAGAATTATCAACAAGACTTGATCTCTCATTGACCTCGATATGACCACAAGTGATCCATAGGCCCGAGAGAACAGTTGGAGGAAAGAGATGATAAATAACTGAATTGAGGTAAAAAAAAAAACATTGTACTAGATTCCTAGGACATAAAAGCAAAGTGATATATCAAGGAAAATAAAAACTCTAATTATAAAAATAATTTTAATTAAGATAAGCAAACTGGTGGGATGAATTTAGCTCATTGAGTATCAAACATGTCAACAGTACTTTAAAAAAAAAAAGAATTGGTAAATAGGCTCCCCAAAATCCAGCCAAACAGGAAGGTCATGTCATGAAAAATATTCTACTAAACAGGAATCATAATATAATAAAGAATCTCAAAGAGCATGGTTAAAAAAGAAAGCAAAAAAAGCTTCAAGGGTGAATAGTACGTAATGCTTACGGTTCATCAACTCTTTTTCTTTTAGATTGATCAGCTTTCCTCTTCTTCAAATTCTTTTTCTTTTTCTTTGGAGCAATAGCTTGTGCATCAACTACCGCCATTGGCAAACCCGAAGATGAAATATGATAATTCATTTGATTGCTCTGGGAAATATCCGCCAATTGAGAAGTGAAAGGATCCACCAATTGAGAAGTGAAAGGAACCCAACTTGTCGGTCCGGTAGGTAAACTTCCTGTTGGGTAATGACTAAAATCACAACGGTTCCAACAGTAGATAGCAAATCTTCTTAAGATCAAATTGCAACAGGACATAAAAGTTATTTTTGAAAGTTGTCCACTGAGCTAAAATGGTAGTGATTAGCTTACCAATTGGTGCAACAGCCGTTATCCCTGTTCCTTCAATAACACCATCAGCATCATCACTCTTAATTTCACTCGCCAAGGTTGCATTCCCAGCATTGGCAATATTGTTCACCGTCTCATAAAGTTTACCTTTTGTCTTTATAATTTGAGCCATTGCAGCAACTGTGTTTGAATTTGCTGCAAAAATATTCCGAAAATTTCCAATAGCATGATATGACAAATATTAAAATATTTTTAACACTTTTTAAACCATATCAATTAATGCAAGCAAATAAAAAAAGCAGACCTAAAATAGAATCAATAACAACACATGCTGCATTTTGTTCTGCCTCTTTTTTGCTCCTTCCAGCTAATCCAACATAAGTTTTCCCATCGAAAGTAATAGTTGTAATAAATATTGGAAGAAGTCCATCTTGTTGAACGGTGGTATATGTTGGTCTGTCTTTCTTCAGCTTAGCTCCATACTCATTGAGGATCAATTTGCAAAATGCTGGGTCCTATAAAGTAGAAGGCAATGTTAAACAATTTTATGATATCCTAAACTAAAGATATTGGAAACAAGAAAAAAATATACATCATGAGGAATTCTATGGGCCTTCCTCACATATCAATAAACTTGCATAAATTTATATCAATTTTTTCCTTACAACATTTACAGTGGTGAAATAGTAGAACAAAAATAATTTAAAAATCATAGTTGCGTGAATATACAAATGTTATAGTTTAATGTAAAACTAATTAAAAAAAAGTGTAATAGTATATCTAATTTTACAAATGATGGTGAGAGATACCTTGTGAATATTAAGGGAAGCCTCATTCTTAAATTTTACTGATATAATCTCAAGAGTACGTTTTGCAACATCTTGTTCTGCTTCTTTTCGGTGAGAAAATGTGTAAGGAGAAGTAAATCTCATCCCATCTACCAATATTGCAGCTCGGAACCTTGGTGCATGTGGTTCTCCTTCGTTCACAGTTGAATAAGATGGAAGTGATAATCCAGCTCTTTGTGTATATTCCTGCAAACGATTTTTATGCATATGGTGTCCTAAAACACCTAACAAGTTAAAACACAAGTGCATGTAATCAGAAAATATAACAATTCGATATATTTAGATTTGACAGATATAGTGAATGTTAATGAGTTATACAAAATTATTACTCGCCAAATAAAAAGAAAACATTAAAAAAAACTACAATAATCCGGGCTATAACAAAAATAATAACTTCAATATCACCATCAAAACTTCACTTCATTTTAAAAAAATAAAATTTTCTAGAACAATCCATAAAGATATTGTTATGTATCTTCAAATAAGACAAACTTTTATTAGGAAATTGAGATTAAAAAAGTAGTAACCATCATAAAGATATTGTCATGTATCTTCAAATAAACTTTTATTAGAAAATTGGGATTAAAAAAGTAGTAAGTTCACCCATAATTTTTTTTAAAAAATCAGCTAAAATAAAAACAATGACTTCAATATCACCATCAAAACTTCACTTCATTTAGAAAAATAAGATTTTCTTGAACCATAAATAAATATATTATTATATTTCTTCAAATAAAACAAACTTTTATTACGAGCTTGGGATTGAAAAAAAAAGTAGTAATTCCCCTCCCTCCCTCCAGTAATGACAAAGCTATCTCAAAAAAACCCTAAGTAGCATCATAGTAGTATACTAGTTTTTTTTTGTCATTATTGTGCTTATTCACCTATTCCTAGCTTTATTCTATTCTTAGTTTCCCCATCTCTCTTCCTCAACCTTCATCTTACTTGTATGGGTTAAGGATTCAATGGTAACGTAGTGCTACCATAGTAGATCAATATGTAATTAATACAAGCTACCACCACACAAAGCCTAATCCTCCCCTTTTCTTCATCCCCCTTCTCCAATATATTCTCCTTCATTAACCCACCTGCCCATCCTCCCTCTCTTCTCCTTCACCTTCTACTCCAATCTTCACCTTGCAATCTATTTGAGGCAACCTCCCTTCTGCAATCGCATTTTATTAGCGCCTCTCACCATATTGCAATCACCTAACATTGCAATCTCTCTATCTCTAGCCCTCTCACTCGCAATCACCTCTTCTTCATCATTTTCATTGTGGTCCAGAAGCAAGATGCGTTCAACTTTATCGAGCTCTAATGACATTTCACTAGTGTGTTTGTGTTACGCCTGGACCGGTCCCAGCTGGACCGGTCCGGTTCTACACCCGACGAACCAACGTCGGGCGGAACCAGACGGAACGCGCGGAGCGCGTGTCGGGGGGCCCAAACAGCGGCTAAAACGCATGGGGGAGGGAAAATTTTTGAATGGGAGGCTGTTTTAGGAAGTCCATTATTGTCCTTTATGATTATTTTGTATAATTAGGAGTTTTGGGGGGATTGGCTCCTTATCTTGAATTTTAGTTTTCTCTTTGAGATCTAGGTTTTTGTTTTGGGCTCTTGGCTTCGCCGGAGACTTAGGAGAGTACGTTCTTCCTCTCGAATTGAAGAACAAATTGTATCTTGCTATTTGTTTCGTCTACTAGTAAAAATACAAGTCTTTGCTTGCGTTGTCTCTCAATATTCTCGCAATATTCACTGTTTTTCCTGCGCATAGTTGCTGTCCACTGTTGGAGACAGCAGTTTTCTCCTTGTTCGGCTTCAGTTTTGGTTAGGAACTACTTGAAATCAAGTATTTCCTATCAAATTGGTATCAGAGCACCGATTCGGGACAACCAGCGGCTGAAATTCTGAAATTTCAGCAAGATCGTCGTCTCCGGAAAAAGATTTTTGTGGATCCGTTAAAAGAAAGATGGCCGGGAAGAAGGTGGAAGCTTTAGAAGGCGAGTTTGGTCAACTGAAGACAGATCTGGAGGGGAAATTCATGGAGATCTCCACCAACAATGAGAGGTTGGAAGGGAGGTTCGCGGCGATGGAAGAAATGATGAAGAAATTATTGGAGATGAAGACCCATCCGGACACATCGGAAGTGAGATAGACCACTGACGGCCATAGCGTAGGAGGAAATCCGAACCCAATCCGGGGGAGGAGGAATCCGGAGGTGGAGATTCTTGAAGGTGACGACGACATGCCACCTCTAGAGCCATTCTCCAGAGAGGAGATAAGCACGGGGAATGATCGTCGAGGTGCTGATTTTCAGCGTCGAGGTGCTGATTTTCAGCGTCGAGGTGCTGAATTTCAGCGTCGAGGTGTGGATTTTGGAAGCAGGAGGGGGGAATATGAAGGTAGTGCAGATTTTGGAGAAAGGAGAGAAGAATATCAGCGTCGAGGTGCTGAATTTCAGCGTCGAGGTGCTGATTTTGAAAGGGGAAGAGGAGATTATGACGAAGATTTCGGTTACCAACGTCGGAGGGAGGATCGGGACACTTGGGGAGCACCTCCTCTTCGAGGAATGGGAGGTTATGGAGAGTTCCGGGGTAACGGAAGGGATCCGAAGGTGAGGAAGTTGAAGATGCCCATCTTTGAGGGTGAAGATGGCCACGGCTGGATATACAAGGTGGAGCGTTATTTCGCTGTCAACGGGTTGACAGATGACGAAAAACTGACGGCAGCAGGTTTGTGTCTGGAAGGGAAGGCGCTGGCATGGTATCAGTGGAGAGACAGAAGAGAGCCTATCAGGACTTGGCGAGAGTTCAAGGATTGTTTATTAGAGCGTTTCCGAGCCGACGGGGGAGGAGACTTCTATGAACAGTTCTTTGCCCTGACTCAGGAGGGGACCGTGGCCGACTACCGAGACAGATTCGAGTACTTAGCGAGCCGTTTGGATCATATCTCCGAATCAGCCCTGGAGGGAAATTTCATGAAGGGGCTCAAACCTGAGATAAGAACAGCGGTCAGAGTGCTGGAGCCAAGGAATTTAGGCAAGGCGATGGAGCTTGCACAACTGGTGGAAGATCAAAAGAAGTCAGAAAGAGGAGCTCGAGACAACTACTCAGGGGGATCGCACAGGATGACGACTACTATCTTGCCTTCAAAGGTGGGATCCTCAGGGAGTCTGAAGGAGGCACCAAAGGAGAGAATGGGAGGAGGAGGAAACGGGGGACAGTTCAAACGGCTGACCGAGAAGGAGATGCAGGAGAAGAGGGCAAAGGGGTTATGTTTTCGATGTGATGAGAAGTACATGCCCGGACACCGGTGCAAGGATAGAACTCTTCAAGTTCTCCTCGTGTGTGAAGACGAGGAAGACGAAGAGGGAGGTGGGAGCGGGTCAGAAGGAGAGGAGAAGCTGCACTTGGATGTGGCAGAAGTCTCTCTGAACTCAGTAGTGGGATTCACTCCGAGTCACACTATGAAAGTAAGAGGAGAGATAGCTGACCGCGAAGTGTGGGTGTTGATCGATAGTGGTGCAACCCACAATTTCATTTCTGCTCAGATCGTGGATCAGTTAGGGATGGAGCTAGTCGACACAGGAGGCTATGGGGTGATGATGGGCACGGGGAAGGTGGAGATGGGGAGAGGAATTTGTCGGGGAGTGGTCCTGACCATCCAAGGGCTACAGGTCAGGGAGGATTTCCTCCCCTTAGAATTGGGAAGTACAGATGTCATCCTAGGGATGAAATGGCTACAGACTCTGGGGGAGACCAAGGTCAACTGGGGTGCTCTGAGGATGGAGCTAATGATAGAAGGGCAGAGGAAGGTGATCCAGGGGGATGCAGGGCTGACAAGAGCAGTCGTATCTCTCAAATCTATGATCAGATCCATACAGGAGGTGGGAGGAGGATTTTTGGTGGAGCTTCAACGTTTGGAGAGGGTCAGTGTGGGGGAAGAAGGAGACATTCCACAGGTGGTGCAACCGCTCATACAGCAGTACAGGGAGGTGTTCCAGCCACCCCAGGGATTGCCACCCCCTAGAGAGCAAGAGCACGCCATTCTTCTGAAAGAGGGAGTGTCACCAATCAGTGTTAGACCATATCGCTACCCCCAGATTCAGAAAGATGAAATCGAGAAACTGATCAAGGAGATGTTGGAGGCAGGGATCGTCAGACCCAGTGTGAGTCCTTTCTCCAGTCCAGTTTTACTGGTCAAAAAGAAGGATGGGAGCTGGAGGTTTTGCGTGGACTACAGAGCCCTGAACAAGGAGACAGTACCAGACAAATTCCCCATTCCAGTGATTGATGAGTTATTAGATGAGTTGCAAGGAGCGGTGGTGTTTTCAAAAATGGACCTTAAGTCGGGCTACCACCAAATCAGAATGAAGGAAGGTGACATTCAGAAGACTGCGTTCAGAACACACGAGGGGCACTATGAGTTCTTAGTGATGCCATTTGGGCTTACTAACGCCCCCGCTACCTTTCAGTCCTTGATGAACAGGGTGTTCAGGCAACACTTGAGGAAGTTTGTGCTAGTCTTCTTTGATGATATTTTGGTGTACAGCCAGACCGAGGAGGAACATTTAGAGCATCTAAAGGAGGTTTTGGGGATCCTACAGGCACATCAGCTGAGAGCTAATTTAAAAAAGTGCAGTTTTGCCCAATCAAAGGTAGAATATTTGGGACATATAGTGTCTCAAGAGGGAGTTGCAGCTGACCAGTCCAAAATTGAAGCAATGCAGAAATGGCCCATACCCAAGAACATCAGGGGGTTGAGAGGTTTCTTGGGACTGACGGGATACTATAGGAGGTTTGTGAAGGGGTACAGTTCCATCGCCTGGCCATTGACGGAGCAGTTAAAGAAAGACAACTTCTCCTGGGGTGATGCAGCGACCCAGGCCTTCGAAAGGTTAAAGAAAGCCATGACCACTGTACCAGTTCTAGCACTCCCAGATTTCAGCCAGGTATTCGTGGTAGAGACTGATGCGTCAGGGTATGGCTTAGGAGCAGTATTGATGCAGAATCACCGGCCTATAGCATATTTCAGTCAGGTGCTATCGACTAGGGCTAGATTGAAATCAGTGTATGAGAGAGAGCTGATGGCCATAGTCTTGGCCATTCAGAAATGGCACCCTTATCTTTTGGGACGACATTTCATTGTTCGTACCGATCAGAGGAGTCTGAAATACCTGCTGGAGCAAAGGATGGTTACTGAGGAACATCAGAGGTGGCTGTCAAAGTTGTTGGGTTATGATTTTGAGATCCAGTATCGGCCGGGGGTGGAGAATAAGGCAGCTGATGCCTTGTCTAGGTGTGTGGGGGAACTTCAGGAGGTGGCAGTTTCAGTCCCTTTGATGATTGATTGGGGGGCCATCCAAGAAGAGAGTATGCAGAATGAAGAATTGAAGAAGGTCAGAGAAGGCTTGATGAAGGGTAGTAGCAATCATTCAGGGTACTATCTGGAGGGAGAGAGGCTACTCTATCAGGGAAGGTTTGTGATGCCACGAACATCAGTACACATCCCTCACATATTGCAGGAATTCCACGGCAGCGCAGTTGGGGGTCATTCAGGAGTACATAAGACATATAGGAGGTTGGCATCGGAGCTCTACTGGAAGGGGATGTATAAGGATGTTGAGGAGATGGTGGCAAGGTGTGAGGTGTGTCAGAGAAATAAATACATGGCCATGGCACCAGGGGGACTGCTCCAACCATTAGCACTTCCAAATAGAGTATGGGAGGAAGTGTCTATGGATTTTATTGACGGCCTACCACGTTCAGAAGGGTTCACAGTTATCTTTGTGGTGGTGGATCGACTCAGTAAATATGCACATTTTATCCTCCTACGACATCCTTACACCGCAGTGTCAGTGGCGGCAGCATTTATCAGGGAAGTGGTTCGATTACACGGGATTCCAGAATCTATTGTGTCGGACAGAGACAAAGTGTTCCTCAGCCAGTTTTGGAGAGAACTGTTCAGAATACAGGGCACAACTCTCAAGAGGAGCACCGCGTACCACCCACAGACAGATGGACAAACAGAAGTGGTCAACCGGAGTTTGGAGACTTATTTGAGGTGTTTTGCCTCTGAAACACCCAGGAAATGGGCTAAATGGTTGCCATGGGCGGAGTACTGGTATAACACTTCTTACCATTCGGCATCCCAGATGACTCCTTTCAAGGTGCTCTATGGAAGAGACCCCCCACACTTAGTACATTATGGGAAGGGACATACACCTGTCTCTTCAGTCGAACAGTACTTAGAGGAGAGGGACCAGGTGTTGGAAGAGTTGAAGAAACATCTAGAGAGGGCACAACAAATAATGAAGAAGCGAGCAGATACCCATAGAAGAGACATACAATATGAAGTGGGGGAAAAAGTGTTTTTAAAGCTATGACCCTACAGACAGAGATCAGTGGCTAGCAGGAGGAACGAGAAGCTGGCCCCGAGATACTTTGGCCCTTATGAGATCTTGGGGAGGGTGGGAGCAGTAGCGTATCGTCTGAAGTTACCTCCCTATGCTACTATACATCCGGTGTTCCATGTGTCACAGCTGAGGAGAGCCCTCGGGGAGCACGCAATTAGCGCCGCATTACCAGCAACAATGACGGAGGATTGGGAAGTGATATTGGAGCCCCTCGAGCTTATGGGGGTAAGATCAGATCAAGAAGGCAACAAGGAAGTGTTGATTCAATGGAAAGACCTCCCTGAGTTCGACGCGACTTGGGAGCCGTTTGAAAGAGTGAAAGAGCAATTCCCCTCCTTTCACCTTGAGGACAAGGTGAGTTTTTGGGAGGGGAGTAATGTTACGCCTGGACCGGTCCCAGCTGGACCGGTCTGGTTCTACACCCGACGAACCAACATCGGGCGAAACCAGACGGAACGCGCGGAGCGCGTGTCGGGGGGCCCAAACAGCGGCTAAAACGCATGGGGGAGGGAAAATTTTTGAATGGGAGGCTGTTTTAGGAAGTCCATTATTGTCCTTTATGATTATTTTGTATAATTAGGAGTTTTGGGGGGATTGGCTCCTTATCTTGAATTTGAGTTTTCTCTTTGAGATCTAGGTTTTTGTTTTGGGCTCTTGGCTTTGCCGGAGACTTAGGAGAGTACGTTCTTCCTCTCGAATTGAAGAACAAATTGTATCTTGCTATTTGTTTCGTCTACTAGTAAAAATACAAGTCTTTGCTTGCGTTGTCTCTCAATATTCTCGCAATATTCACTGTTTTTCCTGCGCATAGTTGCTGTCCACTGTTGGAGACAGCAGTTTTCTCCTTGTTCGGCTTCAGTTTTGGTTAGGAACTACTTGAAATCAAGTATTTCCTATCAGTTTGTTACTTGATAGATTGAGATTCTCGGTCTTATGTTTTTGAGTTAATAATTCATCTAGAGAAAGATTGTTGCACATCAGTTAATTAATATCTAAATAAACAATAAGAACGATAAATTAAGAAATTATTTTAATGAAATGCGTTCTAATTAAAATATTTTCATTGAATTAAATTTTATTGTTAACATTAGTTCTAGCATTTTTTTAATTCCCGGTTAAATTGCATATCTAATTAAATATTAAGTCTTCGAACAAAAATTCCAACAGTTTAGCGAGATTTAGTCGCATTTTAAAGCTTTCATGTCAATTATTTTTAAAGATTTAACACCATCAAGATTTATTATATTTAGAATTACAAGATTTACAAAAAACAACTTTTAGCCAAACACCCCTATTGGGAAAAAAATTATTTACGAATAAAATCTAACTTTAAAATAAGAGATAATTAATAATAAAAAATATTTCATACCATTTAGGGCAGTTTAATTGCAATACTTGAGCAGGATTTAACATAAATCCTGCCAAATACCAAATTAAACAACTTTAAACCCAATGAAATTTTAAATCCCATTTCTACCCAATTTCGCATCCCATTTCTCCCCAATTTTGCCTTAAATATCAAATCTAGTAAATCCAAGCATTGGAAGAAGTTAACTTAAATACATAAGTTTCTCACAAAATCTTCTCTTTTAACTTAAATTAGCAAGTCTCTCATGAACTCTTCTCCTTCACAATCCTTCACACATTGTTGGTTATGTCGATACCTTCTCAAGAAGACTCCCGTGTCGTCTTCCTAGCTTATTTGACATCTAGGATTTCAGGAATTTGGGGAATGTGAATCTAAGGGAGAAATACGAGGGTTTTCATTTTTAACTGACAATTTTTTAAAATTGTTAATATAAATTAAATAGGATATATTAAACAAAAATTTAATTTAATTAAAATAATTGTTATAAATGAACCAAAAAATATTAATTTAAGAAGATTAATATCATTTATTGTTTTATTTGATTGAATACGAATTATTATATTTAATTAACTTTATAAATTACTAATTAATAATTAGTTAACATATTAACAAAGGTAATTATAATTTAATTTGCATAAATAAAATTAAAAATTTTATTAAGATGAAAGAGAATTTCATAAAGGCAAGCTAAGGAGTAAGGGGATGAAAGTGAGGGATTTAATTAATTTTATTTAGGCCCCCTCTAACTTAACTTAATGAAAAGTGTTGTTTAATAAACTTAGTAAATTATAAATTAATGATTAACTGAGATATTATTTTATGCTAATTATGATTTAATTAATTTGGTAAGATTGATATATGATGAGTTAATATAATAAATACCACAATCACCTAATTTCTTAAATCCTTAAATAAGTGGCCAAATAGTTTCCTAGGGTTTAATCCAATTCAACATATGTCATGCAAAATATTTTTCAAGAGTTAACAGAGCCTTGGGATTTAATAAATCGAATTTATATAATTTACAATATCCTATTTGCACCCAACCGGCCCCTTGATGTCGAGCTCAGAGCAAGTTATGCTGGTATTAATAATCAAAACAGCATAAACTGAACAGCTAAACAAGTAAGTCTTATCTGCACAAGCAAAAGATGCTCCAAACATAATCAAAGATCAAAGAAGATAGCAGAATCTTCAATGTTCATAAAGAAGATTAAGGTTGCAAAGCTCTATAAGCTAGTAGCAATCTCCGAAATTCATAATAAATGCCCCGAGCTCTCATAACCAGTTGCCATAAGTACCCCGAGCTCTCATAATTCTGAAATTCATAATAAATGCACACCAAAATTACTAATCAAGAGCTTATGTCAAAAAAAATCCAAAACCCAAAACCCACAACAGCAGCAAAGAATGCATCCGTATCACAAAACACAGACAAATATTATCAAAACTCACCTGCACCCGATGACGCCGCCGCGGCAGAAGCAATCTCCTCGTCTGAGGGGGAAACAATATTGCATTAGGAAGGGGTATAAGCTAGGGTTTGGCATAGAAACTTGCCAATCAAACCAAGAAAAAAATCTGGAAAAAAAAAAATAAGAGAGACTAAAGAAGAGTTACGAAACCAAGATCTGGATAATTTACTTGTATTAGAGGGATTCGACACCACCATTGCCATCTTCAGACCGAGGAAGCCGAGCGCCGGAAACGCCGATGCGGTCGCAGGTGCTGGCGAGTGGCGACTTTCTCTAACGCGAAGGCCGCAGAATGATAAGCATCACCGTTCATCGACGATTTAAAGTAATATAATGAACGGTGGTGATCCCTCATCATCAAAATTTTGGATATAACGCGTCTGTCCAAAGCCCTTAGGCTTTGTTTGTTTGAGCATTTTTTTGCCTTCTTCGTTTTCAAAAACGGAAGATTTTTTTTTCGTGTTGTTTGGTTCGTCAAATCACGTTCCCAATAACTCATTTTTTTCATTTTTCTGCAGTTTTGAGAAAGCTTTTTATATGTGCTTCTCCGTTAGAAAACTCCATTTTCTGAACTAATGTTTTTTAAAACTGTGTTTTACAAAAGCACAAAAAAAACAAACGAAGCCTTAATCTGTAACTTGGGACCGATTTCTAAAATAGTAGTATCTAAAATATTATTAATAATAATATATAAATATATAATTTAGATTTGTGTCTGATCAAAAAAAATTTTTGATGATGTGTCGATTAGTAATTTTTTAGTTATTATTTTATTAAATTATAATTATTATTAAAATTAATTTAATTTTAATTAGTGTATTTATATCTAGTTTATTTATTTGCTTATTAACATATTTGTAACTAATTAATATATTTGTTGATCACAACATAAATAACCTAAGGCCTTTTGTAAAATAATCAAGAATCCTTAATCTAATAGCTTGAAGATAATTCGTGCTACAGATCAAGCTTAATTTTATGAGTTTAAATAATTTCATTTACATTAAAAGAGAGAAAATCATTCATATTCAAACAACTTCATATTAATATTGCATAAAATATTTAAAAATTTAATTGAAATAAGGAAGAAAAAAACAGCTTTTAAATATTTTTAGCAACTTCATAGTATTTACACTTCCATTGTTATTCAATCTGTTCAAATTGTGGGATTAATTCTTGTTTTGAAATAACTAAGCTCAAGTTTTCAATTTATATTACCTCTCCTAGCCTTGTTTAATTTTGGTTGATGTTCTCTTTGATCCTTGCTAAAAATGTTTATTACAATAATGTATTTATCAATTCCTTAAACTTATATGATTAAGGTTGCATTTAGGACAGCTTTTGTAATGCTTTTTAAAATGATTTTTTAGTATAAATTTTTTTAATTAAAAAAATTATTATACTAGAAAACTGTTTTAGAAAGCAAGAAGAAAGTCATCCCAAATGAAGCCGTAGACTACTATTTTTTTTCTGATTTCAAGAAATTTTTGCACTAAAAAATAGCTTCACAAATAGGAGTGTTAATTTCAGGTCACGTGACCTGGCACTATTCGGGTCTAAACCGAACCCGACCCGTTTTAAAAAACGGGTCAGTTTTTTGACTCGAACCCGACCCGTTTTTAAAAACGGGTCAGTTTTTTGACCCGAATCCGACCTGCTTCGGGTCCGGGTCAACCCGACACGACCCAAATGACCTGTTTTCCAACAAAAAATTACTAGTTTTCGGATAAAAAACGGGTATATCTCATCTTTTTTCGGTAAAAAATGGGTTTATCTAATCTTTTTTCGGTAAAAAATGGGTCAATCTTGGGTTGCCGGGTCAAAATTGGGTTTTTGGGTCAAAGGGTTAACCCGAACCCGACTCGATTTTTGAAACGGGTCGAAATGTTGAACACGAACCCGACCCGTTTCGGGTTCGGGTTGACCCTAACCCGAAATTTTTGGATCGGGTTCAAGTCGGGTTTTTGGGTCGTGTCAAATATTGACACCCCTATTTACAAAGCAATGAGAAAGTCGTCCCAAATAAAGCCTAAATGTAATTTCATGATCCCTTCTATAGTTTTTATTTTATTTGATAATTGCATGAAATTTTCATCATAAAACACTTATGATTTGGATTATAGCAACAACCTTCTTCATATAACAAAAGCAACAACTCTATTGTTACTCAGATGCTCCTCTCCTTAAGGATGTATCCCTATTTTATCTCATAATTATCTATTATTTATACATTACTTTGAAAAGTGATATTTAGGTGTTTGAGACTTTGAGTCGAGGAAGAAGTGATACATTAAAGCATACAAAGATTTTGTTTTTGAGTCCTTTTTTAAAGCTATGATATAATCTAACCATTATTGTGATTTTTTTTTCATAGCATTTATTTGCTTTTTTATTGGTTCGACTCAAAATTGATCTCATTTGAATCCAGTCAATCAAAATCTGACCCGTTTAATAAATAGGTCAAAAATATGGACATGAACCCTAACTCGCTAGCAACCCAAATGACCCAACATGATAATATGTTCTTATTTTAAAGAAAAATTATAACTTTACCAAAATAGTACTTAGATTAATTAATAAAAATTATGTCGATTTAACCAACAAATAAAAAAAAGATGTAAACGCAATTTAAACGAGTCATTTTGAGTCAAAAATTGGTTGGTGGGTCAACCTGAACCCGACCTGTTTAATAAACAAGTCATAATTTCAAATCAAAACCCAACCCGTTTATTAAACGGGTCAATCGATTTTTCAGATCGGGCTCAGATCAGATTGACGGGTTAGGTCATTTTTTGACAACCCCTACTTGAAAGTCTATAGATGATGCTCTATGATAATAGACACACTGGCCATATAGAGTTTGACTATTTTTCTGTTCATTGTTTCTATTTTGAAAGATTTATATTAGCAATTCAATATAATTTGTAGTAATCATATTCACTCATGTGCGGGCCTTTACTTTTTCAGTGCATGTTTTGGACTTATGTTTCATTAGTAATCCTAAACTAAACTCTGTTGCTAATTGTATCATTTGTGTTAAATATAAGAGTCAATCATATAAATTATAGATAACTAATAGTTAGTCTAATATAATATGCATATTATGTATCTTAATTTCAAATTTTTTCTTTAGTAATAAAAGAAAATTTAATTTTACATTTATTTCCATATATTTCTTTTATCAGAAAATTGAATATCAAAATTGTTAAAAGGGTACTCAAAATTAACTCATTTAAAAAACAAAGTCAATTTCGAGGTGCTCTGTTGTTCTCTCAAATTAAGCCCAACTCAAACTATTATGACTAGAGTCAAATAGTGATTGAAATTTTCAATTTAGAATTGATATGTCCTCAAAAAATTATCTTGATCGGGCACGAATATCAAGGCAAAAATCAAGTTGGAAACTTCAAAAATTAAATCTGGGATCACCAGAACTCCGATTTCTACGAACTTACAGTCGAACTGATCGTCTCGGAAATACGAACCCAACGACACCAAATTCGACTAAATCCCTGAAGCATTGTTGGAAAGTTCGAACCACAATTTGAGTTATCAAACGATTTTCAAACAGGATGTACTTATAGTCGAATCGAGCGGCTCGACAAGATGAATCCCGAGCCCAAAATCTCATAATTCTGACATCATTAATGTCACGACCCGACCCGAGACGAGACGGATCCCGCCCGCGCCGGATCGCGACGGAGAATAGCTAACCAGGATCTAGCTTTGGAATTTGGTTCGGAACTGAATCTTCCAAATAATTAATTCAAACAGACAAACAAACACAGAGCTACTAAAAACATCAAATGCAGCGGAACAAAACATCTATCTGAATTCATTTCCTCAAAATGATCATCTACAGAACAGTACATGGCCTTCAACAGAAAGAAAGACAGAACAGAAAAGCCATGACTGTACAAGAAACAAAAGTACAAAAGTACCTAATCTGATCAGACTCTGAAATCTAATCCTGGACTTCCTTGCCCTTCCCAGAACCTGAAAACCACCAGAAAGCAAGGGTGAGCTCAACAGCTCAGCAAAGCAACAAACCTCCAATCAAAATCCTCAGAAACTCAAAACCAATACAGCAGACAAATCCGTACAGAAATCAGAACGGAATCGGACAGATATCAAATCAACAGAACTGTACGGAAACAGAAGTCGTATCAAATCAGAAACAGAACAGATCAGACATATCAGATCAACAGAATCAGATTCGTACAGATCATATCAGAACAGAATAAACTCAGCATATCAGAATCATATAGCAGATATCAGATATTTAATTAATAGCTAAGTGTGCCCCCGGCACCAGAATAATAGCTGAGTAATTAATAGCTAAGTGTGCCCCCGGCACCAGAACAAATGTGCTTATAGCACCAGAACAGATCAGATGTGCTTCCAGCACCAGAATATATAAATAGTGCATATAGCACCTAAACAGATTTTTCCTCGGATCCGGAACAGAACAAATATCAGATTTCATATTGAGCTCATTTCAGAATTCCCAGACACTAACTGAATCTCATAGGATCCAGGCCCCTTATAACTCCCTTTTTGCATAGCATATACAGATAGCATATCATTTCAGAGAAAATCCGGACAAATCAGAAATTACCCAAAAATCGGGCAGCACAACGGCAGTATACAGAATTTACACAATTTTCCTGAAAATCAAAATTCACCAAATTCGCACAGAATATAGATATCAACATTTCAGAACATTTATTCTACCGCACAAAGAATTTCCAAGTTCACAGAAAAATCCAGTCGACTAAAAACACAGTCGAATCAAAAATATCCGGACAAAAATCTTCAAAATATAGTCAAAACGTGCACACCCGGCACGGCAACGATATACAAAAAGTTACGCGGTAAAAACTGAACCGTTCAAAAGATACGGACGAAAATCGCTAACGGAAACAAAATCCGGACAGAAAATACCGCCAAACACGACGGTTCTGAAAATTTAGAAAGTCGGATTGTGCCTTACCTCGTGCACAGCAATTTCCTCAACAGTCTCCTCGGACGAAAACAGCTCGGCGTCGCCCGAAAATCCGCTTTTCCACTTTTTCCTTCGTTTTTCTCTCTCCTCAGCTTTTTCTCTCTCCTCAGCTTTTTCTCTCTCTTCAAAATATCTCATTTCTATATATATCCAGACTGATCGTCCTGGACGATCGAGCTTCGTACCAGACGATCCATGAAGAGAAGAATTCCGTCCAGACGAAAATTACGTATCGTCCCTGGCGATAGGTTCACGGGAGAATTTTCGTCCAGACGATCCACACTTCGTCCAGACGAACCAATCAGCCAAGCAAGGTTTTTCTGCACAACCTGTACCGATCGTCCCGGACGATCCAATTTCGTCCAGACGAACCTGGAGCAAAACTGATATTACAATTAAGACCTTCAAATGCTTGAAGAACGGTACACGATCAAGGGATTCAATATTGACCGTTCATCCGACCACTCCCTATTTACCCTTGATCTCTCACCTATTTACAAGCCATGCCACTCCATAATATCTATAAATAGATCCCTCATTTCTCATGAGGGGGGACCCAAGTAAGAAGAAGAAGAGAAAAAGAATAAAAGTATTGGAGGGAAGAAAATCCTCCACGATCACCGCCGAAATTCTGCCCAACGCCCGAGTGACGCCGTAATTCTGCTCGACGCCCGAGGGATGCTGGAATATTGTCCGACGCTCAAGTGACGCTGAAATTATGCCTAAGTAACGCCGGAGTTTCACCCGAACTCCAAGTGACGTCGGAATTCCGCCCGACCTCCAAGTGACGCCGGAATTCTGCCCGACCCTTAAGTGACGCTGGAGTTTCACCCGAACTCCAATTGACGCTGGAGTTCTCCTCGGTCGCCAACTGACGTCGGACTTCTATCCGACGTCGGACCTCCGCTTGTCACCAAGTTTCTACTTGACACCGGACTTCTACTGGTTATCGAATTTTCGCTGGACATCTATTCGATGTTGGATTTCTGTCCATTGTTGGACTTTTACCTAATGCCGTCCTTCTAACCTTCGTCGTTAGACAACAGTCTTTCCGACCTCCGTCACCCACCGACTACGATCCTTCTGACTTATGTTGCCCATCGACTACAGTCCTCCCGACTTATGTCGCCCGCCGACTACAGTCCTTCTGACCTCCGTCACCCATAGGCATCGGTCCTTCCGACTTAAATCGCCCACCGACTACAGTCCTTTCGAACTATGTCGCCTACCGATTATGGTCTTTCTGGCTTAGGTCGCCCACCAACTAAAGTCCTTCCGACCTCCGTCGCCCACCAAATACGGTGCTTCTAACTTACGTCACCCATTGACTACAGTCATTCTGACCTCCGTCGCCCGCAAACTACGGTCCTTCCGACTTATGTTGTCCACTAACTACATACCTTCAGACCAAATAAACACATCAACTGGGATTCTTTGTATTCTATAAGATGTACATCAAGTTAATGCCTTCCCCCAAAGAAAGGCCTCATTTGCAATCAACTATAAATACTAGTGGATTCATTCAAACTGGGCTAAGCCCCGTGATTTTTCCTCTTTTTAGGCGTTTTCCACGTAAAAGTCTTTGTGTCTCCTTTAATGCTGCACACTTTCTCTTTATCTGTGTGTGCTGGATCTTCGTACAGCGCTGAGACGTTAAACTTTATAATTCTTTACCGCCGTGAATACTCCAGGACGCAACAAGAATTAATCTTGTTACATGCTAAAATATTTGTCGAAGCATAGAGTTTATCAAATTAATATTATGCTAATATTTTGTACACATTGATAAAATAAGTCTAGAGCGGTTCTTAAAAAGACAATATTTTTTACGTGGAGGCACAAAAAGGTAAATCCATTGGGTTTGACCTAATTTAAATTATTCGAGTAATGTGTATCATAAGTTACAAAAGATGCTTACCTTATAATTGGGATATACAATGATATAACATAGTATATATGAAATGTAACGATGACTTTTATGATGAAATTTGGATAATCAGAGCTATCTAATCTCTTTTAATAATAAATTGCCAGGAGAAAATCAATCTATTGATCAACATTTATATTGATTACTCTGCCAATCACTTATAATATTCAAAGAGTCATATAAATACAATAATTCATCTTCATGCCAATGAATACAAAAAAAATAACTAAAATACAAAAAAGATAAAAACCTGAAGAGTTATCACTATCTGATTACACGGTGTACAGGGCACTGAGGGCGGCACGCATTCTGCACACGGTTTGGAAATTCTAAAATGACGTTGAGTTCTCTACGAGCGCTATCGGTGTCGCCGCTTCCTCCACCTGGTTTGAGGAATTCTGCGCTCGCGAGGCGGGGGGTTATAATCGTGAAGAAAGATGAACAGGTTTCTCATCCTTTTTTTCTTTCTGTTTATCTTGAATTTGTAGTTTTCTCCAAAATTTACGATGTTTCTCTCCGTAGATTCGTTTCCTACGGGAAAATTGGTTAAGTTGGACAAACCCCGTTGGCATTTCGAGGATATTTGTTAAAATGTGGGTTGATAATTAGGGATTAGGAGCTTTTCGGTTCTGCTATCTTGGGATTTGTTTGCCAAAAAAAATGTACGAGGGAATTTTGATCCCTTGCATCGGGATATATCGTTCCATGTTGTTGGGAACGATTGTGAAATGGAAGGGAATTTAAGTATTGGAACCTGCTGGGGTTTTAGATAGTGTTTAATTTCGTTGACACGGGTTTGGAACAACTAGTAGAACTTCAAACATATTTCTTTGGAAAGGTGGTACTCTCTATGAGTTATATAATTTCTAGCCAAAAGCTAAATTTTCTGAACTTTTAATCACATATGAGATTCCTTGAATTTTGCAAAAAATGAGGTTTTACCTTTCGAACCTGGTGTATTTGGAATTTGCTATCAGTGAAGATCAAGCTAGCATTCACTTTTAGGTGCTGTAATGATAGTCTCTGGGTTTATTTAGCTTCTTCCATAGTTGGAGGTTTGTTTACCGAGAAAATGTTCTTAATGATTTATTTAAAGTAAGAAGGCTTGTAATGATAGCATCCATTTATGAACATAGACCAACCTTATTTACAACTTTTGAAATATATGTCAAGATCACTATACATATTATTAAAGCATCCTTTTTATTATGCACAAAATTTTAAATTTTTTTTTTCTATGTTTAAGAGTGAACACCAACAAGTAATGAACTCAAGCATATGCATTGTAATGATGAATACTTGATAGAGATTTATAAACATAAGGTTGGTATATGTTTAATATTCTTTGACTTTGGTAATTCTTATATTATCGGAAAGGAAGGAGCTGAGTTCTATTGTTTATGGATTGAACTATTCACCTCATTCAATGAAAACTTCAATTCTTAAATTTAATAGATAAACTTAGTTGGTTATGTTTAACAAACTTTTATTATGTTAGTTCTTTTTCTCCTTCAATTATTGTGCTAAATGATTAATGTTGAACTATAAAACGGTTCAAATAGAGACTTCAATTTCACATAGGATGAAAAAGCATGTTGTAGTCTCATAAAGGTTAGAAAAAAGAAGGGAAGGGAAAGTTTAATGCATGTTTGTTTGCACAAATATTTGCTTTATTCATTGATGTATTTGATTAACTTAGGCGTTAGTGTTGATTTACAAAGACTATTTAGCTATATGGTGTATTCGGCTCTATTTGGCAATGGCCATTATAGGGAATATTATTTGATGGTTATGATGCATTTTATCTTGGTTGATATGGCGTGTTAGTTGTTGGGTAATTGTAAAATGCTCAGTAATGAGGGTTTTCATGTCCACCTAGCAATTAAAGCACGTTGATAAGATCACGACAAAAAAAAAAATGTCTGTTTTTTGTTAGATAGACAATTTGACAATTATGAAAAGGGATTAGCTAATAGTTCTTCACTGGAGTATATGAGTGTACACTCCTTGTCCCGAAGCATTTCACTGATCTCTGAACTGGCATTCTCTTTAGTAAAATATAAGAAAATAATTGTTGATGATTGGTATTTAATCTACCCTTTATGAATAATTTTTATAGTTTTAGCTTGCTTGGCCTCATTATCTTCTCCCTCTTAGTTGTACTCTATTTCTCTCTTAAGCCTCAATCTCGTACTCTGACTTAGACGTTTTTAGCCATCTTGCTCTCATTCTCTTCTCTAAATTTTTATTGATGCTAGGAATTTGGTCAATATTATTCCAACAAACATTCTAGAAGATGAATATTGACAATAAGAGGCACCCGCTTAAACAGATTCAAGAAAGTGAAGTTATCATGTATGGTTGAGAAGCCCCTCCTCCTTGATATCATTTTCTTCCAGGTTACATGGGGTGACAACAGGTCTAATTACACCTCAATGATGTATTTCCTTCCCATAACACCATTTTTGTCTACAAATGATGACCATTTTTTGAGTGGCTGTGTCAATTTATCATTTGGTTGTGAGCTCTTAGTTGGACCCTAGGTAGTTATAATCCATGGTAATCTTATCCAGTCCCATAACAGGTACTTGAAAATGGTCCACTAATCAAGCCTTGAGTGCTTTAGCTAGTCAATAGATGGGAGAGGTACTAGAAGTTGATGAAGGAATTGAGGAGGTTCCTTTGATTGATGAAAAAGTGACTGAGTTAAAATCAACATTCGAGTATAAGGTGAGTTTAGGGCGAGACTACTTGAACTCATGAGGAGCAACAATAATGCCTTCGACTTATTGGTGTTAAAGCTGATAGGCATTGACACGAACATTACTTGTTATGACCTATATGATGACATGAGGAGCATATCAATTATGTAAAGGAGCCCAATGATGAGGTAAATTTAACAAGTGGTTTATAAGCTGCTTTAGGCATGATTAATTCTGGAGGTTCAATATCTTGAGTAGATCTTCTATGCCATCATGATGAAAATTAACATGTGGAGAGTTTGTGTTGCCAAAGGATTGGATCTTCTCTCATGCATCAAGTTCTTTGTCTACTATGTTGTCTTATTGTCTAAAACTTGTTGGTGAAAATTTTTATGCCTTTTTGAACTATCATCAAATATATACACTCTATAGGTAAAGTAAGTACTATCTTTGTCACCAATGATGCATGGACTATTAAAATGTCATGAATTTAACTTTAACAGCATGACGCATGCATGCAATTGGATTCTTGAGCCAAAATAATGTCTTATCAAAGTCTCTTCAATAATCTCCTTAGTATTCTCCTCGTAATCTCTCCCATTCTCTGAATATTTTATTTGTAGCTCAATACCAAATGCATTTTTCTAGATAAATTCACATAAGAGACTAATTGAGACCTATCTTCTCCCACCCATTTGCTTGTTGGGCTTGATTCATTGCTCAAGCAAGGCCTTGGCACATGAATAATATTAGATTCAGTATTCTCTTCAACATCTTTAAGGAGGCACCATTGTGCTGGTTCTCTCTCATTCCTTTGGGTTGGATTTTTTTATTTTTATTTTTAGAGACAATATATTTTGTTATTCATAAGCACCTAAGAGCATCTGAATATCTAGAAGTCTCTATTGAACATGAGACAAAAGTTGGGCAAGTTTCTCTGCCATATTGCCACTCGTTTCGACTAGAAACTAGATGCGAGATATGGAAGTTGTTGTCCCCCACGCATTACTTAACCATAGCCTCTTGGAAGGTCGATTATGTTATGCTCTCGTTGTACAATAGCTAAAACATTGGTCGTGTTTCTTTACTTGGCTAATAATCATATCAACTTGGAGGAGTATAAATGCATTACATTGGTTTCAATCTCTAAGGTTTCAAATACATCCCTTATGCTTTGGTGTTGATTTTTATCCTTTTTTATAAGTTAGAAATGACCATATCATTTCCTTTTACATGTGAGAGTCCAAGTCCAACCCTCTTATTTGAATGCCTACGAAATGCTAGATCCTCCATTTGTATAATTTAATGTGTTTGAATCCTCTTTAGGGTGCAGTAGTTGATACATTCTTTGCATTTTTATGGAAGTTTTGCATTTATCATACATCAAATTTAGTATCAAAACGAATATTTTCTCTTGGAGATACTTGATAGGTGCTAAATGTTGTAACACTTCATATATCACGATTGTAGTTTTGCATTTTATAAAATTATCAAATGACTTATGATTTATTAGAAACTTCTTAGGCGTGATCTTAACTTTATTCAATCACTCCAACTTTTTTCAAGTAGAGCTAGTTTCACTAGTTAATATAAAAAATCCAGCAATTTTAATTTTTTTGCATTTAGGGTCTTAGGGTGATATCATTACTACCATTTGTTTACCCTGGTTTGTAAAATGAAGTGAAAACTCTAGATCTCTGCTTGATATGTTATTTTTTTTCATTTATAAAAACTTGGGTTAAACATCATTTTATTTTATAATCAAACAAGTGCTTGCATAAATTCAAAACTTGTTTGTCCTCGCATTTTCTATTCTCATTTAGTACTCTTTAATATCTCAATCATAACTTTGTCATTTTATCTTCAAATCTTAGATATAAATAGTCAATTTTTATCAGCTAGATGATATCTACAACTTTTCAAAAAGAAAGTTTCTCAATTTCTATCATCTAGAATCTTAAAACTTCCAAATTTGAGTGGAAATAGTGAAAACTCACTTTGAACCCAAAAATTTGAACATTATTGCATCCTTCGTTTGAATGACATATTTTAGTGATTAATCCTATCAACATTAAGCTTATTTAAGACAAAATAAGGATGTTCGTACCTTTATCAAAATATTAAATCTTTTGAATGAACTATGATTCCATTTGGTGATTAGTCACCATGTCCTAATTCCCATTCTCATTATTTCTGTAGTTTTGAGGATTTTTAAAGAGATAAATATCTTTTAGATGAGATGTTATCATTACGTTCAAATGATTATCAAACTTATGATTGTCTTGTTAGTTTATTAGACATTTCTTTTGTAGAATAATTGAAATAATGAAAAATAGATTTTATTGACAACATCAACATCAACAACATCAAGCCTTTATCCCACTACGTGGGGTCGGCTACATGAATCCTTTTTCTCCATTATGTCCTATTAAAGGTCAAATTCTCATTTAAATCTAATAAATATTTTATTGACCTTTGCTAAAAAGATATATTGAATAGTTTCATTGTAGGACACTTATAAAATGGTCATACCTACAAAACAATTATCTAATAAATGCATTGCACTCTTCTACCATATTTATGAACTTAATTTTAGATTATCTTGAACCTCATGAGCACATATTATTATTTTTTGGTTGTCTATCAATTTTATATGACATGTCATTTTCTATATTGTTTTAAAATAATCAATTTTCAATGAGGGCATGTTAAATTATGTTTTTCAAAAATAATTGTAAGATTGAATTTTTCCCATCCACTATTATTTTTAATATACTTGTTATGTTTATGTGCTACTTTTGAAAAACTTAGGATTTGCACTTATTACCTACTTTCAAACTTTGCTTATAAAAATACCATTTTAAAAACTATCAAGGCAATACTTATTGAGATATTTTTATCTAAATAACCCATGAAGCTCATTTATCTAGCTGGTTGCCATCTGATATTTTTTATGATACTACATTTATGTTTGCATTTGATTTTCATGATCTTTATGCAGGCGTGCAACAACATATTTAATTAATATAAATATGCTAAAGATATCAATCAAAAGCATTCTATAAGAGATGATAATGAGGGATGGTTATTTTGTTTTAATTTTTGTTTGTTCCAAACATTATGCATTCACCAAATAGAAACTGTTGCATGCAAGGGCTTGTGGCTTATTCAAAATGCTTGAGAAATTTGGACCTCATGCTTATTTTTTTTGAATTGCCTTCTTGTATGCTTATTATTTATCTTTAATATTAAAGATATATTACTTTATCAAGAAATTTTAAAGCATATGGACTTGCAAACTAACCTTTTTGTAGGAGACCACGATCATCAAGTCCAGGTGCCTAAACATCAAATCTTTCTGGAAGTTTAAGGCATCATTTAAGATGAAGCTTCGACAATTATAGTCTCTTCTTGCTTGTTCCTAATTAGGTAGAAGAATCAATCTTCTTCTAAAGGCACATAGATGACTAAGGAAGACCTAGAAAAATTTACAACATACCTTGTGGATGACTACATTAGTTTTAACTCTACGTAGCAAAATTCACTGTGGTTTGAGTTGATGCAACATAATCTCATGCACATGGACCAGTGACTAGATCATTGGTAGGAGCACAACTTTAGGCTTGAAGATTAATGTATTCATCATCATCATTAGTGTTCAAGAAACTCAGTAAATGATTTGGATCAAGCATGTGGCCTATTTTTGATTGAAATCCCTACATGTGCCTCTCTTTCGATACAAACACGGCCAACCCTCTTACCCCTTATTTAAGTAACATGTGTTCAAATCAAGTCTAATTACCCTCCAAACTTTGCTTTGATAGTCACTCAAAGGAGGGAAATTATCGATTGCATCTAAATGGTCCTGATGAAAGAATTGTTTTATATATATATATATGTGTGTGTGTGTACATGCACCTTCTTTGTAACTTTGATAAACCAAATGTATCAATGAGCAAATTTTACTTTGCTTGGTTGCTTTTCAAGAAATTGTGTCAGTGGCTTGGCGGCTTACTCTTAGAAGAGATCTTTGATAGTTTCCTTGGTCATCTAGTATTTGTCTTATTCCATTACCCTCTCATGGTCGACCAATACACCTCTTCTTAACCCTAGCTACCCCTCCCTCATGTTGTTCCTCACCAAAATCAAAACCATAAATCTTTGCTCTTGGGTTGCTCCTCCAACACAATTCTAATTCTTTTAACTGCCAGTCTCTCTCCTCCATACACTCCACAAAACCCTAGCCAAATCTCCAACCGTGCCTGTCCTCCAGTCCCTTAGACACATAAGCCCAAAACCCTCCAAAACCTTTCATACAAATCCTAATCACCTCGAAACCCGAGATATCTATATTATCCTCCCTCTGAAGGCAACCCCTCCGCCTTCCGATCTTTCAGCGTAGTCTATTAACCCTCACTTTAGCAGACCACCATCAACCCTAGGCTTCTCTTCTATCCTCCATATATCACCACAAGAAAGCATCATCACCCTTTACTCAAAGATCCTACCCACCACCATCCATCAACATACATCTCTTCTCTTAACTCCATCAATGTTATAGTTACTCTAGGCCTATGGAAATAGGTGGTTTTTATATATAAGAGATGATAAGGAGATTAAAAAGGATCCATAATTCATCTATGCTCCTAGCTGGTACTGAATAATTTGATAAAGCTCCTGTGGCTTGAGCATGTGCGGTAATCCAAATGTTACCTTCCAACCTATTATAACAATTCTAAGTGCAGGTAGCTTAAGCAGGAGGGGCAGATCAAATGCAAAAGCACCTTGTAGAATTGTTCAGCTTTAACTAGCGTGTTGCGTTCAGATGAATGAAGTTTTCTACCTGGCTTAGTGATGGACTGGTCGATTTGATTGGAAGGGAATCAGGAGAGAGCTATTTAGGAAGGTTCTTAATCAAAGAGGAATTATTTAGGAAAATATTAATTATAATTGGAGAAAATTATTTAGAGCAAGAGATCTAATTTAAATTCAAATATGAGAGAAAATTATTTAGGGGAAGAAGGCTGATTTGGGAGGGAATTAGGGGAGCCTATTTAAGGCTAACAATATGGTGATTTCAGGATTATGTTTTGAGTTTGCTAAAATTATAATTTCTTAGGTTCTGAGGGCTCTAGCCATCGGCTAAGGATTTGGGAGAGCCGGATCTTCCTCTCTAGTTGAAGATCCAACTGTATCTTGCAATAAAAATAGTTTTATTGTGTTTTTCTTCATAATTTCTTATTGTCATTCGCTAATTTTGAGGAAATTATATCCACTTCCTATCAAATTGTGTTTGTTGAATTTTAGAGTGTTCTTAGGGAGTTTTGGGCTCTAGTTGTCGGCTAGAGAATTGGAGCCAGATCTTCCTCTCCAATTGAGGATCCATTATATCTTGTTTGTTTTCTTTCCTATTTTATTAATTAAAAGAGTTTTTTTTTTCAATTATTTCTCTTAAATTCGTCTTGAAAATTGTATTTGGATTGTTGTAATTTAATTTCAGCCAAGGGGAAGCAGATTTCTGCATCAATTTCCTATCAAATTGGATTCAGAGCACTTTTTTTGGGACCTATGTCTGCAAGAAAATTTGACGCCTTGTAAGAGAGTCTTAAAGGAAAAGTTGGTTAAATCAAATCGGTGTTTGATGGTAGAATGCCATCAATGGGGGAAAATTTTTCCAACTTAGAAGGAATGATAAAGGTGTTGGATATTCACGTCAAAGGACATTATTGGCGTCAATGACATTCAATTCCTATCGAGCAAATCTGTCAACAAAGCATGAACAAATTTGCTAGACTAGCTGAATCTGATGCAAAGTTTTGTTTAATAAATCATGCTTATATCAGGCAAGATTCCAAAGTCTTTGTATTTTCTCAAGTGAACAAGAATTCAATGACCTCACTTATGGATAATCTGGTTCCTGTCAGCTCAACGTTATTGGTTACATTGACATATGAAATGGAGGTGATTTTGGAGCCACTTCCAAAGAGAGGAAAGGTTGAAGGAAGGAAATTTTTGGTGGAATGCAAGAGTTTGAGAGGCAAAGAAGATGGGGAGAAGATAGAAGTACCAAACATGGTTCAACCACCTCTACAACAGTATTGAGAGGTGTTCCAGCCGGTTCAGGGGTTGCCTCTAACGTGGGAACACGAGCATGCTATCATCTTGAAGGAATTAGTCTTACCTATCAGTGTTCATTCACATCGTTATTCTCAAATTTACAAGGATGAGTTTGGGAAATTAATCATGGAGATGTTGGAGGCTGAGATCATTCGACCTAATGTCAGCTCATTTTTTAATCCAGTGCTATTAGTCAAGTACTTCAATAGCAATTTTCTTCGTTCCATCTTGAGGACAAGGTAACACTTTGGGAGGAGAGTAGTGATGGACCTATCGATTTGATTGGTAGGGAATCATGAAGTTTCCTAATCATGAGGGAGTTGTTTAGGAAGGTTCTTAATCAAAGGAAAATTATTTAAGAAATTTTTAGTTATAATTGGGAGGGAATTATTTAAGGAAAGGGGGCTGATTTGGGAGGGAATTAGGGGAGCCTATTTAAGACTAACAGTAGGGTGATTTCAGGATTATATTTTGAGTTTGCTGAAATTAGAATATGTTAGGTTGTGAGGGCTCTAGCCACCGACTAGGGGTTTGGGAGAGCCGGATTTTCCTCTCCAGCTGAAGATCCAACTATATCTTGTTATTTTCTTTCATATTTCTTGCAATAAAAATAGTTTTGGTGTGTTCTTCTTCCTAATTTCTTATTGTTGTTCGCTAATTTCGAGGAAATGGTATCCACTTCCTATCACTTAGTCCTAGGTGTTTTCTTTGCTTGACACAACTCATTGCTCCTCTATGTCGATTAGATCTACTTGATTGCTTGCTTGCTAGTCGACTTACAATTTTCTTCATCCAACTTGTCAACAACTCATCTTGTAAGCATGTGATACTCAATAATCGATATTTAGTAATTTGGTGCCCGTACCTGCTTCAAATTTGCTAATTATAGGCTTAACAAGTTAATCTATTTAACTTTTCGGTTGCACTTATTCGGGTGAATTAGGATTTAAGAGGGTTTAGATTTCTAGATTGTTACCCTCATTGGCATACTAAGTTCCAAGGTATCACAATGAGTCTATTAAGTACATTATTTAGCCCTTTCAAAGGAGTTTCTTTTTTATGTAGTTGTATGAGGATAAAATATATACATCTTGAGTACACCCTTGGATTTAGTTGATCTAATTGAATGTGGAAGTTAATTGTTGAAGAGTATGCCACCATTCGGTGCAACCTACTCTACTTGGCATGGGGATTTACAAGGAGCATGTTCAAGTAGTTACTTTGAACTCCAGTCTAGTTGGCACAATCATGACAGGCATTGGGTGGTTACAACAAACTTAATGATAGGGGTTGCAACGCTCAACTGATGAATTTAACTGCATCCTTAACAGAGTGACCATGGTAGTATAATGGCAGTTGTATTCAAGAGGTGAACTACTTGATGGCTGCCAATAGGGTGAGTTAGGGGATCTTCCAAGGTACCTCGATGGGTCTATTAAGTATATTGTTCCGCCCTTCAGAGTTTTTTTTTGGGATATAATAGTGTGGGGATAACATGTACATAACTTGAGTTCATCATTGGATTGACATGTTTAAGTAGTTACTTAGTTGAAGGGTCATGGTAGTGTAATGGAAGCAACAAACCCTTAATCAAAGTGGATGAGCCAGTGGCACTTCACTGGAGCCTTTAAATAGAGACTATCTTCCCAGGAGATAGATGACTGATTCCTAAACCAACAATCCCTTAATCAAACTATGAGAGAGAGCCATCTGATTACGTATCCAACATTCTCCCTTTTTCCGTACCCTTTAGTCCGAAAGCTTAATAATACTCTCCCCTTATCTCTCTTTCTCTATGCTCTTCTTTATCTTAGTCTGGTGAACTAACTAGTAATTACACAACTGTGAACTTACGAGCATGTTCTGTTTCCAACCCACTCATGTGTCAAATTAACAATAGCTTTCTTCTCAGCAATGGACACAATAGTCTAATAAGGCAGTAATTAGTACTTAGAGATGAATCAATAAATAAGAAAACCGCTATATGTGGCTTCTGTGACTGTAAGCTTACTAAGCAAATCCTCAGTAACAAAGCAGACTGATTTATGGTGTATATGCTGTCACGTTTTACATTATTATTATTATTATTATTATTATTTTGCAGTGAAACCAACAAGGCAATCGACTAGCGTACAAGAACAACAACAACATCAAGACTTTATCCCACTACATGGGGTTGGCTACATGAATCCTTTATCTCTATTATGTTCTATTAAAAGTCAAATTCTCATTTAAATCTAATAAGCAAATGTCATTTATATTAAAACCGAGTTTTTTAGGTCTACCTCTACCTTTCTTAATATAGGCCAGATTTAATATATCTACTCCCCTAATCGGGTCATCAAAAGGTCAGCTCTTTATGTGACCAAACCATCCATGGTGACTCTCTCTAATCTTATCTGCCACTAGAGCTACTCCAAACTTTTCACGTATATACTCATTTTGTATTCTATCTCTAAATGTAAAATCAATCTTCCACCTAAGCATCCTCATCTCTACAACACTTAATTTTTTACTTCTCTTTTAATGACTATTATGCACAATAAAATATTTTGTCTTACCATCATCTCATAAAATATTTTTTCTTAAGTTTGAGGGATACTTTTCTATCACATAACAAACCTAATGCATTCCTCCACATCAACCATACAAATTGAATTCTACTAATAATATCTCCATATATTTCAGCATCTCTTTGAACAATAAATATGAGATATCAAAAACATGCACTCTTTTTAATGAGTTGATCACCCAAAATCACAATCCCACCACTTGATATATTACTACAAAAATTACACTTCATGTATTCCGTTTTAGATCTACTCAAAGGAAAACCTTTAAAATTCACCTGCAAAATTCAAGTGTTCATTCTTCTCCCTCTCTAATTTTATCAACATGAAGAATATCATTAGCAAAAAGTATATACCAAGGTATATCCTCTTGTAAATGTCTAGCAAGAATATCAATGACTAAAGTAAAAAGATATTGGCTTAAAGCTAATACTGGATGTAATCCAATTGAACTAGGAAAATACTTATTCAAACCACCTTATATTTGAACAAACAACTTTTATATACATATCCTTAATGACTTGAATATAAATATTATTTGCTCCTTTCTTTTCTAGAACTCTCCAAGGCAGTTATCTTGGAACTTTACATATTATTTATCTAAATCAATAAATATCATATGCATATCTTCCTTGCTCTCTCTGTGCTTCTCCATCAAACCTCACGACAAATGTATAGCTTCCATAGTAGACATACTTGGCATGAATCTAAATTGATTTTGAGAAATATTAGTAAGTATCACAATTCACACCGTAACCTATCCTCAATTATTCTCTCATAATTTTAATGTATGACATATTAACTTAATTCTTCTATTATTCACATGCTTTTGTGCATCACCTTTATTCTTAAAAATAGGATTCAACACAATCATTATCCACTCATCAGACATCTTTTAGTCTTCAAAATAATGTTACAAAGTTTAGTAAATCTAGAAATTCCTTGGTCTCTAAAACATATCCACACTTCAAGTCCCATTATTTTCTACAATTTCATTTTCTTTTAAAGTTTCTCCAATTTTGATTTTACTAATATGACGATAAAAACAAAAATTTCTTTTTTTATTAGGGTGCTAACACCTTAAAATCAATCATATTCTCATTATCTTCATTGAAAAATTTATCAAAATATCTCATCCATGAATGTTGAATATCCTCTTCTAAGAAAAACACTTTTTTTATCTTCATCCTCAGTGAACTAGCATATGGAATACAAAATCTCATATTCCTTGATTATCCTTGATTACCTGTTAGCTTCCTCCAAGATATAATAGACCTCTCAGTTTACAAATCTAATATAAGTTTGTAGGGAATTACATCTATGCGTGCATCTGTTATTGTGTAGTTCTAAAGACTTCATTTTCATTTTTGCATAATCAAGCCCTATTAGGATTTGAGTCATGATTCAGGCTGTTGATTTTCGTTTTATGATAAATCTCCTTAAAGAAGCTCGCTAGTTCTGTTGACATCTTATTTCAGAATGAAACTTTTTTTTTTTAATGTCCAATTTAATCCCAGAATTTTATTTCAGAATGAAACTTATTTGTACAAAGTATTACTCGTTTTTTGGGTGCTCTTTAGAACAGACAGTTTGGAACCATTTTTTCTGTCTCATATTCCTTTCTAAGGTTGAAGAAATTTTGATTTATTCTTTTCTTTCATTCTTTCTGGCATTTTTATATACTTAAAAAAAAGGCATAGTGTCATTTCTATGGTGATGCTCTGTTCTTGTGCAAGCTCTGATCATATTTTTTTAGAAATATTCTCCATTTATATTTCCATAGCATGTTCCTTTAAGAATCAATATCCCTGAACTTTGTTATGAAGCTTGGTAGTTGGTAGTCACTTAGGGCATCTCCAACCGAAAATCTCATTTTTTACTCTAAAATACAGTGAAACTAAAAAATGGCATGATTCATCTCCAATCGCACTCCATTTTGCGCCCTTCGTAGAAGGTAGCCATCTTGCTCCTTTTTCACGTGTTTTTTTGACAAATCTGGTAGAGACAGAAAAATAACGCAGGTGAACAGTGCAACGCCAATATTGGCATCGCACTGTTAACCCGCAACCAATTACCGGAAGTTTTGCCGTTCGGCTGAAGCTATCGAGGGACGAGCGACGCCATTCATGTGTTTGGAGTTCGGTTGGAGATGCCCTTATTAATCCAAGTATTTAAAAGCTTGTTATTTCAATGCAGCCAAGTATCCGATTAAAGCAACCAAAAATTGTCCCAAGCTTGTCACGTAGAGATGCACTTTCACTCCTGCCTTCCACTCTTCTCACAAACTTCCTAGTAACTGAAACTGCTGAAGCGCGCGCTACTAGATTAGAGAACAAGAGGAGAGCAATAGAGAAGCTGGAGAAACTGCGAGAAAAGGCAGGAAAAGCAAAGGAGAAGACAGAACTGGGCGCAAATGAAAATGAAAAATCTGCACCAAGCCTTTCAAATAGCTTTCCCGTGCCTACGATTGAGGCCAATCTGAAAATCGATTTCTGTCCATTGTTGGACTTTTACTAATGCCGTCCTTCTAACCTTCGTCGTTAGACATCAGTCTTTCCGACCTCCGTCACCCACCGACTACGATCCTTCTGACTATGTTGCCCATCGACTACACAGTCCTCCCGACTTATGTCGCCCGCCGACTAACAGTCCTTCTGACCTCCGTCACCCATAGGCATCGGTCCTTCCGACTTAAATCGCCCACCGACTACACCCTTTCGAACTATGTCCCCTACCGATTATGGTCTTTCTGGCTTAGGTCGCCCACCAACTAAAGTCCTTCTCCGACTCCGTCGCCCACCAAATACGGTGCTTCTAACTTACGTCACCCATGACTACAGTCATTCTGACCTCCGTCGCCCCAAACTAGGTCCTTCCGACTTATGTTGTCCACTAACTACATACCTTCAGACCAAATAAACACATCAACTGGGATTCTTTGTATTCTATAAGATGTACATCAAGTTAATGCCTTCCCCAAAGAAAGGCCTCATTTGCAATCAACTATAATTACTAGTGGATTCATTCAAACTGGGCTAAGCCCGTGATTTTCCTCTTTTTAGGCGTTTTCCACGTAAAAGTCTTTGTGTCCTTAATGCTGCACACTTTCTCTTATCTGTGTGTGCTGGATCTTCGTACAGCGCTGAGACGTTTAAACTTTATAATTCTTTACCGCCGTGAATACTCCAGGACGCAACAAGAATTAATCTTGTTACATGCTAAAATATTTGTCGAAGCATAGAGTTTATCAAATTAATATTAAGCTAATATTTGTACACTTGATAAAATAAGTCTAGAGCGGTTCTTAAAAAGACAATATTTTTTTACGTGGAGGCACAAAAAGGTAAATCCATTGGGTTTGACCTAATTAAATTATTCGAGTAATGTGTTCATAAGTTACAAAAGATGCTTACCTTATAATTGGGATATACAATGATATAACATAGTATAAATGAAATGTAACGATGACTTTTATGATGAAATTTGGATAATCAGAGCTATCTAATCTCTTTTAATAATAAATTGCCAGGAGAAAATCAATCTATTGATCAACATTTATATTGATTACTCTGCCAATCACTATATATTCAAGAGACATATAATACAATAATTCATCTTCATGCCAATGAATACAAAAAAATAACTAAAAAACAAAAAAGATAAAAACCTGAAGAGTTATCACTATCTGATACACGGTGTACAGGGCATGAGGGGCACGCATTCTGCACACGGTTTGGAAATTCTAAAATGACGTTGAGTTCTCTACGAGCGCTATCGGTGTCGCCCTTCCTCCACCTGGTTTGAGGAATTCTGCGCTCGCGAGGCGGGGGGTTATAATCGTGAAGAAAGATGAACAGGTTTCTCATCCTTTTTTTCTTTCGTTTATCTTGAATTTGTAGTTTTCTCCCAAAATTTACGATGTTTCTCTCCGTAGATTCGTTTCCTACGGGAAAATGGTTAAGTTGGACAAACCCCGTTGGCATTTCGAGGATATTTGTTAAAATGTGGGTTGATAATTAGGGATTAGGAGCTTTTCGGTTCTGCTATCTTGGGATTTGTTTGCCAAAAAAAATGTACGAGGGAATTTTGATCCCTTGCATCGGGATATATCGTTCCATGTTGTGGAACGATGTGAAATGAAAGGGATATTAAGTATTGGAACCTGCTGGGGTTTTAGATAGTGTTTAATTTCGTTGACACGGGTTGTAACAACTGAGAACTTCAAACATATTTCTTTGGAAAGTGTACTCTCTATGAGTTATATAATTTCTAGCCAAAGCTAAATTTTCTGAACTTTTAATCACATATGAGATTCCTTGAATTTTGCAAAAAATAGGTTTTACCTTTCGAACCTGGTGTATTTGAATTGCTATCAGTGAGATCAAGCTAGCATTCACTTTTAGGTGCTGTAATGATAGTCTCTGGGTTTTTTAGCTTCTTCCATAGTTGGAGGTTTGTTTACCGAGAAAATGTTCTTAATGATTTATTTAAAGTAAGAAGGCTTGTAATGATAGCATCCATTTATGAACAGACCAACCTTATTTACAACTTTTGAAATATATGTCAAGATCACTATACATATTATTAAAGCATCCTTTTATTATGCACAAAATTTTAAATTTTTTTTTCTATGTTTAAGAGTGAACACCAACAAGTAATGAACTACAAGCATATGCATTGTAATGATGAATACTTGTAAGAGATTTATAAACATAAGGTTGGTATATGTTTAATATTCTTTGACTTTGGTAATTCTTAATTATCGGAAAGGAAGGAGCTGAGTTCTATTGTTTATGGATTGAACTATTCACCTCATTCAATGAAAACTTCAATTCTTAAATTTAATAGATAAACTTAGTTGGTTATGTTTAACAAACTTTTATTATGTTAGTTCTTTTTCTCCTTCAATTATTGTGTAATGATTAATTGTATGATATGGAACTATAAAACGGTCAAAATAGAGACTTCAATTTCACATAGGATGAAAAAGCATGTTGTAGTCTCATAAAGGTTAGAAAAAAGAAGGGAAGGGAAAGTTTAATGCATGTTTGTTTGCACAAATATTGCTTTATTCATTGATGTATTTGATTAACTTAGGCGTTAGTGTTGATTTACAAAGACTATTTGCTATATGTTGTATTCGGCTCTATTTGGCAATGGCCATTATAGGGAATATAATTTGATGGTTATGATGCATTTTATCTTGGTTGATATGGCGTGTTAGTTGTTGGGTAATGTAAAAATGCCAGTAATGAGGGTTTTCATGTCCACCTAGCAATTAAAGCACGTTGATAAAGATCACGAAAAAAAAAAATGTCTGTTTTTGTTAGATAGAAATTTGACAATTATGAAAAGGGATTAGCTAATAGTTCTTCACTGGAGTAATGAGTGTACACTCCTTGTCCGAAGCATTTCACTGATCTCTGAACTGGCATTCTCTTTAGTAAAATATAAGAAAATATTTGTTGATGATTGGTATTTAATCTACCCTTTGAATAATTTTTATAGTTTTAGCTTGCTTGGCCTCATTATCTTCCCCTCTTAGTTGTACTCTATTTCTCTCTTAAGCCTCAATCTCGTACTCTGACTTAGAACGTTTTTAGCCATCTTGCTCTCATTCTCTTCTCTAAATTTTTATTGATGCTAGGAATTTGGTCAATATTATTCCAACAAACATTCTAGAAGAGAATATTGACAATAAGAGGCACCCGCTTAAACAGATTCAAGAAGTGAAGTTATCATGTATGGTTGAGAAGCCCCTCCTCCTTGATATCATTTTCTTCCAGGTTACATGGGGTGACAACAGGTCTAATTACACCTCAATGATGTATTTCCTTCCCATAACACCATTTTGTCTACAAATGAGACCATTTTTGAGTGGCTGTGTCAATTTATCATTTGGTTGTGAGCTCTTAGTTGGACCCTAGGTAGTTATAATCCATGGTAATCTTATCCATCCCATAACAGGTACTTGAAAATGGTCCACTAATCAAGCCTTGAGTGCTTTAGCTAGTCAATAGATGGAGAGGTACTAGAAGTTGATGAAAATTGAGGAGGTTCCTTTGATTGATGAAAAAGTGACTGAGTTAAAATCAACATTCGAGTATAAGGTGAGTTTAGGGCGAGACTACTAGAACTCATGAGGAGCAACAATAATGCCTTCGACTTATTGGTGTTAAAGCTGATAGGCATTGACACGAACATTACTTGTTATGACCTAATGATGACATGAGGAGCATATCAATTATGTAAAGGAGCCCAATGATGAGTAAATTAACAAGTGGTTTATAAGCTGCTTTAGGCATGATTAATTCTGGAGGTTCAATATCTTGAGTAGATCTTCTATGCCATCATGATGAAAATTAACATGTGGAGAGTTTGTGTTGCCAAAGGATGGATCTTCTCTCATGCATCAGTTCTTTGTCTACTATGTTGTCTTATTGTTAAAACTTGTTGGTGAAAATTTTTATGCCTTTTTGAACTATCATCAATATATATACACTCTATAGGTAAAGTAAGTACTATCTTTGTCACCAATGATGCATGGACTATTAAAATGTCATGAATTTAACTTTAACAGCATGACGCATGCATGCAATTGGATTCTTGAGCCAAAATAATGTCTTATCAAAGTCTCTTCATAATCTCCTTAGTATCTCCCGTAACTCTCCCATTCTCTGAATATTTTATTTGTAGCTCAATACCAAAGCATTTTTCTAGATAAATTCACATAAGAGACTAATTGAGACCTATCTCTCCCACCCATTTGCTTGTTGGGCTTGATTCATTGCTCAGCAAGGCCTTGGCACATGAAATATATGATTCAGTATTCTCTTCAACATCTTTAAGGAGGCACATTGTGCTGGTTTCTCTCATTCCTTTGGGTTGGATTTTTTTATTTTTATTTTTAGAGACAATATATTTGTTATTCATAAGCACCTAAGAGCATCTGAATATCTAGAAGTCTCTATTGAACATAGACAAAAGTTGGGCAAGTTTCTCTGCCATATTGCCACTCGTTTCGACAGAAACTAGATGCGAGATATGGAAGTTGTTGTCCCCCACGCATTACTTAACCATAGCCTCTTGGAAGGTCGATTATGTTATGCTCTCGTTGTACAATAGCTAAAACATTGGTCGTGTTTTTACTTGGCTAATAATCATATCAACTTGGAGGAGTATAAATGCATTACATTGGTTTCAATCTCTAGGTTTCAAATACATCCCTTATGCTTTGGTGTTGATTTTTATCCTTTTTATAAGTTAGAAATGACCATATCATTTCCTTTTACATGTGGAGTCCAAGTCCAACCCTCTATTTGAATGCCTACGAAATGCTAGATCCTCCATTTGTATAATTTAAGTGTTTGAATCCTCTTTAGGGTGCAGTAGTTGATACATTCTTTGCATTTTTATGGAAGTTTTGCATTATACAACATCAAATTTAGTATCAAAACGAATATTTCTCTTGGAGATACTTGATAGGTGCAAATTTGTAACACTTCATATATCCACGATTGTAGTTTTGCATTTTTAAAATTATCAAATGACTTATGATTTATTAGAAACTTCTTAGGCGTGATCTTAACTTTATTCAATCACTCCAACTTTTTTCAAGTAGAGCTAGTTTCACTAGTTAATATAAAAATTCCAGCAATTTTAATTTTTTTGCATTTAGGGTCTTAGGTGATATCATTACTACCATTTGTTTACCCTGGTTTGTAAAATGAAGTGAAAACTCTAGATCTCTGCTTGAATGTTTATTTTTTTCATTTATAAAAACTTGGGTTAAACATCATTTTATTTTATAATCAAACAAGTGCTTGCATAAATTCAAAACTTGTTTGTCCTCGCATTTCTATTCTCATTTAGTACTCTTTAATATCTCAATCATAACTTTGTCATTTTATCTTCAAATCTTAGATATAAATAGTCAATTTTTATCAGCTAGATGATATCTACAACTTTTCAAAAAGAAAGTTTCTCAATTTCTATCATCTAGAATCTTAAAACTTCCAAATTTGAGTGGAAATAGTGAAAACTCACTTTGAACCCAAAAATTTGAACATTATTGCATCCTTCGTTTGAATGACATATTTTAGTGATTAATCCTATCAACATTAAGCTTATTTAAGACAAAATAAGGATGTTTCGACTTTATCAAAATATTAATCTTTTGAATGAACTATGATTCCATTTGGATATTCACCATGTCCTAATTCCCATTCCATTATTTCTGTAGTTTTGAGGATTTTTAAAGAGATAAATATCTTTTAGAGAGATGTTATCATATACGTTCAAATGATTATCAAACTTATGATTGTCTTGTTAGTTTATTAGACATTTCTTTTGTAGAATAATTGAAATAATGAAAAATAATTTTATTGACAACATCAACATCAACAACATCAAGCTCATAATCCCACTACGTGGGGTCGGCTACATGAATCCTTTTTCTCCATTATGTCCTATTAAAGGTCAAATTCTCATTTAAATCTAATAATATTTTATTGACCTTTGCTAAAAAGATATATTGAATAGTTTCATTGTAGGACACTTATAAAATGGTCATACCTACAAAACAATTATCTAATAAATGCATTGCACTCTTCTACCATATTTTATGAACTTAATTTTAGATTATCTTGAACCTCAGGAGCACATATTATTATTTTTTGTTGTCTATCAATTTTATATGACATGTCATTTTCTATATTGTTTTAAAAATATCAATTTTCAATGAGGGCATGTTAAATTATGTTTTTCAAAAATAATTGTAAGATTGAATTTTTCCCATCCACTATTATTTTAATATACTTGTTATGTTTATGTGCTACTTTTGAAAAACTTAGGATTTGCACTTATTACCTACTTTCAAACTTTGCTTATAAAAATACCATTTTAAAAACTATCAAGGCAATACTTATTGAGATATTTTTATCTAAATAACCCATGAAGCTCATTTATCTAGCTGGTTGCCATCTGATATTTTTTATGATACTACATTTATGTTTGCATTTGATTTTCATGATCTTATGCAGGCGTGCAACAACAATATTTAATTAATATAAATATGCTAAAGATATCAATCAAAAGCATTCTATAAGAGATGATAAGGAGGGATGGTTATTTTGTTTTAATTTTTGTTTGTTCCAAACATTATGCATTCACCAAATAGAAACTGTTGCATGCAAGGGCTTGTGGCTTATTCAAAATGCTTGAGAAATTGGACCTCATCGATTTTTTTGAATTGCCTTCTTGTATGCTTTATTTATCTTTAATATTAAAGATATATTACTTTATCAAAAATTTTAAAGCAAATGGACTTGCAAACTAACCTTTTGTAGGAGACCACGATCATCAAGTCCAGGTGCCTAAACATCAAATCTTTCTGGAAGTTTAAGGCATCATTTAAGATGAAGCTTCGACAATTATAGTCTCTTCTTGCTTGTTCCTAATTAGGTAGAAGAATCAATCTTCTTCTAAAGGCCACATAGATGACTAAGGAAGACCTAGAAAAATTTACAACATACCTTGTGATGACTACATTAGTTTTAACTCTACGTAGCAAAATTCACTGTGGTTTGAGTTGATGCAACATAATCTCATGCACATGGACCAGTGACTAGATCATTGGTAGGAGCACAACTTTAGGCTTGAAGATTAATGAATTCATCATCATCATTAGTGTTCAAGAAACTCAGTAAATGATTTGGATCAAGCATGTGGCCTATTTTGATTGAAATCCTACATGTGCCTCTCTTTCGATACAAACACGGCCAACCCTCTTACCCCTTATTTAAGTAACATGTGTTCAAATCAAGTCTAATTACCCTCCAAACTTTGCTTTGATAGTCACTCAAAGGGAGGAAATTATCGATTGCATCTAAATGGTCCGTGATGAAAGAATTGTTTTATAATATATATATATGTGTGTGTGGTGTACATGCACCTTCTTTGTACACTTGATAAACCAAATGTATCAATGAGCAAATTTAACTTTGCTTGGTTGCTTTTCAAGAAATTGTGTCAGTGGCTTGCGGCTTACCTTAGAAGAGATCTTTGATAGTTTCCTTGGTCATCTAGTATTTGTCTTATTCCATTACCCTCTCATGGTCGACCAATACACCTCTTCTTAACCTAGCTACCCTCCCTCTTGTTGTTCCTCACCAAAATCAAAACCATAAATCTTTGCTCTTGGGTTGCTCCTCCAACACAATTCTAATTCTTTTAACTGCCAGTCTCTCTCCTCCATACACTCCACAAAACCCTAGCCAAATCTCCAACCGTGCCGTCCTCCAGTCCCTTAGACACAAAGCCCAAAACCCTCCAAAACCTTTCATACAAATCCTAATCACCTCGAAACCCGAGATATCTATATTATCCTCCCTCTGAAGGCAACCCTCCGCCTTCCGATCTTTCAGCGTAGTCTATTAACCCTCACTTTAGCAGACCACCATCAACCCAGGGCTTCTCTTCTATCCTCCATATATCACCACAAGAAAGCATCATCACCCTTTACTCAAAGACCTACCCACCACCATCCATCAACATACATCTCTTCTCTTAACTCCATCAAGTTTAAGTTACTCTAGGCCTATGGAAATAGGTGGTTTTTATATATAAGAGATGATAAGGAGATTAAAAAGATACCATAATTCATCTATGCTCCTAGCTGGTACTGAATAATTTGATAAAGCTCCTGTGGCTTGAGCATGTGCGGTAATCCAAATGTACCTCCAACCTATTATAACAATCTAAGTGCAGGTAGCTTAAGCAGGAGGGGCAGATCAAATGCAAAAGCACCTTGTAGAATTGTTCAGCTTTAACTAGCGTGTTGCGTTCAGATGAATGAAGTTTTCTACCTGGCTTAGTGATGGACTGGTCGATTGATTGGAAGGGAATCAGGAAGAGCTATTTAGGAAGGTTCTTAATCAAAGAGGAATTATTTAGGAAAATATTAATTATAATTGGAGAAAATTATTTAGAGCAAGAGATCTAATTAAATTCAAATATGAGAGAAAATTATTTAGGGGAAGAAGGCTGATTTGGGAGGGAATTAGGGGAGCCATTTAAGGCTAACAATATGGTATTTCAGGTTATGTTTTGGTTGCTAAAATTATAATTTCTTAGGTTCTGAGGGCTCTAGCCATCGGCTAAGGATTTGGGAGAGCCATCTTCCTCTCTAGTTGAAGACCAACTGTATCTTGCAATAAAAATAGTTTTATTGTGTTTTTCTTCAAATTTCTTATTGTCATTCGCTAATTTGAGGAAATTATATCCACTTCCTATCAAATTGGTTTGTTGAATTTTAGAGTGTTCTTAGGGAGTTTTGGCTCTAGTTGTCGGCTAGAGAATTGGAGCCAGATCTTCCTCTCCAATTGAGGATCCATTATATCTTGTTTGTTTTCTTTCCTATTTTATTAATTAAAAGAGTTTTTTTTTTCAATTATTTCTCTAAATTCGTCTTGAAAATTGTATTTGGATGTTGTAATTTAATTTCAGCCAAGGGGAAGCAGTTTCTGCATCAATTTCCTATCAAATTGGATTCAGAGCACTTTTTTTGGGACCTATGTCTGCAAGAAAATTTGACGCCTTGTAAGAGAGTCTTAAAGGAAAAGTTGGTTAAATCAAATCGGTGTTGATGGTAGAATGCCATCAATGGGGAAAATTTTTCCAACTTAGAAGGAATGATAAAGTGTTGGATATTCACGTCAAAGGACATTATTGGCGTCAATGACATTCAATTCCTATCGAGCAAATCTGTCAACAAAGCTGAACAAATTTGCTAGACTAGCTGAATCTGATGCAAAGTTTTGTTTATAAATCATGCTTATATCAGGCAAGATTCCAAAGTCTTTGTATTTTCTCAAGTGAACAAGAATTCAATGACCTCACTTATGGATAATCTGGTTCCTGTCAGCTCAACGTTATTGGTTACATTGACATATGAAATGGGTGATTTTTGAGCCACTTCCAAAGAGAGGAAAGGTTGAAGGAAGGAAATTTTTTGTGGAATGCAAGAGTTTGAGAGGCAAGAAGATGGGGAGAAGATAGAAGTACCAAACATGGTTCAACCACCTCACAACAGTATTGAGAGGTGTTCCAGCCGTTCAGGGTTGCCTCTAACGGGGAACACGAGCATGCTATCATCTTGAAGGAATTAGTCTTACCTATCAGTGTTCATTCACATCGTTATTCTCAAATTTACAAGGATGAGTTTGGGAAATTAATCATGGAGATGTGTAGGCTGAGATCATTCGACCTAATGTCAGCTCATTTTTTAATCCAGTGCTATTAGTCAAGTACTTCAATAGCAATTTTCTTCGTTCCATCTTGAGGACAAAGGAACACTTTGGGAGGAGAGTAGTGATGGACCATCGATTTGATTGGTAGGGAATCAGAAGTTTCCTAATCATGAGGGAGTTGTTTAGGAAGGTTCTTAATCAAAGGAAAATTATTTAAGAAATTTTAGTTATAATTGGGAGGGAATTATTTTAAGGAAAGGGGGCTGATTTGGGAGGGAATAGGGGAGCCTATTTAGACAACAGTAGGGTGATTTCAGGATTATATTTTGAGTTTGCTGAAATTAGAATATGTTAGGTTGTGAGGGCTCTAGCCACCGACTAGGGGTTTGGGAGAGCCGGATTTTCCTCTCCAGCTGAAGATCCAACTATATCTTGTTATTTTCTTTCATATTTCTTGCAATAAAAATAGTTTTGGTGTGTTCTTCTTCCTAATTTCTTATTGTTGTTCGCTAATTTCGAGGAAATGGTATCCACTTCCTATCACTTAGTCCTAGGTGTTTTCTTTGCTTGACACAACTCATTGCTCCTCTATGTCGATTAGATCTACTGATTGCTTGCTTGCTAGTCGACTTACAATTTTCTTCATCCAACTTGTCAACAACTCATCTTGTAAGCATGTGATACTCATAATCGATATTTAGTAATTTGGTGCCCGTACCTGCTTCAAATTTGCTAATTATAGGCTTAACAAGTTAATCAATTTAACTTTTCGGTTGCACTTATTCGGGTGAATTAGGATTTAAGAGGTTTAGATTTCTAGATTGTTACCCTCATTGGCATACTAAGTTCCAAGGTATCACAATGAGTCTATTAAGTACATTATTTAGCCCTTTCAAAGGAGTTTCTTTTTATGTAGTTGTATGAGGAATAAATATATACATCTTGAGTACACCCTTGAGTTTAGTTGATCTAATTGAATGTGGAAGTTAATTGTTGAAGAGTATGCCACCATTCGTGTGCAACCTACTCTACTTGGCATGGGATTTACAAGGAGCATGTCCAAGTAGTTACTTTGAACTCCAGTCTAGTTGGCACAATCATGACGGCATTGGGTGGTTAACAACAAACTTAATGATAGGGGTTGCAACGCTCAACTGATGAATTTAACTGCATCCTTAACAGAGTGACCATGGTAGTATAATGGCAGTTGTATTCAAGAGGTGACCTACTTGATGGCTGCCAATAGGGTGAGTTAGGGGATCTTCCAAGGTACCTCGATGGGTCTATTAAGTATATTGTTCCGCCCTCAGAGTTTTTTTTTGGGATATAATAGTGTGGGGATAACATGTACATAACTTGAGTTCATCATTGGTTTGACATGTTTAAGTAGTTACTTAGTTGAAGGGTCATGGTAGTGTAATGGAAGCAACAAACCCTAATCAAAGTGGATGAGCCAGTGGCACTTCACTGGAGCCTTTAATAGAGACTATCTTCCCAGGAGATAGATGACTGATTCCTAAACCAACAATCCCTTAATCAAACTATGAGAGGAGCCATCTGATTACGTATCCAACATTCTCCCTTTTTCCGTACCCTTTAGTCCGAAAGCTTAATAATACTCTCCCCTTATCTCTCTTTCTCTATGCTCTTCTTATCTTAGTCTGGTGAACTACTAGTAATTACACAACTGTGAACTTACGAGCATGTTCTGTTTCCAACCCACTCATGTGTCAAATTAACAATAGCTTTCTTCTCAGCAATGGACACAATAGTCTAATAAGGCAGTAATTAGTACTTAGAGATGAATCAATAAATAAGAAAACCGCTATATGTGGCTTCTGTGACTGTAAGCTTACTAAGCAAATCCTCAGTAACAAAGCAGACTGATTTATGGTGTATTATGCTGTCACGTTTACATTAATTATTATTTATATTATTATTATTTGCAGTGAACCAACAGGCATCGACTAGCGTACAAGAACAACAACAACATCAAGACTTTATCCCACTACATGGGTTGGCTACTGAATCCTTTACTCTATTATGTTCTATTAAAAGTCAATTCTCATTAAATCTAATAAGCAAATGTCATTTATATTAAAACCGAGTTTTTTAGGTCTACCTCTACCTTTCTTAATATAGGCCAGATTTAATATATCTACTCCCCTAATCGGGTCATCAAAAGGTCAGCTCTTTATGTGACCAAACCATCCATGGTGACTCTCCTAATCTTATCTGCAACTAGAGCTACTCCAAACTTTTCACGTATATACTCATTTTGTATTCTATCTCTAAATGTAAAATCAATCTTCCACCTAAGCATCCTCATCTCTACAACACTTAATTTTTTACTTCTCTTTTAATGATCTATAATGCACAATAAAATATTTTGTCTTACCATCATCTCATAAAATATTTTTTTTTCCCTGAAGCATTGTTGGAAAGTTCGAACCACAATTTGAGTTATCAAACGATTTTCAAACAGGATGTACTTATAGTCGAATCGAGCGGCTCGACAAGATGAATCCCGAGCCCAAATCTCATAATTCTGACATCATTAATGTCACGACCCGACCCGAGACGAGACGGATCCCGCCCGCGCCGGATCGCGACGGAGAATAGCTAACCAGGATCTAGCTTTGGAATTTGGTTCGGAACTGAATCTTCCAAATAATTAATTCAAACAGACAAACAAACACAGAGCTACTAAAAACATCAAATGCACGGAACAAAACATCTATCTGAATTCATTTCCTCAAATGATCATCTACAGAACAGTACATGGCCTTCAACAGAAAGAAAGACAGAACAGAAAAGCCATGACTGTACAAGAAACAAAAGTACAAAAGTACCTAATCTGATCAGACTCTGAAATCTAATCCTGGACTTCCTTGCCCTTCCCAGAACCTGAAAACCACCAGAAAGCAAGGTGAGCTCAACAGCTCAGCAAAGCAACAAACCTCCAATCAAAATCCTCAGAAACTCAAAACCAATACAGCAGACAAATCCGTACAGAAATCAGAACGAATCGGACAATATCAAATCAACAGAACTGTACGGAAACAGAAGTCGTATCAAATCAGAAACAGAACAGATCAACATATCAGATCAACAGATCAATTCAGATTCGTACAGATCATATCAGAACAGAATAAACTCAGCATATCAGAATCATATAGCAGATATCAGATATTTAATTAATAGCTAAGTGTGCCCCCGGCACCAGAATAATAGCTGAGTAATTAATAGCTAAGTGTGCCCCCGCACCAGAACAAATGTGCTTATAGCACCAGAACAGATCAGATGTGCTTCCAGCACCAGAATATATAAATATGCATATAGCACCTAAACAGATTTTTCCTCGGATCCGGAACAGAACAAATATCAGATTTCATATTGAGCTCATTTCAGAATTCCCAGACACTAACTGAATCTCATAGGATCCAGGCCCCCTTATAACTCCCTTTTTGCATAGCATATACAGATAGCATATCATTTCAGAGAAAATCCGACAAATCAGAAATTACCCAAAAATCGGGCAGCACAACGGCAGTATACAGAATTTACACAATTTTCCTGAAAATCAAAATTCACCAAATTCGCACAGAATATAGATATCAACATTTCAGAACATTTATTCTACCGCACAAAGAATTTCCAAGTTCACAGAAAAATCCAGTCGACTAAAAACACAGTCGAATCAAAAATATCCGGACAAAAATCTTCAAAATATAGTCAAAACGTGCACACCCCCGGCACGGCAACGATATACAAAAAGTTACGCGGTAAAAACTGAACCGTTCAAAAGATACGGACGAAAATCGCTTACGGAAACAAAATCCGGACAGAAAATACCGCCAAACACGACGGTTCTGAAATTTAGAAAGTCGGATTGTGCCTTACCTCGTGCACAGCAATTTCCTCAACAGTCTCCTCGGACGAAAACAGCTCGGCGTCGCCCGAAAATCCGCTTTTCCACTTTTCCTTCGTTTTTCTCTCTCCTCAGCTTTTTCTCTCTCTCCTCAGCTTTTTCTCTCTCTTCAAAATATCTCATTTCTATATATATCCAGACTGATCGTCCTGGACGATCGAGCTTCGTACCAGACGATCCATGAAGAGAAGAATTCCGTCCAGACGAAAATTACGTATCGTCCCTGGCGATAGGTTCACGGGAGAATTTTCGTCCAGACGATCCACACTTCGTCCAGACGAACCAATCAGCCAAGCAAGGTTTTTCTGCACAACCTGTACCGATCGTCCCGGACGATCCAATTTCGTCCAGACGAACCTGGAGCAAAACTGATATTACAATTAAGACCTTCAAATGCTTGAAGAACGGTACACGATCAAGGGATTCAATATTGACCGTTCATCCGACCACTCCCTATTTACCCTTGATCTCTCACCTATTTACAAGCCATGCCACTCCATAATATCTATAAATAGATCCCTCATTTCTCATGAGGGGGGACCCAAGTAAGAAGAAGAAGAGAAAAAGAATAAAAGTATTGGAGGGAAGAAAATCCTCCACGATCACCGCCGAAATTCTGCCCAACGCCCGAGTGACGCCGTAATTCTGCTCGACGCCCGAGGGATGCTGGAATATTGTCCGACGCTCAAGTGACGCTGAAATTATGCCTAAGTAACGCCGGAGTTTCACCCGAACTCCAAGTGACGTCGGAATTCCGCCCGACCTCCAAGTGACGCCGGAATTCTGCCCGACCCTTAAGTGACGCTGGAGTTTCACCCGAACTCCAATTGACGCTGGAGTTCTCCTCGGTCGCCAACTGACGTCGGACTTCTATCCGACGTCGGACCTCCGCTTGTCACCAAGTTTCTACTTGACACCGGACTTCTACTGGTTATCGAATTTTCGCTGGACATCTATTCGATGTTGGATTTCTGTCCATTGTTGGACTTTTACCTAATGCCGTCCTTCTAACCTTCGTCGTTAGACAACAGTCTTTCCGACCTCCGTCACCCACCGACTACGATCCTTCTGACTTATGTTGCCCATCGACTACAGTCCTCCCGACTTATGTCGCCCGCCGACTACAGTCCTTCTGACCTCCGTCACCCATAGGCATCGGTCCTTCCGACTTAAATCGCCCACCGACTACAGTCCTTTCGAACTATGTCGCCTACCGATTATGGTCTTTCTGGCTTAGGTCGCCCACCAACTAAAGTCCTTCCGACCTCCGTCGCCCACCAAATACGGTGCTTCTAACTTACGTCACCCATTGACTACAGTCATTCTGACCTCCGTCGCCCGCAAACTACGGTCCTTCCGACTTATGTTGTCCACTAACTACATACCTTCAGACCAAATAAACACATCAACTGGGATTCTTTGTATTCTATAAGATGTACATCAAGTTAATGCCTTCCCCAAAGAAAGGCCTCATTTGCAATCAACTATAAATACTAGTGGATTCATTCAAACTGGGCTAAGCCCCGTGATTTTTCCTCTTTTTAGGCGTTTTCCACGTAAAAGTCTTTGTGTCTCCTTTAATGCTGCACACTTTCTCTTTATCTGTGTGTGCTGGATCTTCGTACAGCGCTGAGACGTTAAACTTTATAATTCTTTACCGCCGTGAATACTCCAGGACGCAACAAGAATTAATCTTGTTACATGCTAAAATATTTGTCGAAGCATAGAGTTTATCAAATTAATATTATGCTAATATTTTGTACACATTGATAAAATAAGTCTAGAGCGGTTCTTAAAAAGACAATATTTTTTACGTGGAGGCACAAAAAGGTAAATCCATTGGGTTTGACCTAATTTAAATTATTCGAGTAATGTGTATCATAAGTTACAAAAGATGCTTACCTTATAATTGGGATATACAATGATATAACATAGTATATATGAAATGTAACGATGACTTTTATGATGAAATTTGGATAATCAGAGCTATCTAATCTCTTTTAATAATAAATTGCCAGGAGAAAATCAATCTATTGATCAACATTTATATTGATTACTCTGCCAATCACTTATAATATTCAAAGAGTCATATAAATACAATAATTCATCTTCATGCCAATGAATACAAAAAAAATAACTAAAATACAAAAAAGATAAAAACCTGAAGAGTTATCACTATCTGATTACACGGTGTACAGGGCACTGAGGGCGGCACGCATTCTGCACACGGTTTGGAAATTCTAAAATGACGTTGAGTTCTCTACGAGCGCTATCGGTGTCGCCGCTTCCTCCACCTGGTTTGAGGAATTCTGCGCTCGCGAGGCGGGGGGTTATAATCGTGAAGAAAGATGAACAGGTTTCTCATCCTTTTTTTCTTTCTGTTTATCTTGAATTTGTAGTTTTCTCCAAAATTTACGATGTTTCTCTCCGTAGATTCGTTTCCTACGGGAAAATTGGTTAAGTTGGACAAACCCCGTTGGCATTTCGAGGATATTTGTTAAAATGTGGGTTGATAATTAGGGATTAGGAGCTTTTCGGTTCTGCTATCTTGGGATTTGTTTGCCAAAAAAAATGTACGAGGGAATTTTGATCCCTTGCATCGGGATATATCGTTCCATGTTGTTGGGAACGATTGTGAAATGGAAGGGAATTTAAGTATTGGAACCTGCTGGGGTTTTAGATAGTGTTTAATTTCGTTGACACGGGTTTGGAACAACTAGTAGAACTTCAAACATATTTCTTTGGAAAGGTGGTACTCTCTATGAGTTATATAATTTCTAGCCAAAAGCTAAATTTTCTGAACTTTTAATCACATATGAGATTCCTTGAATTTTGCAAAAAATGAGGTTTTACCTTTCGAACCTGGTGTATTTGGAATTTGCTATCAGTGAAGATCAAGCTAGCATTCACTTTTAGGTGCTGTAATGATAGTCTCTGGGTTTATTTAGCTTCTTCCATAGTTGGAGGTTTGTTTACCGAGAAAATGTTCTTAATGATTTATTTAAAGTAAGAAGGCTTGTAATGATAGCATCCATTTATGAACATAGACCAACCTTATTTACAACTTTTGAAATATATGTCAAGATCACTATACATATTATTAAAGCATCCTTTTTATTATGCACAAAATTTTAAATTTTTTTTTTCTATGTTTAAGAGTGAACACCAACAAGTAATGAACTCAAGCATATGCATTGTAATGATGAATACTTGATAGAGATTTATAAACATAAGGTTGGTATATGTTTAATATTCTTTGACTTTGGTAATTCTTATATTATCGGAAAGGAAGGAGCTGAGTTCTATTGTTTATGGATTGAACTATTCACCTCATTCAATGAAAACTTCAATTCTTAAATTTAATAGATAAACTTAGTTGGTTATGTTTAACAAACTTTTATTATGTTAGTTCTTTTTCTCCTTCAATTATTGTGCTAAATGATTAATGTTGAACTATAAAACGGTTCAAATAGAGACTTCAATTTCACATAGGATGAAAAAGCATGTTGTAGTCTCATAAAGGTTAGAAAAAAGAAGGGAAGGGAAAGTTTAATGCATGTTTGTTTGCACAAATATTTGCTTTATTCATTGATGTATTTGATTAACTTAGGCGTTAGTGTTGATTTACAAAGACTATTTAGCTATATGGTGTATTCGGCTCTATTTGGCAATGGCCATTATAGGGAATATTATTTGATGGTTATGATGCATTTTATCTTGGTTGATATGGCGTGTTAGTTGTTGGGTAATTGTAAAATGCTCAGTAATGAGGGTTTTCATGTCCACCTAGCAATTAAAGCACGTTGATAAGATCACGACAAAAAAAAAAATGTCTGTTTTTTGTTAGATAGACAATTTGACAATTATGAAAAGGGATTAGCTAATAGTTCTTCACTGGAGTATATGAGTGTACACTCCTTGTCCCGAAGCATTTCACTGATCTCTGAACTGGCATTCTCTTTAGTAAAATATAAGAAAATAATTGTTGATGATTGGTATTTAATCTACCCTTTATGAATAATTTTTATAGTTTTAGCTTGCTTGGCCTCATTATCTTCTCCCTCTTAGTTGTACTCTATTTCTCTCTTAAGCCTCAATCTCGTACTCTGACTTAGACGTTTTTAGCCATCTTGCTCTCATTCTCTTCTCTAAATTTTTATTGATGCTAGGAATTTGGTCAATATTATTCCAACAAACATTCTAGAAGATGAATATTGACAATAAGAGGCACCCGCTTAAACAGATTCAAGAAAGTGAAGTTATCATGTATGGTTGAGAAGCCCCTCCTCCTTGATATCATTTTCTTCCAGGTTACATGGGGTGACAACAGGTCTAATTACACCTCAATGATGTATTTCCTTCCCATAACACCATTTTTGTCTACAAATGATGACCATTTTTTGAGTGGCTGTGTCAATTTATCATTTGGTTGTGAGCTCTTAGTTGGACCCTAGGTAGTTATAATCCATGGTAATCTTATCCAGTCCCATAACAGGTACTTGAAAATGGTCCACTAATCAAGCCTTGAGTGCTTTAGCTAGTCAATAGATGGGAGAGGTACTAGAAGTTGATGAAGGAATTGAGGAGGTTCCTTTGATTGATGAAAAAGTGACTGAGTTAAAATCAACATTCGAGTATAAGGTGAGTTTAGGGCGAGACTACTTGAACTCATGAGGAGCAACAATAATGCCTTCGACTTATTGGTGTTAAAGCTGATAGGCATTGACACGAACATTACTTGTTATGACCTATATGATGACATGAGGAGCATATCAATTATGTAAAGGAGCCCAATGATGAGGTAAATTTAACAAGTGGTTTATAAGCTGCTTTAGGCATGATTAATTCTGGAGGTTCAATATCTTGAGTAGATCTTCTATGCCATCATGATGAAAATTAACATGTGGAGAGTTTGTGTTGCCAAAGGATTGGATCTTCTCTCATGCATCAAGTTCTTTGTCTACTATGTTGTCTTATTGTCTAAAACTTGTTGGTGAAAATTTTTATGCCTTTTTGAACTATCATCAAATATATACACTCTATAGGTAAAGTAAGTACTATCTTTGTCACCAATGATGCATGGACTATTAAAATGTCATGAATTTAACTTTAACAGCATGACGCATGCATGCAATTGGATTCTTGAGCCAAAATAATGTCTTATCAAAGTCTCTTCAATAATCTCCTTAGTATTCTCCTCGTAATCTCTCCCATTCTCTGAATATTTTATTTGTAGCTCAATACCAAATGCATTTTTCTAGATAAATTCACATAAGAGACTAATTGAGACCTATCTTCTCCCACCCATTTGCTTGTTGGGCTTGATTCATTGCTCAAGCAAGGCCTTGGCACATGAATAATATTAGATTCAGTATTCTCTTCAACATCTTTAAGGAGGCACCATTGTGCTGGTTCTCTCTCATTCCTTTGGGTTGGATTTTTTTATTTTTATTTTTAGAGACAATATATTTTGTTATTCATAAGCACCTAAGAGCATCTGAATATCTAGAAGTCTCTATTGAACATGAGACAAAAGTTGGGCAAGTTTCTCTGCCATATTGCCACTCGTTTCGACTAGAAACTAGATGCGAGATATGGAAGTTGTTGTCCCCCACGCATTACTTAACCATAGCCTCTTGGAAGGTCGATTATGTTATGCTCTCGTTGTACAATAGCTAAAACATTGGTCGTGTTTCTTTACTTGGCTAATAATCATATCAACTTGGAGGAGTATAAATGCATTACATTGGTTTCAATCTCTAAGGTTTCAAATACATCCCTTATGCTTTGGTGTTGATTTTTATCCTTTTTTATAAGTTAGAAATGACCATATCATTTCCTTTTACATGTGAGAGTCCAAGTCCAACCCTCTTATTTGAATGCCTACGAAATGCTAGATCCTCCATTTGTATAATTTAATGTGTTTGAATCCTCTTTAGGGTGCAGTAGTTGATACATTCTTTGCATTTTTATGGAAGTTTTGCATTTATCATACATCAAATTTAGTATCAAAACGAATATTTTCTCTTGGAGATACTTGATAGGTGCTAAATGTTGTAACACTTCATATATCACGATTGTAGTTTTGCATTTTATAAAATTATCAAATGACTTATGATTTATTAGAAACTTCTTAGGCGTGATCTTAACTTTATTCAATCACTCCAACTTTTTTCAAGTAGAGCTAGTTTCACTAGTTAATATAAAAAATCCAGCAATTTTAATTTTTTTGCATTTAGGGTCTTAGGGTGATATCATTACTACCATTTGTTTACCCTGGTTTGTAAAATGAAGTGAAAACTCTAGATCTCTGCTTGATATGTTATTTTTTTTCATTTATAAAAACTTGGGTTAAACATCATTTTATTTTATAATCAAACAAGTGCTTGCATAAATTCAAAACTTGTTTGTCCTCGCATTTTCTATTCTCATTTAGTACTCTTTAATATCTCAATCATAACTTTGTCATTTTATCTTCAAATCTTAGATATAAATAGTCAATTTTTATCAGCTAGATGATATCTACAACTTTTCAAAAAGAAAGTTTCTCAATTTCTATCATCTAGAATCTTAAAACTTCCAAATTTGAGTGGAAATAGTGAAAACTCACTTTGAACCCAAAAATTTGAACATTATTGCATCCTTCGTTTGAATGACATATTTTAGTGATTAATCCTATCAACATTAAGCTTATTTAAGACAAAATAAGGATGTTCGTACCTTTATCAAAATATTAAATCTTTTGAATGAACTATGATTCCATTTGGTGATTAGTCACCATGTCCTAATTCCCATTCTCATTATTTCTGTAGTTTTGAGGATTTTTAAAGAGATAAATATCTTTTAGATGAGATGTTATCATTACGTTCAAATGATTATCAAACTTATGATTGTCTTGTTAGTTTATTAGACATTTCTTTTGTAGAATAATTGAAATAATGAAAAATAGATTTTATTGACAACATCAACATCAACAACATCAAGCCTTTATCCCACTACGTGGGGTCGGCTACATGAATCCTTTTTCTCCATTATGTCCTATTAAAGGTCAAATTCTCATTTAAATCTAATAAATATTTTATTGACCTTTGCTAAAAAGATATATTGAATAGTTTCATTGTAGGACACTTATAAAATGGTCATACCTACAAAACAATTATCTAATAAATGCATTGCACTCTTCTACCATATTTATGAACTTAATTTTAGATTATCTTGAACCTCATGAGCACATATTATTATTTTTTGGTTGTCTATCAATTTTATATGACATGTCATTTTCTATATTGTTTTAAAATAATCAATTTTCAATGAGGGCATGTTAAATTATGTTTTTCAAAAATAATTGTAAGATTGAATTTTTCCCATCCACTATTATTTTTAATATACTTGTTATGTTTATGTGCTACTTTTGAAAAACTTAGGATTTGCACTTATTACCTACTTTCAAACTTTGCTTATAAAAATACCATTTTAAAAACTATCAAGGCAATACTTATTGAGATATTTTTATCTAAATAACCCATGAAGCTCATTTATCTAGCTGGTTGCCATCTGATATTTTTTATGATACTACATTTATGTTTGCATTTGATTTTCATGATCTTTATGCAGGCGTGCAACAACATATTTAATTAATATAAATATGCTAAAGATATCAATCAAAAGCATTCTATAAGAGATGATAATGAGGGATGGTTATTTTGTTTTAATTTTTGTTTGTTCCAAACATTATGCATTCACCAAATAGAAACTGTTGCATGCAAGGGCTTGTGGCTTATTCAAAATGCTTGAGAAATTTGGACCTCATGCTTATTTTTTTTGAATTGCCTTCTTGTATGCTTATTATTTATCTTTAATATTAAAGATATATTACTTTATCAAGAAATTTTAAAGCATATGGACTTGCAAACTAACCTTTTTGTAGGAGACCACGATCATCAAGTCCAGGTGCCTAAACATCAAATCTTTCTGGAAGTTTAAGGCATCATTTAAGATGAAGCTTCGACAATTATAGTCTCTTCTTGCTTGTTCCTAATTAGGTAGAAGAATCAATCTTCTTCTAAAGGCACATAGATGACTAAGGAAGACCTAGAAAAATTTACAACATACCTTGTGGATGACTACATTAGTTTTAACTCTACGTAGCAAAATTCACTGTGGTTTGAGTTGATGCAACATAATCTCATGCACATGGACCAGTGACTAGATCATTGGTAGGAGCACAACTTTAGGCTTGAAGATTAATGTATTCATCATCATCATTAGTGTTCAAGAAACTCAGTAAATGATTTGGATCAAGCATGTGGCCTATTTTTGATTGAAATCCCTACATGTGCCTCTCTTTCGATACAAACACGGCCAACCCTCTTACCCCTTATTTAAGTAACATGTGTTCAAATCAAGTCTAATTACCCTCCAAACTTTGCTTTGATAGTCACTCAAAGGAGGGAAATTATCGATTGCATCTAAATGGTCCTGATGAAAGAATTGTTTTATATATATATATATGTGTGTGTGTGTACATGCACCTTCTTTGTAACTTTGATAAACCAAATGTATCAATGAGCAAATTTTACTTTGCTTGGTTGCTTTTCAAGAAATTGTGTCAGTGGCTTGGCGGCTTACTCTTAGAAGAGATCTTTGATAGTTTCCTTGGTCATCTAGTATTTGTCTTATTCCATTACCCTCTCATGGTCGACCAATACACCTCTTCTTAACCCTAGCTACCCCTCCCTCATGTTGTTCCTCACCAAAATCAAAACCATAAATCTTTGCTCTTGGGTTGCTCCTCCAACACAATTCTAATTCTTTTAACTGCCAGTCTCTCTCCTCCATACACTCCACAAAACCCTAGCCAAATCTCCAACCGTGCCTGTCCTCCAGTCCCTTAGACACATAAGCCCAAAACCCTCCAAAACCTTTCATACAAATCCTAATCACCTCGAAACCCGAGATATCTATATTATCCTCCCTCTGAAGGCAACCCCTCCGCCTTCCGATCTTTCAGCGTAGTCTATTAACCCTCACTTTAGCAGACCACCATCAACCCTAGGCTTCTCTTCTATCCTCCATATATCACCACAAGAAAGCATCATCACCCTTTACTCAAAGATCCTACCCACCACCATCCATCAACATACATCTCTTCTCTTAACTCCATCAATGTTATAGTTACTCTAGGCCTATGGAAATAGGTGGTTTTTATATATAAGAGATGATAAGGAGATTAAAAAGGATCCATAATTCATCTATGCTCCTAGCTGGTACTGAATAATTTGATAAAGCTCCTGTGGCTTGAGCATGTGCGGTAATCCAAATGTTACCTTCCAACCTATTATAACAATTCTAAGTGCAGGTAGCTTAAGCAGGAGGGGCAGATCAAATGCAAAAGCACCTTGTAGAATTGTTCAGCTTTAACTAGCGTGTTGCGTTCAGATGAATGAAGTTTTCTACCTGGCTTAGTGATGGACTGGTCGATTTGATTGGAAGGGAATCAGGAGAGAGCTATTTAGGAAGGTTCTTAATCAAAGAGGAATTATTTAGGAAAATATTAATTATAATTGGAGAAAATTATTTAGAGCAAGAGATCTAATTTAAATTCAAATATGAGAGAAAATTATTTAGGGGAAGAAGGCTGATTTGGGAGGGAATTAGGGGAGCCTATTTAAGGCTAACAATATGGTGATTTCAGGATTATGTTTTGAGTTTGCTAAAATTATAATTTCTTAGGTTCTGAGGGCTCTAGCCATCGGCTAAGGATTTGGGAGAGCCGGATCTTCCTCTCTAGTTGAAGATCCAACTGTATCTTGCAATAAAAATAGTTTTATTGTGTTTTTCTTCATAATTTCTTATTGTCATTCGCTAATTTTGAGGAAATTATATCCACTTCCTATCAAATTGTGTTTGTTGAATTTTAGAGTGTTCTTAGGGAGTTTTGGGCTCTAGTTGTCGGCTAGAGAATTGGAGCCAGATCTTCCTCTCCAATTGAGGATCCATTATATCTTGTTTGTTTTCTTTCCTATTTTATTAATTAAAAGAGTTTTTTTTTTCAATTATTTCTCTTAAATTCGTCTTGAAAATTGTATTTGGATTGTTGTAATTTAATTTCAGCCAAGGGGAAGCAGATTTCTGCATCAATTTCCTATCAAATTGGATTCAGAGCACTTTTTTTGGGACCTATGTCTGCAAGAAAATTTGACGCCTTGTAAGAGAGTCTTAAAGGAAAAGTTGGTTAAATCAAATCGGTGTTTGATGGTAGAATGCCATCAATGGGGGAAAATTTTTCCAACTTAGAAGGAATGATAAAGGTGTTGGATATTCACGTCAAAGGACATTATTGGCGTCAATGACATTCAATTCCTATCGAGCAAATCTGTCAACAAAGCATGAACAAATTTGCTAGACTAGCTGAATCTGATGCAAAGTTTTGTTTAATAAATCATGCTTATATCAGGCAAGATTCCAAAGTCTTTGTATTTTCTCAAGTGAACAAGAATTCAATGACCTCACTTATGGATAATCTGGTTCCTGTCAGCTCAACGTTATTGGTTACATTGACATATGAAATGGAGGTGATTTTGGAGCCACTTCCAAAGAGAGGAAAGGTTGAAGGAAGGAAATTTTTGGTGGAATGCAAGAGTTTGAGAGGCAAAGAAGATGGGGAGAAGATAGAAGTACCAAACATGGTTCAACCACCTCTACAACAGTATTGAGAGGTGTTCCAGCCGGTTCAGGGGTTGCCTCTAACGTGGGAACACGAGCATGCTATCATCTTGAAGGAATTAGTCTTACCTATCAGTGTTCATTCACATCGTTATTCTCAAATTTACAAGGATGAGTTTGGGAAATTAATCATGGAGATGTTGGAGGCTGAGATCATTCGACCTAATGTCAGCTCATTTTTTAATCCAGTGCTATTAGTCAAGTACTTCAATAGCAATTTTCTTCGTTCCATCTTGAGGACAAGGTAACACTTTGGGAGGAGAGTAGTGATGGACCTATCGATTTGATTGGTAGGGAATCATGAAGTTTCCTAATCATGAGGGAGTTGTTTAGGAAGGTTCTTAATCAAAGGAAAATTATTTAAGAAATTTTTAGTTATAATTGGGAGGGAATTATTTAAGGAAAGGGGGCTGATTTGGGAGGGAATTAGGGGAGCCTATTTAAGACTAACAGTAGGGTGATTTCAGGATTATATTTTGAGTTTGCTGAAATTAGAATATGTTAGGTTGTGAGGGCTCTAGCCACCGACTAGGGGTTTGGGAGAGCCGGATTTTCCTCTCCAGCTGAAGATCCAACTATATCTTGTTATTTTCTTTCATATTTCTTGCAATAAAAATAGTTTTGGTGTGTTCTTCTTCCTAATTTCTTATTGTTGTTCGCTAATTTCGAGGAAATGGTATCCACTTCCTATCACTTAGTCCTAGGTGTTTTCTTTGCTTGACACAACTCATTGCTCCTCTATGTCGATTAGATCTACTTGATTGCTTGCTTGCTAGTCGACTTACAATTTTCTTCATCCAACTTGTCAACAACTCATCTTGTAAGCATGTGATACTCAATAATCGATATTTAGTAATTTGGTGCCCGTACCTGCTTCAAATTTGCTAATTATAGGCTTAACAAGTTAATCTATTTAACTTTTCGGTTGCACTTATTCGGGTGAATTAGGATTTAAGAGGGTTTAGATTTCTAGATTGTTACCCTCATTGGCATACTAAGTTCCAAGGTATCACAATGAGTCTATTAAGTACATTATTTAGCCCTTTCAAAGGAGTTTCTTTTTTATGTAGTTGTATGAGGATAAAATATATACATCTTGAGTACACCCTTGGATTTAGTTGATCTAATTGAATGTGGAAGTTAATTGTTGAAGAGTATGCCACCATTCGGTGCAACCTACTCTACTTGGCATGGGGATTTACAAGGAGCATGTTCAAGTAGTTACTTTGAACTCCAGTCTAGTTGGCACAATCATGACAGGCATTGGGTGGTTACAACAAACTTAATGATAGGGGTTGCAACGCTCAACTGATGAATTTAACTGCATCCTTAACAGAGTGACCATGGTAGTATAATGGCAGTTGTATTCAAGAGGTGAACTACTTGATGGCTGCCAATAGGGTGAGTTAGGGGATCTTCCAAGGTACCTCGATGGGTCTATTAAGTATATTGTTCCGCCCTTCAGAGTTTTTTTTTGGGATATAATAGTGTGGGGATAACATGTACATAACTTGAGTTCATCATTGGATTGACATGTTTAAGTAGTTACTTAGTTGAAGGGTCATGGTAGTGTAATGGAAGCAACAAACCCTTAATCAAAGTGGATGAGCCAGTGGCACTTCACTGGAGCCTTTAAATAGAGACTATCTTCCCAGGAGATAGATGACTGATTCCTAAACCAACAATCCCTTAATCAAACTATGAGAGAGAGCCATCTGATTACGTATCCAACATTCTCCCTTTTTCCGTACCCTTTAGTCCGAAAGCTTAATAATACTCTCCCCTTATCTCTCTTTCTCTATGCTCTTCTTTATCTTAGTCTGGTGAACTAACTAGTAATTACACAACTGTGAACTTACGAGCATGTTCTGTTTCCAACCCACTCATGTGTCAAATTAACAATAGCTTTCTTCTCAGCAATGGACACAATAGTCTAATAAGGCAGTAATTAGTACTTAGAGATGAATCAATAAATAAGAAAACCGCTATATGTGGCTTCTGTGACTGTAAGCTTACTAAGCAAATCCTCAGTAACAAAGCAGACTGATTTATGGTGTATATGCTGTCACGTTTTACATTATTATTATTATTATTATTATTATTTTGCAGTGAAACCAACAAGGCAATCGACTAGCGTACAAGAACAACAACAACATCAAGACTTTATCCCACTACATGGGGTTGGCTACATGAATCCTTTATCTCTATTATGTTCTATTAAAAGTCAAATTCTCATTTAAATCTAATAAGCAAATGTCATTTATATTAAAACCGAGTTTTTTAGGTCTACCTCTACCTTTCTTAATATAGGCCAGATTTAATATATCTACTCCCCTAATCGGGTCATCAAAAGGTCAGCTCTTTATGTGACCAAACCATCCATGGTGACTCTCTCTAATCTTATCTGCCACTAGAGCTACTCCAAACTTTTCACGTATATACTCATTTTGTATTCTATCTCTAAATGTAAAATCAATCTTCCACCTAAGCATCCTCATCTCTACAACACTTAATTTTTTACTTCTCTTTTAATGACTATTATGCACAATAAAATATTTTGTCTTACCATCATCTCATAAAATATTTTTTCTTAAGTTTGAGGGATACTTTTCTATCACATAACAAACCTAATGCATTCCTCCACATCAACCATACAAATTGAATTCTACTAATAATATCTCCATATATTTCAGCATCTCTTTGAACAATAAATATGAGATATCAAAAACATGCACTCTTTTTAATGAGTTGATCACCCAAAATCACAATCCCACCACTTGATATATTACTACAAAAATTACACTTCATGTATTCCGTTTTAGATCTACTCAAAGGAAAACCTTTAAAATTCACCTGCAAAATTCAAGTGTTCATTCTTCTCCCTCTCTAATTTTATCAACATGAAGAATATCATTAGCAAAAAGTATATACCAAGGTATATCCTCTTGTAAATGTCTAGCAAGAATATCAATGACTAAAGTAAAAAGATATTGGCTTAAAGCTAATACTGGATGTAATCCAATTGAACTAGGAAAATACTTATTCAAACCACCTTATATTTGAACAAACAACTTTTATATACATATCCTTAATGACTTGAATATAAATATTATTTGCTCCTTTCTTTTCTAGAACTCTCCAAGGCAGTTATCTTGGAACTTTACATATTATTTATCTAAATCAATAAATATCATATGCATATCTTCCTTGCTCTCTCTGTGCTTCTCCATCAAACCTCACGACAAATGTATAGCTTCCATAGTAGACATACTTGGCATGAATCTAAATTGATTTTGAGAAATATTAGTAAGTATCACAATTCACACCGTAACCTATCCTCAATTATTCTCTCATAATTTTAATGTATGACATATTAACTTAATTCTTCTATTATTCACATGCTTTTGTGCATCACCTTTATTCTTAAAAATAGGATTCAACACAATCATTATCCACTCATCAGACATCTTTTAGTCTTCAAAATAATGTTACAAAGTTTAGTAAATCTAGAAATTCCTTGGTCTCTAAAACATATCCACACTTCAAGTCCCATTATTTTCTACAATTTCATTTTCTTTTAAAGTTTCTCCAATTTTGATTTTACTAATATGACGATAAAAACAAAAATTTCTTTTTTTATTAGGGTGCTAACACCTTAAAATCAATCATATTCTCATTATCTTCATTGAAAAATTTATCAAAATATCTCATCCATGAATGTTGAATATCCTCTTCTAAGAAAAACACTTTTTTTATCTTCATCCTCAGTGAACTAGCATATGGAATACAAAATCTCATATTCCTTGATTATCCTTGATTACCTGTTAGCTTCCTCCAAGATATAATAGACCTCTCAGTTTACAAATCTAATATAAGTTTGTAGGGAATTACATCTATGCGTGCATCTGTTATTGTGTAGTTCTAAAGACTTCATTTTCATTTTTGCATAATCAAGCCCTATTAGGATTTGAGTCATGATTCAGGCTGTTGATTTTCGTTTTATGATAAATCTCCTTAAAGAAGCTCGCTAGTTCTGTTGACATCTTATTTCAGAATGAAACTTTTTTTTTTTAATGTCCAATTTAATCCCAGAATTTTATTTCAGAATGAAACTTATTTGTACAAAGTATTACTCGTTTTTTGGGTGCTCTTTAGAACAGACAGTTTGGAACCATTTTTTCTGTCTCATATTCCTTTCTAAGGTTGAAGAAATTTTGATTTATTCTTTTCTTTCATTCTTTCTGGCATTTTTATATACTTAAAAAAAAGGCATAGTGTCATTTCTATGGTGATGCTCTGTTCTTGTGCAAGCTCTGATCATATTTTTTTAGAAATATTCTCCATTTATATTTCCATAGCATGTTCCTTTAAGAATCAATATCCCTGAACTTTGTTATGAAGCTTGGTAGTTGGTAGTCACTTAGGGCATCTCCAACCGAAAATCTCATTTTTTACTCTAAAATACAGTGAAACTAAAAAATGGCATGATTCATCTCCAATCGCACTCCATTTTGCGCCCTTCGTAGAAGGTAGCCATCTTGCTCCTTTTTCACGTGTTTTTTTGACAAATCTGGTAGAGACAGAAAAATAACGCAGGTGAACAGTGCAACGCCAATATTGGCATCGCACTGTTAACCCGCAACCAATTACCGGAAGTTTTGCCGTTCGGCTGAAGCTATCGAGGGACGAGCGACGCCATTCATGTGTTTGGAGTTCGGTTGGAGATGCCCTTATTAATCCAAGTATTTAAAAGCTTGTTATTTCAATGCAGCCAAGTATCCGATTAAAGCAACCAAAAATTGTCCCAAGCTTGTCACGTAGAGATGCACTTTCACTCCTGCCTTCCACTCTTCTCACAAACTTCCTAGTAACTGAAACTGCTGAAGCGCGCGCTACTAGATTAGAGAACAAGAGGAGAGCAATAGAGAAGCTGGAGAAACTGCGAGAAAAGGCAGGAAAAGCAAAGGAGAAGACAGAACTGGGCGCAAATGAAAATGAAAAATCTGCACCAAGCCTTTCAAATAGCTTTCCCGTGCCTACGATTGAGGCCAATCTGAAAATTGCAATGTCCCATCCTTCATCTTATAGTGAGGAATCTCAAATTCATTTGTCTTAGGGATGGCTTTTTTACTGATTTTTAAAGTAGCTTTCTAATATAAAATTTTTTAATTTTTGAACTAAGAAGCTATTTTAAAAAGTAATAAAAAGCTGTCCCAAACGAAACCTTATTTTAGTTCTCCAGAAACTTTTGTAGTTTACTGCTTATGTTCTAATTTGCAAATATTTATTGTCATTGAGATTATTTTGTACTTGCAATGATCCTTTCTCCTATGGAATAGGATGACTGACATGTTTTAGTTTATATGCTGATTGGGAGTTGGCTAATGTTTTTGTGTACTTCAAGTGCAAGAAAAATAAAGCAGCTTTATCATTGATCCTTTTTGATATTGCAATTATTGTCAATTGAGGTTTTCGATACAAATAGGAAGAAATAAATATAAAATAGAAACTATCATTCTAAGCAGAGATATGCACTCTACTGTGGCTATAGTCTTACATGTCCATGCAGGCAATTCACATTTATCTAACAAATTCTTATTAAGAACTCAACCATAGGGATGTCATGGTTAAATTGACACTTGCCCAAAGGAAACATGTTCCTGTAGAGCAGTAGTTGACATCATGTCGGGACAAGTAGCTACTCTTCCTTGCGGAAGTCATAGCATGCAGACTCTCCCTAGGATATTAGACCGAGGGTGCAATCATCCCCGACAAGCTCCTCCGGAGGACCTGCCTTGACCAATTTGAGGATCAATGGCCTCAACAAAACCCACTTACTTGTAGCAGCTGTTTGTGATAGGCGAGTGCTGTTTGTGATTAAGGCGACTCGCCTATCACAAACATACCTGATCAAATTACAAAAGATGTGCTCCTTTGAAGCCTATGATCATGATTTCATGGATTGAACTTGTCCAAGGATCACAGTCACTTTCACCCGAATGACTCATCTCTCACTCCTAGGAATTTGACTCTTATGTCAAGGGACTTGCTTTCATAGACTCATCATGCGAGCCATATTTCAAAGACTAGTCCAAGGCACTCATCGAGGTCAACATATACATCATCCAGTTAGTTCACAAGTTTGTGCCAGTTTTTATTGGTGATGTCATGTATTGTTTTTTATATTTATTTTAGGTATAATTTCTCTTGTAGCTCTCTTAATCTTATAAATAGAAGATGAAGATGCATATTAGTTTAATTTCCCATGCTAAAGATTGCAAGAGAGCCATCCCCAAGAAAGAGTTTGTGCTTAACAAGGTCATCTCTCTTACATTATTCTGGTTGCCCTGGTGTTGGGGAAATGGGGGATTTCATGAATGGGAATGACAATAACCATTGCCTTTTTAATGGTGTTCATTTTTTAAAACTTGTTGCTTTCAATAGGTGGTTTAAATAATGTACTTTTTCCTTAATTCACTAGTTCTTTCTTGCAAGTTGCTCTTCAAAGAGCAAGAGAATCAATGAATTAAATGTACACCTCAGTGCTAATTTGCCTTAGAGGAGCTTAATTAGAGAGGATGCTTGCCTCAAAAAGAAAAACTCTGTTAGCCAAAGCAACCTGTCTTTCTCAAAAGGGCCCCTCTACACGAGTTGTACACCTATCAACCTCACCTTGACGACCTCTTTTGTCGTGCTAGTCCCTAACTCAGAAGGACTCGCTCAAGGCACTTGCCAGATGCATTCACCAAAGATGCTCACTGGAAAGACTCGCCGGAAACACTTACCAAAGTTGTTCTAGAGCCATGTCAAATATGATATAACATGTGCATCTATTCCAATTAGTCCATGTGCATGTAATAATCAAATATTATATTATTTTATTGCTTTTTTTTTTGGGTAGAAGAGTAAGTCTTTTTTTTATTAATAAAAGGTTGAGAGGTATTTTTGTGACTTTTTTTATTTTATCAAATCTTATAATATTATCCCTATTGATAGATTATATATAGAGATATTCTTCATATTCACTTATCTCTCCTTTTATCCATTGTTTTAACTAGTTTTGACATTAAGGTTAATATGTCATTTAAGGATAAATTTAGATCCAACATCTATTGTAAACATGTAGTTATTAATTGGCGACTTTACGCTTAATAAGTTGTACTTTTACACTTGCAAGAAAAGATTATTTATTTGCATATAAACTTTTGAATCTTCATTTTTTTTTTAAGTTCGCAGGACATGACAATATCAACACAAGGTCAATAGATATTTGTAAAACTAAATAGATATTTGTAATTATTAAAAAAGTTCATGTGCATGATGGGCTCATTTGGTCTTTATTATTATCTTTTTTTTTGACAATAATAAAATACATGTTACTAATAACTATTATATAAGATTAGGGGTGTCAATATTTGACACGACACGAAAACCCGACCCGGAAAATCCGGGTTGAATCCGACCCGATTTCAAAACGGGTCGGGTTCGGGTTCCAGAAATTGACCCGTTTAAAAAACGGGTTGGGTTCGGGTTGACCCGAAGGGTTGCCGGGTCAACCCGCGAACCCGTTTAATTCAAAAATTTTTGAATCCCGCCTCTGCCCGATGCCCGCCTGCACTGCCCGCGCACGCAGCTGCTTGCGCTGCCCCCGCGCCCGCACCCGCGCTGCCCTCGCTCGCGTCAGCCCCGCTCGCCTCCGCCCTCGCCGTCCGCCTGCCGCTGCTCCGGCGCCGGCAGAACCCAAAACCGGGTCAGGTCGGGTCAACCCGGCAACCCGCCGGGTCGGGTCCGGGTTTAGATTTCCGACCCGTTTGTCTACCCGGGTCGGGTTAGGGTCAACCCGTTTGAACCCGGTTCAGTTCCGGGTTCGACCCGAACCCGACCCGTGACCCGAAATTGACACCCCTATTAAGATGATATATACGCCTAAATAGATATATGTAATTATTAAATAAGATGACAAATTAATTATTATAAAAAATACATGTCATTAATAATTATGAAATATTTTGACATTTGATTTGGGTTTTAGTAAATTGATAATAGTTTACTTTTTATAAGGTCTAACATTCATGTTTTGTGAGAGCAATTCAAAATCATCAAGTAGAAAGAATTTTAACGGTAAGAAAATTCCTATTGATAGGTTTATTCCTCAAGTCATCCTAAGTATAAATTTTTTTCCCTTTTAGGTCCTTAATGTCCATATTAATCAACTATGTATATCTAATTATTTCTTTTGCATCATCATTCTAAACTCTTTTTACCGTCGACAGTTTTTTAATCAAATTTGAACAGATTTTTAGACGGCCAAAGAAGTTTGGTTGTATTGCACCAAAATATAGTTTGAGGGTTCATGTGATGATATTCTTCATTGACTAGTATTTTTATGAAATTAAATCATTATTATTTTGAAAGAGAAGGTTCGTGTTGCGTGCTTGAATATTTACGACGGTAAAAAGAGTTTATCATCATATAATATTCTATAATGATTAGCTAAGAACATCAGATGTTGAGCAATAATTGATAGTGTGCTTGATCAGTATCTTATAGGAGGGGAGACTGAATGATTTGTAAGACTGACTTCAAACATCAATTATTGATCAAACTACATAAGATGATAAGTATGGATGACAATATGTATCCACGACATATATGAATTTTAATGATCATATCTCGCAAATTCTCTCTGTCAAAGTCTCCTTTGAGGTCTTGACTTTTCAATTAGATAAGAGCATTCCTTAATTATATAAGAAATTATTTGTGTAGACATCGGATGGTCCAGAGACCAACCTGAACGCGCCACGTCATTTGGTACTTAGCAATACCGAGCAAAAAAAGCGTGTGACACATTTTCATTGATCTTCGGACATTGTACGGTATCCGCACAGAATAATTTTTTTTCAATTATAAAATGCTTAAACAACACAAAAAAGGAGATTCCCACTGGTCAGATCTTGACTACTTCAGTCTTCAAATACAGATAATGTAAGTATTATATTTCCTTGTATTTATTTTTTGGATTTCAGCTATAATCCTATTACTTTGGATTTTTTAAGGAATCAACATTTCAACAATAATTTTAATTTTTTTAATTTTTTTTTCCGATAATCTCATAGAAATATAATTTATTAAGTTAAGTTTTAAAATTTTAAAATTTGTGTTAAATAAAATATTATATAATATTTAAATCATATAAATTTTCATAAAAATTCAAAAATGTAAAGTTTTTATAAGAAAATAAATTGACGTAAAATTTTTCCTATGAGTTGCTTCGCGCTTAAGGCAAAGAAGACGATTTCCTAACTAAAAGCGATGTAGTTGCTGCACTGCTCTCGCTGGTGGCGCAGAAGTACGCACCGATAGCGATAAGCTGCTTTTGGAAAAGCAGATGGTAGAAACGTTAATAATAGCGGTCTCGTCCTTCGCTTCAAGTCGCCAGCGGCTTCGCAGGACTCGGTGAACTAAGCCGATATTCAGGTGAGGGTTTCTTCTGTTCACCGCGAGTTTCTGAGACTGGTAATGGAGTTAGTGGTGGTCATCTTGATCCTGGGTTTTCCTAGCTGGAAACAAAAAGCACTCAGCCCGTACACCTAATTTAACAGGCCACCAGCCTATACTAATAATAATAATAATACCCATCTTTATTTGTCCGAGTGGTGAAGAGCTGGCTGGGCAAAACTCAGGTCCCTAGTTCGAATCCCTTGACAAACAGTGAAAGCCTTAAGTATTGGCCTATGTAAATTGGTGTGAGTTGCATGCTAGGTCGATAGGAGTTTTCACGGCCTAAGAACAATGCTTCCTCGTCATAAAATAATAATAATTTGATGAGGTTTTTGTAGTGCAGAAGCCTTAGAGTTTAAGGAGGAAAAATAATATACTTATAAAATATAACAGAACAAAGTGGTTTTATAATTTATCTTTATCAAAGGGAGATAGCAAATTTATTACAAATTTTTTAAGAAATAACATTAAAAAAAAAGGGATTTTTACATACATAACACTTAAAACAAGTCTATTTACCTATTAAACACCTAAACTAATTTATTTACTAATATACCACCTAAATTAGTCATTTTAAAGACGTATACAACTCCGTCTTCAAGACGTTTGCTACGTTCGGCTCGTCGTCTTCCCTTCGCTCCGGTCGTTCGCCACTTTCTCCAGTCCGAAGTCACGGCTTTTTCGCGGCGACTAATCCAGTGAGTTGGCCTTTAACATTGTTCTACAATTTCACATGCCCGTCCGAACCGGTGTTCTTCTCCATTACCGTCCCGACGCTGTCACTGCCATCCTCCTCCTTATTGCCGGTGCTAACCCCAACGCCATCGACGCTTCCGTCCGCCACCTTATCCCAACTTAGGTGACAGCGCTAACAAATGAAAATCTAGTGAGTTACCCACTCATCTTCTCCAGTGTTAACACTTAAAACAAGTTTGTTTTTCCGCCTATGCCCAGTAACCAAAACAAATCTTTTCTTCTTCAGTCCAATTTTTTTTAATAGATTTATAATCATTTAAGTTTTTAATGTTTATGGTGATCTTCTCCATTAGTTGTGTAGGGTAAACTTCTCAAGCTTCTTTAACTATTTTGTGTTTGTAAATTTAGAGATGCACAATAGGTGTTTGATGAAATGCCAATATGTATTTTCTAAATATTTTCTGATTGAATGGACTGTAAATGCAATCCTTTACTTCTTATATCTGTTTTTTTCTTTTATTTTTTTTGAAGGTGTATTGTATGAAGGCATATACAAGGCAATCTAAAAATGAGTTCGAGTTCATTGGCAACGACATTCCGCAACTTTAGTAATCAAATACATTGCCATTGCAACTTACAATGTGCGATATTTACATCTTACCAATCTCGTAGTAGAGGAAGAAAATTCTACAGATGCTCCCGGAATAGAACCGATGAAGATTGCCATTATTTTCGATGGTGTGATGAAATTAGTGAAATTCCATATGATAGCAATGTCCGAAGTTCAAATATTTCTGAAAGCAATACAATGCATATTGCTTCAATTAGAGCCGAGCTGTTACCATAACATGTAGTTATCATCAACTGAACCAAACATTTGATCTCTAGCAATTTGCCTTGAACGCCATATTTTCATATATGGTAAAGATAAACAAAAAACGGTCTCTAAGTTATTGCCAATATCCTTTGGAGTAACATCAGGATTCTTTTTCACAATGTCCTTAATTTCATGTGCAATCCAGCTTGAGGTAGCTTGTTTATTCCCAGCTCTGTTAACTCCAGGGCATAAATGTGTCGAAATTAATTTTCTAACTTCGAATGAATGGCCATCAGAACATATCGAGGCACGTATTCTCCAAGGACAACCACGAAATGTGCATATAGCAATAACCCTTGATTTGTCAATTGCCTTAATCTTGATAGCAAAGTTCTGTAATATTGCATTAGAACGAATAGCTTGCTTGAAACTGGATGAATTCTCATAACGAGTACCAACACATAATGAATTATTTTCTTCAACTTCAGCCGCAAATGAACCATCACACAAACCATCTACTAATATGTCATTGTTTGCCGTGTTCTTGGCACTGAAATCTTGCATATCGCCATCTTGAGTTTCGTCCGTACAAGTCATATCTTCTTGTTGATCTCTCACTACAACCATCACCTCCACTTTGTTGCCATTGCAGGAACCTATAAGCATGTCCAACACATCTGTATCACTTATAATTGGCATATAAATTTTAGGTGATGTTCCACTAATATGATAATGTAAGTCGTACTCATGACCCCTAATCCGCTGACAAATTGCTTCGGTACGTTCTTTCAAGAATAGCAAATTAATGTGACCTCTATCAACCTTTATAGTTTTTTGACTTCCTCCGACATATTTCATCCTACTTTCGTTTTTCACCTCACTCCAATATCCTCCATATTTCAACACAATAGCGCACATATTGTTGCAATCCATCTGTAATTAAATATGTGGAATGAAAAACAAAACATGTTAATTCAAATTTATTTTACAAAAAACAGAATTAAATTCTCTAGGCTAATTAGTAATCTCTCCTTCCTCAAATTTATCACAATCTCTAATTAAATATGTAGAATTAAATTGCATTTTGTAAACAATATAGGGCACAACAATATAAACCTGATAGTTGCAGTTCTACGTTGCAGTCTTCTGATTTTCTTGCGATTCTGTATGAGAGCAAAGTCGGAGAATATAAAATGAGTGCGAAGTCGGAGAATAAAAAATGAGAAGAGAAGAGATGCAAATATGAGGATATATTACCAAAAATCAAATTTTCTATCAAACAGCGATTCTTTGTCCGAACTGGCCAAAGAAGACGCAATCTACTAGGTTTGTTGGAGAAGATGATCGGGATTAGCAAGCTGTGCGATTCGCTGGAGAAGACGATCGGATTCAAACCGAGAAGGGTAGAAGGAATGTCTGTGTCGCCATTTTTTGGAGAAGACGATCGGAAATGGCGAACTGTGTGATTCCCGCGCTCTTTAGCGCTTTAGCGATTTGGAGTTGACGGGGGAAGTGACGGGGTATTATTTTTGATGAGATAAGTGTTTTCAGGTGGTATATAGGTAAATAGAAAAGTTTAGGTGTTTAATAGGTAAATAGACTTGTTTTAAGTGCAGGGGCGGAACCAGCTTCAATTTTGAGGGGGGGCAAATGCAGTAAAAAAATAATTAAATATTTAAAAAATAATATTATATATCTATATATTATGAAAAGTTTTTTTAATAAAATTAAGCAAAAAAAAAAAATAAAGAAAAAAAAAAACGTGTAATTAAACTGTCATGAAAAACATGAAAGAGAAATTATAACTAAATGTGAAGAAATATATAGATATTTTAGGGCAAGTTAGGACAAGAATTTTTTAAGGGGGACAAAAATAATTTTTTAGGAGGGGCAAAAGAATTTTTTTTACTCTCCTATATATATAAAAAAAATTTATTTACTCTTATAAAAAAAAATTTTTTTTTGAGGGGGGGGGGGGGGGGGGGGGTAATTGCCCCCCTAAGCACTGTATGGTTCTGCCAGTGTTTAAGTGTTATGTATGTAAAAATCCCTAAAAAAATTTTCTTCATTCGGAATAGATGCAAAAATTATTGCAAACTTGAGAGAAGTATTAGTATAGATTTTATGATAAATTTTGATTTAAGACTTTATGATATCCCCTTTATTTAAGATTTTGAAATTATGGTTATTTCTAATATTATAGTAGCTTCCATTTATGACCATCATGGTGTTAAGTGAGCTATCATTTTCAATAAATAATCTCTATCTTGATGAGTCTCCTCAAAAATGATGTTGCATCCGTTGCACTCTTATGCCCCTAAAATTTGGAGAAATTTTTTAGTGCGGTTATTGGACATCCGAAGGTGAATCAGGACGCGCCACGTTACTTTTTTGTTGTGTACATATGCTGTGTACCCAGTGAAATGACGCATCCTGATAGATTCGCCACCGAACGGTCCGGTGACCGCACATAATAATTTCACTAAAATTTGAGAGATGTTAATCTCCATGATATCACCCTTTCTTGTGATAGTAGGTAGTCATCCTTTAAATGATATCATCATGATGATTCTCCTTTTAACTTCGAGCAAATTTTAATTTTTTTACTAAATTTATCATATTTTTGATTGCTTGTCTTACCTCCATTTTTTGTTAATGTTTTAGATGGTAATCATTATGATCAAAAGTTTTCTTTCTATACTTATTATTTAACAAATCAATAAAAATATCACTAAATTTAATGGCATAGTGATCATATAATTGAGTCTTATTTAAATAAATGTATATTTTTAGCATATAATTTACTAAGAGTAGTGTTGCGGACTAGAATATATGCGGCGATAGAGTTAGAGTTTTGCATATGTGTTGTATAGATATCCAACACACAAATAGAGAATTAAAAACACAAGATTTTTTTACGTGGAAAATGCTGGAAAAGGGAAAAACCATGAGGCAACGCCCAATTGAAATGATTACACAAGTATTTGAATATATTACAAATGATTGGTTTGAACTTGAAATTGAGGACGATCATATTACCACAATTAATCATCGGTGTTGAAATCTAGTGACTAACAGAGATTGGACGGAAATCCGGTGACATTCGGCGGTAAGACAGAAATATGGCGTCAGTTGGCAGTTAGCTGGTCGGTAGTCCAGTGACAAATGGTAGTTGGAAGGAAGTCCGGTGATGATTGGTGGCCGAGCGAAAGTCCGACAACAAATGGATGTCGGGCGAAAGTCTGACATCTTAAAGGTTTCGTTTGGGACAATTTTTTATTGCTTTCTAAAGTATTTTTCTAGTATAAAAGTTTCTTAAACACCACACTATCATTTCAGATTATTTAATATGCTCATGTGGCTAGTTAGGCACTTTATCAGCCATCGAAAACAAAAATTTGGGATGTGGGTTAGAGTGGATCAAGTTAAAAGATTGATAGAGTTAATCAGGTCGGGTCACACGTCAAATAAAATCGAGTTATTTAATGATAATAGGTATTATATATGTCAGATCTAGTTAACCTGTAGACTAGTTTGATGGTCTTTCTCTTCTTCATTGATTACTAAGGTGCTTCAAATAGTTAAAATCGTATTAAACATATTCCAAAGTTAATTTTGATCTCTTATATTTTAAGTTTAGTTTAGAACAATTTTTAGTAACTATTATTTTACTATTTTTAAAAAATATATATACTAAAAATTGCTCTATAAAGTAGTAAAAAAACTGCCCCTAACGAGGCCTTAAACCAACTTAATTTTAATTGAACATCAAATTCAATGATATAGAAAAGAAACAAACTTAGGCTTTGTTTGGAACAGCTTCTTTGCTGCTTTCTATAACGGCTTTATTGTAAAAAAAATTTCAATTACAAAATTTTGTACTAAAAAATAATTTTATAAAGTAACAAAAAAAAAAAAGTCCCAACAAAGCCTTAATTTCTCATTATACAATTTTTTAATCTTTATATTTATTTTCAATTTCGTTTTTTTTTAATTCCTTTATTCCAAAAAATGTCATGATATATCGAACCATTTTATTTTCTTAACTTCCTAATAAGCCCAAAATCATATGAATTCTAAACTTGCTAAAATATCGGAACCAAATTTATAAATAAATTTAAAAATTTCACTAATTTTCTCATTAATCAATTAATTGCGATAATATAATTTTTATCTTTGCATTTATTTTTAATTTCCTTTTCAATTTTGTTATAAAAAAGTCCTAAGATATCAAGCAAGGTCATTATATATTATACTATATATATTTCTTTTTATTTTCATAATAACCTCAAAATAGACTGAATTACAAAATGCTAATATCTCATCATTCAAATTAAAAATAAAAAATAATTTTACTAATTTCATCATCAATCTAAGAACTGACATTTTTTTTTGTTTTATTAATATCTTTTTTTGTGATTCTTTATACCAAACAAATTCCCAATATATTAAACTATGATTTTTCTAATGCCAAAAATCAAATAAAATTTAAACTGCTAATATTTTATCATTCAAATAAAAAATAAAAATTACATTCACATGTTTTCTAAAAATTAAATTAAATAACCAAAAAAATCTTGCGGCTGTGAGCGATAAGAAAGCTTCCAAATATTCTTCTTTATTCTCTCTCATCCTTATGTGAAGAATGAGAGACATATTTATTATTTTTCATGAGTGGCATGACTAGTAAATATGGAGAAGATCAATGAAAAGTTGGGAGTGTTCCAATGAACGATCGATATTAACTCTCTCGACTATAGATTGTTTGTCGAGCATTTAAGTACCTTAATGATGTCAGAATTAGACGTTCTTGAGCTCATTGAATTCATCTCGTCAAGCTGCTCGATTCGACTATAATTATGTCATATTTGAATATCATTTGATCATCCAATTAATACTCTGCTTTGATCATTTGATTTGAGCTCATTTGGGCTGGGATTGGACTACATTAGTATTGTTGGTTTGTCTCTCTAAGATCAATTTGACTATAAATTTACTGAAATTAGAATTCAGGTGATTTTGGATTTAACTTTTGAAGCTTCTTACTCCTGCTTGCATCGAGATACGTTCCTGATCTAGATGAATTTATTGATGACATATCAATATTAAACTTATACATTCTTTTAAACTTCTTAATAACAAGTTCAAAATCAAATGAATATTAAACTGTTCATATCTCATTATCCAAATAAAAAAGAACAAAAAACTATCACTAATGTTCTCCTAATTAAGTAATATAATGGAAATAATTTAACTTTTTGTCTATATAATTATTTTTGTTTCTTTTTTATGTACATTTATACCAATCAAATGCATAAACTACCATTTTTAAAACTTCCTAATGAACCTAAAATCTAAGAATTCTAAAATTCTAATATCTCATCACCAAGATTAAAAAAAAAACTATTTTATTAAATTTTTCATTAATCAAATAACTGAGGTTTATGATTTTTTTATGTTCACATTTATTTTCAATTTTCATTTTTTTAGTTCCTTTACAACAAACAATTATTTTTAAAGAATTCTAAAATACTAATATTCTCATCATTCAAATTAAGGCTTCATTTGAGTCTTTGAGGCGGTTTTTATACTGCTTCATAAAGTTACTTTTGAGTACAAAAATTAAAATATTTATATTAAGAAGTTATTTGAAGAAACAGAAAGAAAACCGTCCCAAACGAATCCTAAGTGAGAAAATTTTATTTTATCTTTATATTTATTTTTAGTTTCCTGTTTTGTAATTATTTTGCTCCATAAAAAATCATAATATATTTAATTACAACTTTTTTAATCTTTAATAAGCCCCAAAATAAATGAATTCTAAACTTATAATATCTTATCATCAAAATAAAAAATAAAAATACTTTAACTAATTTTTTTTTTTCATTTATTTTCAATCCTTATTTTTTTAAAATTCCTTTACACAAAATTATAACAAATTAGACAAATTCTAAACTGTTAATATCTCGTTTCACTAATTTTCTCATCAATCAAATAATGGAGATCATAATTTATTGTTTTAATATTTATATTTATTTTTCAATTTCCTTTTTTGTAATTAATTTACACCAAATCAAGTCATAAAAATATTAAATTACTATTTTCATGAACTTCCTAATAAGCTTAAAATCAAACAAAATTTAAACCGTTAATATCTCATCTTCGAAATTAAAAAAAAAAAACATTTCTTTCAATTTATGGAAATAATTTAATTTTGTATCTTTACATTTATTTTTAATTTCCTTTTTCATAATTCATTTATACGATTTTCTTAATTTCCTAATAAGCCAAAATCAAAAGAATCCAAAACTACTTATATCGTCCTCCTCCAGACGGCTAACCCCAAAACCCTAACTCTCTAATCTCAACCTCTCTCCATCTCTCTTTCTCGCTTGAATGGCTTCCCCGATTCTTTACATCTTCTTACTCGCTATAATCTCTTCGCCGCCGGCATCCGCCGAAGACTCGTCGGAAGAGTGCCCATTCCCCTACATTTCACCTCCGCCGCCGCCGTGCTCGTCGGGCTGCTTGTCTTATCCACCGCCGCTGGAGAACATACCGTACTACGAGCCGCCGGCGGGAAACATACCGTACTACGAGCCACCGGCGGGAAACATACCGTACTACGAGCCGCCGGCGGGCAACATACCGTACTATCCGCCGCCGACGAATCCCTACTTGGACCAGCATCCGCCGCTGCCTCCTGGTTCTACACTGCCCTGGTTCCCCGTGCTCAACGATACAAACCCAGCGCCGTCACCGGCGAAATTTTCCGGTGTGCTTCTGAGTGGCTTGGTTCTGGTATCATCCGTTCTACTTGTTTATTAGAAAGAGAGAGAAAGAGAGAGAGAACGCGCGCGTAAATTTATTGAAAAAAATGTTAAATTTCCCCTTAGATTGATATAATTCTTAAATATTATATGTAATGTTAATCTTTAACGTGCATTTTTGAACTTCAAAGGTCATTCTGATGCAAAAAGATATCTCATGAATTTTTTTCCTAATTTATTTGATCTAAATCTACATCAATGACTCTAATTATATTGTACCCCACCGGGCTTAGTTTATCAATATATCTTATTAGATGAAAGTTTAGGCTGTCAATATTAAATTTAATTTTTGTATATACAATGTGTGTAAATCCATGATTTATTTAGCTGAAAGTGTAAAAAAAATCTTGATGATATGATTATGCAAAATAATGATTTTTTTTGGAACGGGGTATCCATCCGCTGCCACACTCGAAAAGGCGCTTAGCGGCATGACTAATCCTCGGCTGACCTAGAAGAGGCACACACACCAGAAATCTCCTGTCTCGCACTTGATTGAGCCACACTTAAGAGGCGCTGCCGCTCGAGGGAAATCGAGCACGAGTTGGAGGTTCCCAACCGTACTCTTAATGATATATTTTGAAAGTATATTAAATGGAATTAAAAAAAAGGATAAATCTATTTGGGTAATGAATTTTGTTGCTTGCTAGAATGATTGGCATGTGGATGGTCATAGTGGATAATGAGTGTGAAAGATAAAACAAATTAGAAGTCCCAATAAAAAAATGTAGAGATAATTTATTAGCTATGACTCATATACTTTCTAATGATATGACAAAACATTAATTTTCAAATCAATAAAAAAAATCAAATAATTTGTTTTTTTTAATCTTTTATTATTCATTTATACCAAATAAGTCAAAGTATAGCAAACTACAATTATTTGAAACTTTGTACTAAGGACAAAAACAAACTAATTCTAAACCTCTGAAATCTCATCATCCGAGTTATAATAATTTTCTCAGGCGAATTTATGAAAGGAGCGTATTTTTAATTTAATTAAGTAGAAGCTGTTTAATATATAGATAATTTAAAAAAGAGCAAATAGGTAAAACTATTTTTTGCATGCCTAAAGTATGTGAAATTATTTTTTGGTTACTTAGAAGCTTTTCTTTCAATGTGAAAAATTGTTTCCCGTATTTTATTGAATGCTAAAAACTATTTTTTGGATTATCCTTTGATTGAAAATTTTAATTAATTTTCCTGACTTTGTCGTACAAGTCATTATTTCAGACATTACATTTTTTATATTATATATTTATGTATTTAAAACTAAAGTTTCTAATTAACTTTAATTTGAGTCTATTTAACTAACTTATATTATATATTTATGTATTTAAAACTAAAGTGTCTAATTATTGAATATATGTAATCTATTACATTACATTTTTTATCTTTAATTTGTTTCAATTTCCTTTTCTTAATTCATATACACTAAATAAAGTCATCATATATTAAACTTAGAGGTGTCAAAATGGGCAAGCGGGTTGGGTTTAGGTCCAACTTGAAATTGACCCAACCCGAATCTACACGTGTAATAAATGGGTAAAAATTTTGAAATTGAACCCGACCCGCAAGCAACCCGAAACCGACACGATAACCTATTTAATTAAAAAAATAAATATTTTATTAACTTATCAGTTATAAATTTTAGATTAATTGATAAAACTAAGAAGATTATATCAACAAATAAAAAAATCAATGAAAAAAGAAATAGTAAAAATATAAGTTTTGAGTCAAAATATGATGGGCGGGTCAATCCGAACTTGTTTCATTTGACAAATAGGTCGGAATACTTGACTCAATCCGGCCCGTTTAGAAAGCAGATCAACTAAAATCCAATTTTTTGGGTCTAGTGGATAGGCCCGATCATTTAATTTTTTTATTTTTCAGTTTCTTTTTTAATTTATTTATATATCAAACTACAATATTTTTTTGACTTCCTAATAAGTCCAAACTCAAATGAATCCCAAACTGCTGATATATAATAATCTAAATAATAAAAAAAATATTAGCACAAATTTTCTCATCAATATAATAATTGAGATAATTTCATTTTTTAACCTTTTCATTTATTTCCAATTCCTTCCTTTGTATTCCTTTATAAAAAACATAGTTTGTCCTTCAAATTAAAAATAAAAAAAATATTTTAACTAATTATCTTATCAATTAAATACTCGAGATATCTTAATTTTATTATTTACATTTATTCTATTTTCAGTTTTTTATTTCCTTAATATCAAATTAAGTCATAATATATTAAATTAAGATTATTTGTCTTCAACTCCCAAAATAAAACCTAAAACCAATCCTGAACCGCTGATATCTTCTTCTAAAAGGCTACGCCCAAAAGCCCAACTTCTCTCCTCTTTTCCTTTCTTCAATGACTTCCCCATTCCTTCTCTTCTTCTTCCTCGCTCTAACCTCTTCTCCGCCGGCATCCGCCGACGACTTGCCTCCGGCGTGCCCATATCCCTGTCTTCCACCCCCGTTGTCTTTCACAAACTACCCTCCACCACCGCCGTACACGCCGGACTACTCGTTGTATCCGCCGCCGGCTGGCAACATACCGTACTACGAGCCGCCGACGACTCCGTACTTGAACTACCCTGCGCCACCGCCTCCTAATCCTATACTGCCCTGGTTCCCCTGGTACTACCGCTACCCCCCTCCGCCGTCTTCGGCGCCCCTGCCGGCGAAACTTTCCAGCGCCCTTCTCACTGCCATCGTTATGGTATCATTTTCTACTTGTTTCTTCTTAGATGGAGAGTACTTTATGTGAATCGCAATATATAAATGGCTCTTTTTTATTATATTTTTTAATGAATTGTGTTGTAAGAAACAAAGGAAAATTGGGCAACAAGTTCTTGTAAGATTGACTGTTCACATATATTTCTTTACTTTCTGTTATTGCTGAAATTCGCTAACATATAATCCACAGATAATATGTGCAAATCTTGACGAAAAACATTTTTGTGATTAGTTAAGTAGACTATCTTGAGATGAAATTTGCATTATGCGTTTGCTATTAGAAGAAAAATATATACTTCTGACATAATTGTTCGTACCAAACTTAATTTTTTTTTTCGCACTCTGACACAAAATTTCATAGATGATGACAAAGCTCCGATCCAATGAGCTGAGCTATATGCATTGGTTTTATTTGTGGAGAAATTTTTCTATGCAGTAAGGATGTATCTTATGTTCGGACTCCAATCAAAATAGGCCACATCCCTTGTAAAAAAAATACAAGGTGTATATAATACACTTCCTGTGTACATGCCACATGAACAATTTTGATTGGAGTTCGGACGCATCCAACATACTCTACACAAAATAATTTCTCTTATTTATGACACCTTTCTTATTACTTTACTTTATAATAAATTGCAACTCGTCAAATGGACCTTAATTGCTTTACATGACTTTGTTGGAAGAAAAGCAAAAAAAAATTAAGCAAAAATAAGATAGTATTTTTCAGGATAGCATAAGACTTAAATGTCCATAAAAAAATTATGATATTAAAATAATAAATATGTTGCTCCATCATATAATTGGAGATTCTCAATTGTTATGAAGATCTAAGAATTTCAATACATCTGGTATAAAATATAGTATATATAATAATATTAATATGATAACATAATAATACTAAAAATTTTAACATTCACACTTAAACGGATCAACATGAGAATGAGGACTCAGAAAAAAATTATAATCATAGAAAGATTACCATTAGGTCAATTATAGAAGGCAGAATCATCTGTGTAGACCTGAGAAATTATTCTGTGTGGAGTTCTGATGGGGAGAGCCGTTCGGATTTGCTGTGTTTTTATCAAGTATTTGTTCTATATTTATAAATACTCAGTTGTGAGTATTGCTGAGTATTGTTGTGAGTATTGCTGAGTATTTAATAAGTATTTGTTGAGTATTTACTAAAAATTTACTGATTTGATGCATATTTGCTGAGTATTTATAAATACTAAGCAAATACGCAGCATTCAGAATGTTCTTTTCATCCGGACTCCACACAAAATAATTTCCTGTGTAGACAAAGAGGAAAACAAAACGTCCTATGCCAAGCAAGTTGAAGACAAGACTTTAGTTCGAGAGGTAGGGCTATCGAGATTAAGAAGAGAGCAAAGACATTTGCAAGAGAAAAAGAATATTAAAATTACTTGATTATCTATATTTTATATTTATTTTAATAGAAATTTAAATCAGAATATAATAACTCAAAATTTTAGCCAAATTATCTCCACTTTAAGAAGCTTCACGATGGTCTTCAATTACGTATACCCACAAAAGAGTATTTTTTACATGTCAATATCTATGAAGTATTTGCTTCATAGAAATGATAGGGCCACGCCAATATTCTAAGTTGAGTTGTGGTCTGAATTTGTCAATTAATCTCAAATGGAGACAAATAGGGACAAATATAATTAATCAATCAAAGTGGGTGGAAAGCTTTAATAGGGGGACCTTTCAGCATAATTAAATAGTGGCACCTTGATTTCAAAACTGCCATTATTTTCTATCAGTTTTGATGGCACTAATGGGCCTGCCCTAGTTTTTTTTTTTTCTTTTCGTTTACTTTTATTTTTCACCTAATTAACATTAAACTCACGCCTATAATATATACGTAAGTTTAGAACCCAAGATCTTTTAGTTAGTAGCTAAAGCTCAAAAATTATAAAGTTCCTGAATATTCAATTCCTCTTCCCCTATCCTCAACTTTATTGAGATGAACATTATCCACTTGCCATTCCTCTAGAGTGACAGGGAATGATCGTATTATATATTCTTCTTGAGTTTTTTTATTACTTGTAAAGCCATATGTTAAGACACTACAGGAAAATCATCAATTAGTGACTGCACTTTCTAGTGGTTTAGATGACTTTTCCGGCGGTTTTAAAAATTACCTGAGGTTTTCCGGCGGTTCGTGAACTGCCGGTATAATCCGCGTTGGAAATAAATTGCAGCAGACATTTTCGACGGATTTCCGGTGGCCAGAACAGCTGATAAATTTTGGCGGTCAAAACGCTGGCGATTACTAGGTAATTACTGATGGCGTACCGGCCGTATAAAACACCGGTATAGCTGACGGGCCAAGCCACCGGTTGACAGCCGAAAATTACTGATTTTCTTGTAGTTAGAAGGCGATGATAGATCATGACATTGAAGTATGTTTAATAATAAAGAAAACTAAAAGAGTAATGAGTTATTTAACTTTCGTGTGCCCTTTGTTAGATTATGCGTTTTTGCTGGTTAAGTTGATTGATTTTTTGTTGATAATTGTCAGATAGGTGCAACGAAATCTGGGGGAATAGATAGGTAATGCAACCTATCATGCACCATATTAGTTCAAGAGGTGGTTGTTACCAACTTACCATGTCGACTTGTAGTAAGATGAGATGATTAGCTTGGTGCGCTAAACGTTGAGTCTTGATTTGTGTGTTTGCTAGAAACTAGTTCCTACTAATAGCTCCCACTTGCCTTAGTTTAGGAATCGAGTACGGTGTGTCGTCCAAATTGTTAAGAGCAATTACAATATTTACTCTTGTATTATGCTATCCAATTAGATTATGACAAGTGTACTTAGTTATACTAGCTATGGCTATAAATACCATACGGCTATCACTGTAATAGTTAAGAAAGTAATAAAACATTCTTCATGATTTCTTTATCTCCTTGCTGTTTCTCTTCTTCTCTACTTGCTTGCGTTTCTACATGGTTGTTAAGAGCAATTACAATATTTACTCTTGTATTATGCTATCCAATTAGATTATGACAGTTATACTAGCTATGGCTATAAATACCATACGGCTATCACTATAATAGTTAAGAAAGTAATAAAACATTCTTCATGATTTCTTTATCTCCTTGCTGTTTCTCTTCTTCTCTACTTGCTTGCGTTTCTACATGGTATCAGAAGTAGGTCGATCTTGAGGTTCTAGCCATGGCACATCAAGAACAGGCGTCATCCTCGTTCGCAACTACTTCCGTCACAGCGGGCGAATCTACGGCCATCTCCTCCTCATTAAAATTCGTAATCTCTAATCTCAAGTTCTTGGTGCCTCACGCTCTCACTCCGGACAATTTCCCGATTTGGAGCACTCAAATCGCCAAGTTATTTCGTGCGAACGGGTTCACAGCATTTCTTGATCCCAAAAACTCCTCGGAAAATGCTGATCCGAACATCGATACACGATCTTGGATGGTTACCGATCAGAATTTGGCCACGGCCATGTGCTCCACCATTTCACCGGAGGTTCTTCCCTACGTGATTCATCTTGAATCCACCCAAGAAATATGGGCTACTCTCCATACTCGATTCCAATCTTCTAATCGCTCGAAGGTAATCCAGCTTAAACACGAGTTACATAACATCTCTATGCAGACGATGTCTATGACTCAGTACCTTACTGAGATCAAGAAAATCGTCGATCAAATCGCTTCGGCTGGCTCCTCGGTTGATCCCGAAGACGTCATCATATACATCTTAAACGGCCTTCCACCGGCATACCAGTCGTTCACCACTACCATCCGCACAATGCAAGGTTCGCTGTCTCTCGACACATTATATGCGCTCCTTATCAGTGAAGAAATCCATCTCAAGTCGGCGGCATTAAAATTTCCTAAACTTCCGGACAACCAATCGGCACTATACTCAGTTCGAGGCTGCGGTAGATGAGAACGGGTCCGCCAGTCGTCTGGTAATACTTCTGGAGCTCCCACCGCAGCTACCTCCGCAGTCATCTGTCAAATTTGCAAGAAGAAGGGTCACGACGCAGAAGTATGTTGGCATCGTCTTAATCCCAACTATACGCCTAATCAACCCTCGACTAAGAACAACAGGGCTCTCACGGCTCAACAAGACAGCACGACTACCACGGATTGGTACATCGACTCTGGGGCCTCGTCTCACATGACGAACACTACTGACAATCTTGAATTTTACAATAACTACACAGGCAACAATACGGTAACTCTTGGGGATGGAAGATCCGTCCCTATAGCACATACGGGATCGGGAATTCTTCCTACCCCAGCCCATAAGCTTATTCTTTCCAAACTTTTGCATATTCCCTCGCTTTCCTATAATTTACTTTCTATTTCCAATTTAGTTAAAGATAATTACATATCCATAACTTTTGACGAAAACGGTTTTGTATTCAAGGATCAGAAGACAAATCAGGTTATCCTTAGAGGACCGTGCAGCCACGGAATGTACAAGGTTGCAACGGCTGCTCAACCTGCACCGGTTACTGCATTACAAGCCTCCAGAATTTCGTCGAACAGCTGGCACCTTCGCCTGGGTCACCCACATCAACGCGTCCTGGATAATATTTCTCTTAGCAATCCTGCTTTACACATTTTATCTGCTAAATCTGTTTGTACTACTTGTATGTCATGTAAAGGTCAAAAGCTAGTATTTGAAAACTCGGTTAGCCGAACCAAATTTCCTCTTGAATTGGTTCATTCCGACGTTTGGGGTCCATCCTCGGTTTCGTCCAACCAAGGGTTTCGATATTATCTCATATTTGTAAATGATTTTTCTCATTTTACTTGGCTCTTTCCTATTATGCACAAGTCCGATGTAACTAATACATTCATTCACTTTACTACTTTCATAGAAAAACAAACAAATTTCAAACTCAAAACCATTCGTACAGATGGTGGTGGTGAGTTCGTTAATAATCGTTTTCTCAATTTCACTAAGACTGCAGGTATTCGACACCAATACTCATGTCCCTACACTCCGGAACAAAATGGAATTGCGGAACGTAAGCACAGGCACATCATTACCACAACCCGAACTCTGTTACAAACGGTAGGTCTCTCGATGGCCTTCTGGCTGGACGCAGCACTAACGGCCACTTATCTGATCAATCGGTTGCCATCTCCCACGACAAATAACATTACTCCGCTCAAAAGAATGTTTAACATTCAACCATCATATGAACATCTTAGAGTTTTCGGATGTCAATGTTTTCCTCTGGTCCCGTCGGGACAGCGCACAAAGCTCATGCCAACCTCTCCCTCATGTATCTTTTTAGGCTACTCAGAGGCGTCCAAGGGCTATAAATGTCTTAACCCGGTAACTAATAAAATTTTTGTTTCAAGGAATGTTACATTCAACGAATCCGTTTTTCCTTACGCAGAAACTCTTTCTAAGCCTACTCAATCAACGAACCAACCACCACATCAGTTACTTATACCCCACTCCATCCGACATTTCTGCAATATTGACAGCAATGTCTTTAGCTCCACTTTTGAGGCGTCTAACAATACTACCTCCCAACAACATGACTTGCCAGTTAACACTGCTCCTACTACGGCATCTCTACCGTCCCGTGACATAAGCGCCAAACATCAGATGACTACCAGGTCCAAGACGGGATCTCTTAAACCCGTCCAACGCCTCAATTTACTTCATCAAACTCAAAATCAAGATGATCCGACCACATACGGCGAGGCAAGCAAAAAATTCGAGTGGCGACAGGCCATGGCGCAGGAATTTTTCGCTCTCCAAAAACAGGGCACCTGGACATTGGTGCCACCGCCTGTTAACAGTAAAATTCTCGGCTCCAAGTGGACATATCGGACCAAGTATAATTCTGATGGTTCTGTGGCAAGATACAAAGTGCGTTTGGTAGTTCAAGGGAATCAATAGGAATACGGAATTAACTATCAGGACACATTCAGTCATGTCGCCAAAATTCCTACTATTAGGATTCTCTTTACGGTGGCTCTGTTTCACAATTGGCGTATCCAACAACTCGACGTCGCCAACGCGTTTTTGCACGGCGATATCCACGAGACCATATACATCCAGCAGCCTAAAGGTTTCGTAGACGCCACTAATCCTCTTCATGTATGTCGGCTACACAAAGCAATTTACGGCATGCGTCAAGCTCCAAGACTTTGGTATACAAAATTTACTTCCTATCTCCGTCAACTCGGATTTTCTCACAGTCAGGCGGATCCTTCTCTTCTCATAATGCACAAGGCGACTACACACATCTACTTATTGGTCTACGTCGACGATATACTCCTCACCGGCAACAACGAACAAGCCATATCTGATCTCATCGTCAAGCTCACATCCAAATTCTCTATGAAACAACTTGGCTCGGCAAATCATTTCCTGGGCATTAAGATAGATCAAACCTCAGATAAATATTTCCTCTTTCAAAGCTCTTATGCCAAATCTATACTTCAAATGGCCGAGCTACAGAAATGTAACTCGGTTGCTAATCCCTCTATTACAAAAATTACAGCTACTCAGCAAAGCGACCAACCAGTCTTTGACGCCTTACGCTACCGGCAACTCATTGGAAGCCTTCAATATCTCACACTAACAAGGCTGGACATTGCCTATGCGGTCAATAACCTCTCTCAATACATGCACAATCCAGCTCCAATTCATATAATAATGCTCAAGAAACTCCTTCGATACATTCTAGGCTCCACAGATTTCGGACTACCAATTACTCGCTCCAGTCTCCGTCTTCGCACGTACTCGGACGCGGACTGGGCATCGAATCCAGCGACTAGGAAGTCTACATCAGGATTCTGTACGTTTCTTGGAGATACATTAGTCTCATGGACGGTGAAGAAACAAACTACGGTATCCCGTTCATCTACAGAATCAGAATACTGAGCATTAGCCTCAGCTACTGCCGATACCATATGGATTAAGCGCCTGCTAACGGATTTCGGTGTTACGCAATCAGATCCAGTTGATGTATTTTGCGACAACATGTCGACAATCGCATTAGCCAATAATCCCGTCTTCCACGCTCGTACGAAGCACATAGAAATTGATCAACGATTCATACGTGATCACATTTTGAATAAAGTTATTCGCCTTCTACCCATCAGTACGATTGATCAAATTGCGGATATTCTTACCAAACCATTAGCTACAACGAGATTCAAACTTCTTCGGGACAAACTAACCATTACTACTAATACTTAGTTTGAGGGGGAATGTTAAGAGCAATTACAATATTTACTCTTGTATTATGCTATCCAATTAGATTATGACAAGTGTACTTAGTTATACTAGCTATGGCTATAAATACCATACGGCTATCACTGTAATAGTTAAGAAAGTAATAAAACATTCTTCATGATTTCTTTATCTCCTTGCTGTTTCTCTTCTTCTCTACTTGCTTACGTTTCTACACAAATTAGTCATAAGGATATGAGAATTTTTTACTTGACTCTAAATTTGCAAGCATGAAGCCTCTTATACCTTTTCTCGGGTAGCATCATGGTGTTATTTGATGGCCCTTGCATTTTGATCCTTTGGATTAAGCTGGACCACAAATGCGATACGATTGAAAAGATGCTTATGTAGCCATTTTTGATTAACCACAAGTAATGGATGTACAAGGTAAAAAGATTGCTAGGTGAAGAGCCAAGACTTTAATTTATAAATAGGCACAACTTTAATGACATCTCAGGATCTTTTTTGGGTTTACATTGATGTACAACATTATCATTTACCTATCGTATGATGCCAAACAATATTCGACATATATTACTCGTAAATGTTTGATGTCGTCTTTACTAGTCATCAATCTTTGCTCTTATAAGGAGAATGATCAAGAAGAGCACTAATCAGCACCCATTATTTGACATTCTTAATCCGTCGTTATTTGATGCATTATAATATTTGACGTATGTTAGCCATTGATATCTAATTCCCACCTTTGTATTCAATGGACTCCCCTCCTATAAGAAGAGCAACTAAGAAAACTATGGATTGCCATATTACATTTGCTTTCTCAATTGGCCATCATCTATTGATTGCAAAAGCTCAACACTTATTTAGACACTAACTTTAGTATTGATACTTCCTCAAAACATTATCTTGACCCGGCATGAATCTCGATGGAAAATCAAGTTGGAAACTTCCGAAACTAAAATTGGAATCATCTGAACTTCGATTTTAGCAAACTTATAGTCGAACTAAGCGTCTCAGAAATACGAACCTAACGACACCAAATTTGACTCAATTAGACCCAAATGAGTACAAATCAAGGACCCGAAACACTGTTGGAAGGTTCAAACCACAATTTGGGTTACCAAACAGTCTCCAAACATAAGGTGCTTATAATCGAATCGAGCGGCTCGACGAAACGAATCCAACGAGCCTAAGATCACCGAATTCCGACATCATTAAGGCCTTCAATTGTCTGAAGAACTGTGCATAATCAAGGGATTCAATATCGGCCGTCCATCCAACCACTCCCCATTTACCCCTGATATCTTGCCTATTTACTAGCCATGCCACTCCAGAAAATCTATAAATAGACCATTCATTTCTCTTGAAAGGGGATCGAAGCAATAAGGGAAGAAGATAAGAGAAGCAAGAACCTCCTCCTCGACCACCGCCGGAGTTTCGCCGGACCATCGTCGTACCTTCGCCGGACCACCACTTGAAGCCCTCACCTCCGCCGGACCACCGCCTGACGTCGTTGCTCCACCGGACCACCACTTGAGGCTCTCACCTCCACTGGACCACCGCCTAACGCCATTGCTCTGCCGGACCACCACTTAAGGCCCTGTGCTCCACCAGGCCACCACCTAAGGCCCGGACTCCCACCGAACCATTACTTGAGGCCCAGACTTCGCTGAACCACCACTTGAGGCCCGGACTCCGTCGGACCACCACCTGAGGCTAGGACTTCCGCCGGACCACTGTTTGAGGCTCTATGCTTCACCAGGCCACCACCTAAGGCTCAGACTTCCGTCGAACCATCACTTGAGGCCTTATGCTCCACTAGGACGGCTACTTGAGGCCCGAACTTCTACCGGATCACCACCTGAGGCCCAGATTTCTACCGGACCACCACTTGAGGCTCTGTGCTCCACCAGAATATCAGTTGAGGCCCGGACTTCTGCTGGACCACTACTTGAGGCCTTGAGCTCCACCAGGCCACCACTTGATGCCCAGAGTTCTCCCAGAATACTTCCGACCTCCATCAACAGACAATGGTCTTTCTGACTCCGCTCTCCTGTCGACTACAATCCTTCTGACCTCCATCGCCTACTATGATCCATTGGACCTCCATCAACAGACAGACAACGGTCTTTCTGACCCTGGTCTCCTGCCGACTATGATCTTTCTGACTTCCATCGCCTACTATGATCATTCTGACCTCTATCACCAGACAATGGTCTTTCCGGTCTCCATCCTACCGACTATAGTCGTGCCAACCAAACAAACATGTCTATATTGTAACTCCCACCATGTAATGTGCTCTATATAATGTATATTTGCATCATCAAGCCAATGCCTTCTCCCAAAGAAGGGCCTCATTTGTAATTAACTGCAAATACTAGTGAATTCATTCAAACTGGGCCATGCCCCATGGTTAAAAGGTTTCCACGTAAAAACTCTGGTGTCTCTTATGAACGCTACACTCTCTCTCTTATCTGCTTGTGTGCTGGATCTTCGTACAATGCTAAGACATTAAACTATATATTTCTCTACCGCCGTAAATATTCCAGGACGCAACAAGTATATCTCCTCTTCTATAAATAGAATGATATAGTAGAACAATAGCTGTCACTCAACATTTGATTTTTCTAATTACTTGATCCTTTTCAATGTCTAACGTTTGTCAGCTACAAATGCCATATGCTGATCATCATTCTTATGTCTCTATTCTTATAAGGAGAATGAACAAGCACATTGACTGCCTCTTGATATCCAATGTTCTCAATCGATCATCACCCAAAGCTTATAAATGACCCACACCTAGCTCTTCAATTACTGACTTCTTATGCTTGTCTTCCTAATCACTTGACCTCCCCTATAAGCAGAGCAAATAAGACGAACGACCACATTGCATGATGATAGCATTAACACTTCAGAGCTTCTCCTATCCCTACAATTAGAGATATCTTCTATAATTTATATATGCTATATTAAATTAATATTTTCTTTAATTATAGGAAAATGTGCCATCTATAATATTTGGTTTATAATAATAAAATTTTTCCAACTAGGCTAACTCTGTAAGTTTCCTCTTCTAAAATTTTCACCAAACAAAATCTTATGTCTCATATGAGCGGCTCTCAGCTTATGTTGACATGTAAGATATTTTATTTAATCTTAGATGACAAACTCAAATATATATAAAACTCATTTGTTAAATCTTGGTAAAATTCTGATTTATAGAGGTTAAACTCATTCATAAGCTTATTGAACCTAATTCATATTCTATCTAAAGAGAAAATTAAATGATATTTGAGTGTTATTTACGTAAATAGAAAATTTTAGTTTTTAGACATATAAATATATAAAATTTTATATTATTTATGTAAATCTCACTTAAAATTTTCTTATAAAGATATACTATTGTTTTATATGAGAATATTCACGGCGATAGAGAGAAAGTGCTTAATGTCTTACTTTTGTACAAAGATCCAATGCATATAAATATAATAGAGGAGTTGCAAGAAACTTAAGAAATTTTATGTGGAAAATCTTTAAAAGAGAAAAATCAAGGGGCATGACCCAATAAAAATGATTTTACCGGCTTATATTATTGATTACAAATGACACTCTTCTCTATAAATATAGAAGATGTTTATATAACTTAGCATATATGAACTATGTAAATTGAATTTCTTAAGCTCTCTTCAAAATAATATTTGGTGTACGCTCAACTATTCTTTTTTGAATAGATGAGATTAGAAGCTAAGAAGTCCAATCTAAATTTTTTTTGTTGGTGTCGACAATATAAATCGACTTTATAAGCCATGGGGTGCATTGATGTGGGTGGCGACAAAGTCGGCGAGCATTAGCCTTTATCACGATTGCATGCATCAATCTTATAGGCGATGACGTGCATTAATGTCATAGGCGATGACATACGATGAAGTTGACTAGGTTTAGTGTAGTTGGTGCTAGTGGTTAGGAAACTTTCATGGTGTGATTGTGGTTAGAGGAATATATTTGAGAGATAGTGTTTGTAGGATCGTAGTTTGGCGATGATGGTCATTTGATCTTAATTAAGGAATAATAGCTTGAGGATTTTATAGATGACATTGGTCAGAGGACTATAGTTAGGTGATGAAGATCATATGATCGTAATCAGGAAATGGTGGTTGATAGATCGTAGTTCAGGTATAATAGTCAAAAGATCGTAGTCAGACAACAATAGTCAATGGACAATAGTAAGGGAACAATAATCAAAGGATTGTAATAGGAGCAATAATGATCGAAGGATCGTAATATGGTAATGCTAGTTGAAGGATTGCAATTGAGCGATGATGGTTAGAAAATTATAGTCAAGTGATGATTAAGGAAACCACAGTTCAATGATGGTGAGTAAGAGATTATAATCAAGTTTCTATGGCTGGAAGACAATAGTTGGGAGATTATGGTTGAAGGATTGTATTCAAGGGACAGTGGTCGAAGAATCATATTCGAGCAACTTTGGTTGGAGAATTATATTTAGGTGACAGATGTTAGAGAATCATAATAAGATGATAATGGTTATACAACCTTAGTTGAAAGAAATAATGTTCTTTAACATTTAATTGCTCTAATGATTTCAAAACTAAGTAACATTGGGCTTGTTGGATTCATTTTGTCGAGAAGTTTGATTTAATTGTATGCATACGAGATTTGAAGATCCTTTGATCCTTCTATTAATAGCCCAATGTTTTTAATTATATTACACGTGTTTGATCTAAACTCGTTCAGACTCCGATAAATTGGTGTCGATGGGTGGTTCTTCTAGCATTTAGTTTGGCATTAATTTTGTTGAAATCAGAATTCTAAGTAATTTTGAATTTGATTCCCTTTTTTTAATTTAAATATGCATGGAGATTTATAACCCATCAAATTTGATTCCCTTTTTTTAATTTTGTTGAAATCAGAAGAATCATATCTATGTTTAATATAAATTATGAAAATCCTTTTACTTGAAGCTTTATATAAATTATCGGATTCAAGATTAATCTGACAGCATTAGCCGTTATGATGGTCACAAATTATCGTTGATTGTAAATTGATCCCGATCCCTAATATTTGTAAATAATTGCACCCATAACCAAACATAACCAGAACCTGCAATTTTTTTTTCTTTTTCTAAATCAGAAATTCCTACCAGTACTAGTCCTTTTTCCCTTCAACAAAAGACAAAACATTTAGCAGCAGAGAGCGTGCAATCGTGTGTGGTGCACGTGCCATCTCATGAATGGATAGACATTTCTGACGACAAAGAGAGCAGGAGTCGCGCCGCCTCTGCCACTTCCTCGCGGTCCCCACTTCCACCAAAGTCCGCCGGTGGCCATTTCCGCCACCGCACATTCAAATTTCTCCGGCGGAAAAGCAGAACCTTCAGTATCTTCTCCTGCTTCTCTCTTTGCCTTCTCTTCAACTCCTCCACTTCCACGGCGAACTTTCCCTCATTCTTGCAACTCATGGCCGTTGGCTTGTTCTCCCCTGCTCTCTTGAATTCCACTCTTCTCCTCTTGCTGTATCGGATTCCACAGGCATTGCAAAGAGACTGGAATAAACCAATAGTTATGCATAAAACACTGAATATTCGACCATTAATGAGTCCACCATTGACGATTTTCTCTTAAAGCTATGTTAGGATTGCAGGACAGTGAAGGAAATGGGATGAAACTTTTGAAAAGGTTAAATTAACGGTTGTTTATTCATAATCAACTCTTAAATACTCGACCGTTAGGGAAGAAGAACATAAATAAGAGAAACCCTCAAATCAAAAGCTAAATAACTGAACATAAATAAGGATGGGGATATTGCATTGAGTTTGGAATTATCTTTGCATTCAAGCTTACTGATTTAGGGAAGAACTTCGAAATAAGTGAAATAGCAAGGTTTTGAAGCTACTGTTCTACTCTAATTTATCATTGCAGAAGCAATCAAAAGTTGAATGAAGTGGATGAAGAGGGAAGAAGGAAACTGAGGGATTGGAAATAGAAAAGCAGGGGAGAGGGAGAAGTATAAACCTTGGGGCCGTCTGGTCCACTTCTCCAAAGAGGGGTGTTGGGGGTCTGGCAATCAGAGCAGAACTTCACGGGCTCGTCCATTGATGTAGCTGTTTTCTCTTTGCATTGCTCGTCTACCTTGTTCCTCTTTCTGGTCATCATTACGCTGCCATGACCAAGGATCATGATGGCTATTTTTGAGGTTTGGTGTGCAGGGAAGGTGAAAATTTTGCAATTTGAGGGAAGAGATCATGGCGTTAGTTCTTATATGGCCCTCTGGTGTTTGTCTCGCACATGGGAATGAAGATCCTACGCACGCGACCCATAGGATCCATTGCTGTTTGCTGTTAGAAATGCAACATGAAATGGTAATTGGATTTGTTGTCCGACCAACGTAGCTCATATGCAGTGGCCCGGCCTGTTGAATTCAAAATAATCTGTGAATTATATTAAAATCTTATTGACAGGAGATTATTGGATTTGGACATCGGAGACAGCTTATGTTTGGTACTTCACAATACCGAGCTCGATACTGTTCAGCACAAAGCTCAGTACCGAGTAGGAGATGATGCGGCACATTTTCATTTGGCTTTGGACGATGTCCGGTATCCGAACCCAATAATTTTCCCTTATTGACAGGCTCAATTCATGAATAGAGAGAGAAGAGTTCGCTATAATACATTAAATCTTAAAGATCTCATTAGTCATTTATTTAGTAGCTTACATGGTTATAAGAAGTGGCTGACTTGATTGAAAGGAGCCAATTTTACTAGGATTAACCGATTTTTGAAGAAGCAGTCGACTTGACTGGAAGAAACAACCAACTTGATTGGAAGAAGCAGCTGACTTGTTGTGAAGAATTAATTGACATGATTGGTCATTTTTTTATGATCTGGATGAATTTTATAAAAGTGTAACAGTTTGGTTATAAACTTGGCTAGTTCCTCATGAGCTTGAATGGTGTTGATTTATTCTCAATGGACTTTGAAATATTTGAATATACGCTACCGGCTTATCCGTTGGATTTTTTTTTTTTCGGTGGATGGTGTTGGATCGTATTTCGGCCCACTTGTAGATAATTGCGGAGCCAGGATTTTTTTTGGTGGCACGAATCATTATTTTAAAAAAAAATCCCTCAAACCTTTTTTATTCAGGCTTGGGACAGACATTTAATTTTTTTTAAATACATCATTATTAAAAAAATAAAATTATATTGGATGAGAACTTTCAGTGGGGAATAATGATAATCAATTTCAATACGAGTTGCCAATAAATTCTCTCTTCGAGTATTCATATTTTGAAATCATTGTATAATAATTTCATTAACAGTAATAACAATGACCTACATCTTTGATAATACTGTACACTAACCAATTTTTGCGTTCATCAAACCATATGTGATTAAATCTTCTTATCTTATTTCCAATTAGTGTTTGTGGAAAATCATGATCTCGAGGCTGATAGGGTGATTTCTGCAAATAATATCTTCACACCTTATCCATCTCATTTGAATAAAAATCACAATTTTTTTCTTAATTTAGGAACTGAAGGGATTTCAATAAAATTGAGTTGTATACGAGTATGTCTGAATTGTGCATTATTATCACTATGAAATTATCATGCTCTTCTGATTCATTTTTTCTTAAAAAAATCTAATATGCACAAAAAAACTATTTAGTAAATTTAATACTAAAATATATTTTTTAACATATCTAAATATTATGTTTAAGAAAATAAAAACATACTTGAATCAAATATTGAAATCCTTTTACTCCAATATATTTGTATGATTGTGCATCAACTTCTATAATTAAACTTCCAACAAACAAAATAAAACAAAATGTGATAACCAATGTAATGCAAAACAATTTCAACTAGGGGTGTCAATATTTGACACGACCCGAAAATCTGACTCGAATCTGACCCGAAAATTTCAGGTTAGGGTCAACCCGAATCCGAAACGGGTCAGGTTCGAGTTCAACATTTCGACCCGTTTCAAATCGGGTCGGGTTCGGGTTAACCCTTTGACCCGAAATTGATCCGATTTTGACCAAAAAACTCGATTTTGACCCAGCAACCCGAGATTGACCCGATTTTGACTCGTTTTTGACCTGAAAAGAGGAGATAGACCTGTTTTTGACCCGAAAAAGAGGAGATAGACCTGTTTTTGACCCGAAAACTAGCAATTTTTTGTTTGAAACTGGTCATTCGGGTCGTGTCGGGTTGACTCGGACTTGAAGCGTGACCCGAAATTGACACCCCTAATTTCAACTGAGAGGAAGAGCATATCTTTGTAATCTCTACTTACATAATAGATTATTTAATTTAGATCAGTCCCTATGTTCTTTTCCCCTAAAATTTTCACATAAATTGATGTGTATTAAGAATTTTTCTTTTATCCGAATGTGTGAGATTTTCTTGCAAAGCTAAAACAGAAATACTTACACTATTAATGTAAATTTTGTTAGCTGGCAACAATTGGCGAGGGAGATAATGAGCAAGGGTTAAACTAACAATAGTGGAGTATGCCCTTGATGTCTTAAAAGATCTGGATTATGGAAAATCTCATGCAAATAAAATGAACAAAGAGTTTTTAATGATTTTAATTAAGTTGCAACATCTTGCCTTTCATCTACATTATTTGGGAACTGATCAACCATTAAAACTATATATTGAATCGTCTTCTCCTCCTCCTTTTATATATTTTTGAGATGAATTATCAAAATTCAATCAGAATAGATCCCAATACCTATTTTCTTCTACAAAGGGCTTGTAAAACCCATTTTCCTTATATATTTATAAGCTTTTGTCTTAACCAGAATAAAGCCCACACACTACAAAAAAGTTAATGTTTTCACAGTAATTTATAGTAGTTGTTTTAAAACCACCACTATAGATAAGATATAGACAACGATTTTAACCGCTGCTTAATTCATTATAAAAAAGTTGAAGTTTCCACAATGTTTTGTAGCAGAAGGCATGACTGCTCATAAATTTGCAATATTATCGATCTCCTCCTTTCGTGCCCTAGACGACTCATTCTCCTTCTTGACTGCGACTTCGTCTTTGTAGATCTCCATTTAACTATCATCCACGCAGAATCAGCCAGCTCTAATGCCGAATCCACCCATCACAATGCCGAATCTGACCGTCCCGATCCCTAATCCACCCATCTCGACACGACTCTCCGCAAAAAGTTCCAGGTAGGCTATTTCTGGATTTTGAGGAGGAGAAAGAAGTAGAGAAGGGGGGAGGAAAGTGAGATATCGGAGAGCTCGATGCAGCCGGTGAAGGTGGTTTTGATTTCTGGTAAGTTTGATTTCTAAGGTTTAGTAGGGTTAATTGGGGGAAGTGATTTATCCATCGATAGAAGATAATTGAAATTTGAGATTAATTGTTGATTGTGTTTAGCACTTTTTTGTCTCGTTATTTTTTATTTATAATTTAAAATTAAAGGGGGCCAATTTTCTTTTGTTGAGATTGATCAGTTTGTTGGCTTTTTCGTTTCTCTGCAGAGAAGTTGGAATTAGTTCACTTTTGTATTTCAAATTTTTAGATCCTTAATATGCAAAGGCATATTCATTTTTCTTTTCATTCTTTTGTCTCATTTCGTCCTCAAAATATTATTTATATTTGGATGCAACATATAAAAGCGAGAAGCAACTTCAACAACAACATTGTTTGTAGGTGCATATATAAGAGTTCTACTTCTTAGTTGCAGAAGAGCAAGTATTAAAGTACTTGTAGATTTATTTGTTGTTAATATTCACTCATGAATTTATATTTGTATAGTATTTTATTGATATTTGTAATTTGATAATAAAATTTGATTTTTTTGGCATTATGTTTTCATTAATCGATTCTACCATTAAACAGCGGGTTTAACACATACTGAAAACGTTGCTAAAACCCTTCTTCAACAACAATCATAAAATTGTTACTATAGCCTTTCCAGCGAATTAAGGCAACTACAGTGAATTTGCGGCGGTTCCTAAACCGCTATAAATAAATTAGTAAGTGTTTAAATCGTTGCAGTAGATCTTAAAAAGTGTTGCAAAAGCCTAATTTATTAGTACTGACGTACAATATCACCTTATCTCCTTGGTAAGCTGCAAGTGTTCAATAGAACCATTTTCCGAAATTCGGAAGATGTGGAGACGAGAAGTAAAAATTAAATATTGAGGAGGACATTTTGATTTTCATAATAAATTGCCTATTACAAGAGTTAGTTATAGTTATGTTCTTCTCCTTTTTTTCATTTCTCTCTCTCTCACATATATATATATATATATATATATATATATATATATATATATAGAAAGAAAGAAAGAGGAAAAAAATATAAAAGAGGGAGAGAAACAGATAAGAGGTTGAGGAGATATAGAGAGAATTTCTAAAAAAATTATAAAAGCAAGAAATGTCACTATTATTCTACATGTCTCCAAAATAATTTTTTTGATCTTGTATTTATATAATTTCTAATTTTTTAATATAAAATTATATTTTTTTACTAAAAGCTTATTTTAAAAAATAATAAAAAAATCATCCCGAATGAAACATGTGTCAGAATGTTTCTAATTTTCTATCAATCTATGTTTTTTTGCATTTTGTGAACCGAAGGGGATCTTTGCCATCTGACAATTAACATATTTGTTCACGCGTCTGAGGGAAATATGGAAATTTACATACATACCACTTTATTTTATGATATTTACATATCTAACATCCAAAATATTAATATTACACCCCTACCACCCATATACAACTTTAATATCAAATATACCACTTCTATAATTCATTTATATCATTCATACAATCCTATAAACTTTAATATTTCATTCCATGCACCTAAATTTGTTCTATGGGTGGTAGTCATGTAATATTAATGTTTTGGGTGTTAGATATGTAAATAGCATAAAATAAAGTGGTATTTATGTAAAACCCCCTTTATAAAAACATCATTATCTAACAGCACATCTTCATATATAAAAATGATGTTGAAAATTTGTTAGCTTGTTCCAAATAAAACTTTTAAATATAAAAATGTAAAACTCATCTCTTCTTCAAATGAAAAAATAAGTGTAAATATATTCCGATATAATTTATATTAATAAATTTAAAATTATTAATTTTTTTAGGTTTAATAAAATATAAAATTTTAGTATGCAATATTATTTAAAATAACTTCATTAAATTTTGGAGTTATTTTTTATTATAATATTTTAAAACTAATGCAGTGTATGAAAATTTTGTAAGCCATGTTGATATAAATTATATAAATTAAATAACTACTAGTTTTAAGACAATTGTGCTTTCCCTTAAAAAAAAATCTTTGACTATTATTATTAAAGTCTCACAAAAAAAGGAGAAATTATTAGGTACGGAGTGCGGACAGGAGAACCGTCCGCACACTAGTATAAAATCGCGCTCGGTACCATTCGGTACCAGTCGGTACCCTGTGTCTGTGCGGACGGTTCTCACCCCGTCCGCACTCCGCACCTAATAATTTCTCAAAAAAAGAGATTACTGAGAGAGAGAGAGAGAGAGAGATTGGAAGTTTCGCATACAATGTATTTGTAGTTACAGAAAATATAAAAATTTTAGGGCCCACATAAATTTTATATAATTTTTGTATCCTCATTTATTTTAAAATCGATATGTCCACTACTTGTTGGAAAATAAGTTCAATTGCAAGTGGGATCGATGGTCATAGGAAGGAAATTGCCAAAAAAATAATATAAGAATATTTTGACCAAAAATATAATAGGTTGAATTTCAAAAATTTTAAATTTATATTAAAATTATTGTTGTAGATCGTATCATGAATTGTAATAAAATATTAAGGACTTTGAAATTCATCAATCATTAGAATATTTGATATTTTTTATTTCGAAAAAATTGACCCAAGTTTTCTTCCCAATCTTTAAATTTAGATGTGCGTCAAAGCTCTTATATTTGTTCTTAGAAGTTCTAAGGTGTTAGAGTTGTCATTAATAGACGTCCAATGAGCAATGAAGTTGTTCCCTTTTTAAGGGGGATATTAGTGACCAAGAAGGTACGCATAGACTTTAACAGTGGTGAAGTTGTCAATGATGGTTGTGATATTTATGGTCTGTATTTCTAGTAATATTTGGAGTTAATGATGGTGATGATATTGGGCATTGATGATTTTGGTGAAGTTGGATGTTGACTAAGCGTTGGATTATATTGGTGATGGCAAAAATAGATTTTGTTCTTTTTTTCGGGGCCAATCTTAGCGGCAATGTCGAGGGTTAGTGAATGCAAGTGATATCCGTGACTATAAATTTTGACTTTGGTGGAGAGTTGCATTGAACTTGCTGAAGCAACATATATTATGTGTGTCAACATCGGGTTATGGGTTGGGTTCAGATCGAATCTACCATTGACATGTCATTGTTTGACACGACTCGAGCACGACCTGTTTTCACAGACAGTTCAGAAAATACAACCCGACCCATTTTCGCAGATGGGTCATTACACGAAGCTATATAATTTCTAAATCTCATAACTCTCATATAAAATCCTCTTTCATATCCTCCTACGAGACTCCCCTAAATTTATAGAAATATTACCTATTTATAGAGCCAATAGATAAGTTTTAGAGTTTAAAATTCTTTCAAAGAAAAAAAATTTAATTTTCGCACATTAAAACAGTAGCAAAAAATAAAAATTATTATTCCTACCGTCAGCCAATTAAATGAACCCCCTAAATTAAATAAATAAAAAAAAAGAAATACCTTCAAAAGAAAACACAGAAAGCAAGTTGTATCTTTGTAACGCACAAGCACAACAAATTACGGCCAACTATATTGCCTTATAATATGAAATTATAAGCCAAAAAAGTTCTGATAAAAAGAAAAAAAACTATAGCTTGTTGCAGAATCCCTTTATTATGGCTTTGGGGTTGATGGATGATTAGGGGTGTAATGGTTGGCCTCTGGCGCAGGAGGCGTTAGCTCCCCTGCCCTCCCTAGCTTTCTATGTCCAGGAGATGGAGTCAAGCCTTCAGCTGCTGCAATCATGCACAATTACAAGTCATTCGCTTATCACCAAAGAAATTCTTACTTTAGTATAACAAATCAACCTTTAGGCTTCGTTTGAGACATCTTTTTTATTTGTACTAAAAAGCTGCTTTAAGAAATAGTAAAAAAAAACTATCCCAAACGAAGCCTTGACCTCCATTGGCACAGCCCTCTAATACTACCAAATAGAATTAGGCCTTCCAATACAAGATGGAATTACAAATAAGCCTAAAGTTCGAAATGTTCAATTTGCTTATTCCTTCAAATTCCAATTGATTTGGAAGGCAAATTTTAGAGTAAAGGGATTTTATAATTGAAATTTCACTAAGAAAATCTTTAAATTTCCACACAATATGCTCAACTCATCAAAAGGTAGACAAATTATTCTATGGAGTCCGGACGTCGTCCATAGACCAATAAAAATGCTCTATATCACCTCAAAAATGTACCGTGCTCGGTACCGGGCACGATACCGAGCGCCGGTACCAAACGGTACCGGAAGGTTCTCCGGTCCGGTGAGACGTGATGACTTTGCATCTCTTGCTTAGAGAGAGAGAGATGGTGCTGACCTATCTGCAGAGGATCGCTTAGGGTTCTTGTTGATTGATTGGGGCAGATGAGCAGAAGGAAGAGGAAAGCAGCCATGAGCAACTTGTGAGAAATGGAGGCGTAAGATTCCATACTGGAGGCTTCGGTTTCGTTCCTTTGTTGATGATATTGAAATATATAATGAAGTGCGTCCTAATTTTGAAGAAATAATCATGCCATCTGGTGGCTGCCTACTGCGTTTCTCAAGTCAAGGTGATAGCGATACAATACTTTCTGAAAGATTGAGGGCCTAAGCTTGTTATAGTTGACTTGACTATAAAAATTAATTAAATAAATCATAAAATAAAGTTAATATTGAAATAATCGCCATCTTATAAGCATAAATTGTAGGAATTACCAAACCACCTAAGTGCTTAGACTTGCAAATAATTTTTCATGAGATAAGATGTAGTTTTTTACTTTGTAGTATTTATATTGTCATGAAATAAAAATCTATTATAAATTTTGTTGATAAATTTATAATAAGATTTTGGTATAACAACCCCCTAATCTTATAGGCCTGCTAAACCTCAGTTGACTGAAGCCAGCCTTCTAACAAGAGAAGTTTTGCTTTTCAACCATCAAGTAGAAGGAAAACTTTATCTAGAAGAGGTTGAAAATTAAAAACATATGAACTTTTTTTTGGGGGGGGGGGGGGGGGGGGGGGGGGGGGTAAAATGAGGGCATAGCTGAAAACATATAAACTTTTGGCAGATATAAAAATGCTTTGGTAATTAATAATGCTTCTTGTCATAGCTAGGGATGCCAAAAAATGATATGATACGAAAACTTGACTCAAATCTGATCCGAATTTTTTGGGTTAGGGTCAACCCATTTTAAGAATGGGTCGGGTTTGCTTTCCAACTGTTGTCCTGTTTCAAATTCCGAGTCGGGTTTGGTCAACCCGAAAGCCAAGGTTCATTTCAAATTTGGTCTCACCGCCTCGCTCGCCCGCTACCCTCTCTACCTCATCGAATCAATCCCTTTTAGGTGTAAGATGCACACCTCACTCTCATGCTGGAAGACACAGGCGATGCTCCCTAGTTCCTTTATCTCTGGTTCGAACAGAAAGAGCACACCACCGTTGTCATGCTCGTGCCTATCTCTCCCTTCTCCGACCCTTTAAGGCTTCAACAACCATCAGATCCGCCCCTCACCAGCTGGAACTCCTCTACAACCGTCCTTACTATTGCTACCACACAACCTGATCATTCCACCTCTAGTCCTCTACCTCACTATAGCAACAACCCCACAACCAACCCTGACCTCCCACCTGCTAGCCATCTTCATGCTGGCTTCCCTAATTCCCTAGCTCCGTCAGGCCTGTCGTCCTCTTTCAACGCCTGTTAAAGGTCACATCTTCAGACGCCGATGATGCATGTAGTCTGACCCGCAACCCGTTTTAAATTAACTAATCGGGTCGGGTTGGCTCAACCAAGAAATCCTGTGGGTCGGGTCGGGGTTGTAATTTCTGATCCGTTCACAAAAATAGATCGGGTTCGGGTTGGGTCCAATAGCAGTGAGTCAACATGGGGCTCGACCCAAACTCGACCTGCAACCCGTTTTTGACACCATAAATCACTGCCAATTTTAATGCAGTACAGCTAGAGTTCTATAGTACTTAAATAATTAATTTTTTTGAAAGGTGATAAATGATCAAATTAGTGACTTAAAATAATATTGTTCAATTATTACCTCACAAATCTTTTCATACATAAATAATTTCCCCATATATATAATATGTAAAATTAATATTGTTGAGTCCTGCAATATTCACGGTGGTAGATAAATATAAAGTTTAGCATCTTAGCGTTTTACGAAGATCCATCACACATACAGATAAAAAGAGAGGGTGTAGAATTTATGAGACAAAGATTTTTACATAGAAAACCCCTTAAAAAGGGGGGAAACCCAAGAGGCCTGGCTCAATTTGAATGAATCCACTATTATTTGCAGTCGATTACAAATGAGGCCTTCCTTAGGGGGAAGTCCTTAGATTGATGTACATTATATGAAGTACAAGATGAGAATATAAAGAGTCACTGTTGACATATTCATTTGGTCGGAAGGATCGTAGTCGATGGGTGACGTAAGTCGGAAGGAACGTAGTCGGTGGGTGACGGAGGTCAGTAGAACCGTTGTCTGACGATGGAGGTTAGAAGGATGGTGTCTGGTAGAAGTCCAGCAATGGACATAAATCCAGCATCAGATAGATGTTCGGTGATAGTCCGACAACGAGCAGAAGTCTGGCGTCGGGTAGAAATCTGGCGATGAGCGGAGGTTCGGCCTTGGGTAGAAGTTCGAGGTAAGTTAGCAGCCGAGGAGAACTCTGGCGTTAGATGGTATTCGGGCAAAACTCCAGTCACTTGGAGATTGGAAATAAGTCCAACGTCACTTGGAAATCGGGCGGAGTTTCGGCGTCACTTCGAGATCAGACGATGTTTTGGCGTCACTTGGAGATTGGGCGGTGTTTCGACGTCACTTGAAAGTTGTGCGGAACTCCGTCGTCACTTGAAAGTCGGGCTAAACTCTGGCGGTGGTTGAGGAGGAGTTTCTTCGCTCCTTTTCTTCTCTTCTCATCTTCTTCTCCTTATTACCTGGGCCCCCTCTTAAGAGAAATGAGGGGCTATTTATATTTTTTGGAGGATGAAATGACTCGTAAAGAGGAGGAGGATCAAGGGCAAATGATGTTTGGTTTGGATGAATGGCCGATATTGAATCCCTTGATCGTGGACCATTCGTCACACATTTGAAGGTCTTAATGATATCAGAATTTGGCGATCTTGGGCTAGTTGGATTTGTCTCGTCGAGCCGCTCGATTTGACTATAATCATTTCATATTTTGAAACCATTTGGTAATCCAAATTGTGGTTTGAACCTTCCAACAACACTTCAGGTTTTCTATTTAGACCCATTTGGGCTCAGATTGAGTTGAATTTGGTGTTGTTGGGTTCGCATTTCCGAGACACTTACTTTGACTGTAAGCTTACTGAAATCAGAGTTCAGATGATCCCAGATTTAATTTTTGAAGTTTCCAACTTAATTTTTGCCTAGAGATTCGTGTTCGATCAAGATAATTTTTTGATGATATAACAAATATAATAATTAGTATTTAGAAACTACTTGCATGTGATAGGAATGGTTGACTATATATGACTATGTCATCTCTTTTATTAGTTGTTTCAAGTCCATCCAAGCATTGATTCAAATAATTTGAACATCCATAAATTAGTTTAATTTGGTGACACAAACCCTAAAATGAGCATAATTTTGACAAGTTGAATCAAGATTTTGTGCGATCGCTATAAGAATAACATCATAAATTTGTTTCTATAGTCCTTTGATTAACGATTGACCAGATGAATGTCTGGCATGCATTGCAATGTAAGATAATCTGCAAAAATTAGGACAATAAAGTACTTTAATGAGATTTGCATTGATGAACTATATAAAAAAATATATATTTTTGATGGGATCACAAAATTTTATTTGATCAAATGTTATTTCAATTAAATGTTCAAAGCACACAAAGGAGAATTGAAAATTTTCAACCAAAGTTAATTGAATAACTAAAACTTCGTGCAGGACAACTTATGCTGTACTTTTTAGATAATGGTCACAATTTTTATTTGATTATTGATATTTTTCTGTTCCAACAAATTTTTATATTAGGAAGATGTTTTTTTACATCATTTTCCAAAAAAGTTGTTTTCTCCTTAACTACTTTACAACTATCTTTATAAAAAGCTACAACTGTCTAAAATAGATCTTAAAGCTTTAGTTGTGATAGCTTTTTATTGATTTGCTTTTCAAACCATTATTACAGTTTTGGCTTTGTTTGAAATGACTTTTTTTACTGTTTTTTAAAACAACTTTTTAGTACAAAATCTTTTTAAACTTAAAATTTTTTTGTTAGAAAACTGCATTATTAAACAGTAAGAAAGATGTCCCAAACGATATCTTAAATTGGCCATTGATTTTTTGCCGCTAATTCTAAGAAATTTTTCATCAAAGAACCTGCTTTGTACAACAACTTAAAAAAAATTTTTTTTTTCCCGAACCACTTTATAAGTAACTTTTCAAAAAGTTGGAGTTGTCTCAAACAAACTTTTAGGCTTCATTTGTGACTTTTTTTATTGCTTCTCAAAATAATTTTTTAGTTTAAAAATTAAAATTTTTATACTAAAAATATATTTTAAGAAATAGTAAGAAAACCGTCTCAAACGAAGCCTTAATCTGATTGCAAACTTCAAGAAAAATGAGTTGCTCACTATAATGATTTCAATGACAACAAAATTGCATGAATACCAAAACATTTGGGCCTTGAATTGCTCAATTAGAACTAAACTGAATAGGCTAAATTCTTCTCTATGGGGCCAATTGGATAAATTGTGTTAAGGTGCAGGGCCTAGCTAGTTACCATTTTGGATGAAAATTTTTGCCTTCAAAAATTTGAGCTTATTTCATTATTTTGGTATACTGTGGCAAAATACCTAATATAATTTAGATATTGAAAATAGAATTATTAAAATTGCAATCCTATAAAAACTTCACTTAAATATATTTATGAGAAATATGAGTGTATTGTAAATACAAAATAATTGTGACTAAAAAAATAATTATGCATGTATTTTTGTATATAAAAAAATGATTTGCAACTATATTCAATCTTATAAAAAATAATCATATTTGAAAACAAAAACTTTACAAAAACTTTACTAATGGTAGAATAGGATTTGTTTGGGGAAGCTGCAGTTTTTATAAAGTTGATCGTGAAGTTACAATTGGGAAAACAAATTAATTATTCTCTTTGTAAAAAAGCAGATTTTTATCATAGAGATTTCTGAAAAACTGTGAGAAAACTCTCCCAAACAAACCCTTAAAGACTAATAATAATCACCAAAAAAAATCTTCGAGAATCAAAATAGCCGTGTCCAAACAAATCTAAAGGGCTAATAAGTCCTCCATTTTTAATTAAATGGCAACGAAAGCAATTATGTCAAGATACTCAGATATATTTTTCTTCAGTGTAAGCTTCAAAATTTTTAAATTTATGCTTAGACTTATACTACATGTAATATTCAAAGATTGAATTAGTCTAACTACAAATAAAAAAAATCTTTGAAGCTCATTATAACATATATTAAATGCATTAGATAAGGGGTGTCAATTTCGGGTCACGGGTCGGGTTCGGGTCGAACCCGAAACTGACCCGGCACTATTTGGGTCAACCCGAACCCGACTCGTTTTTGAAAACGGGTCAGTTTTCCTGAACCAAACCCGACCCGCTTCGGGTCAACCCGACACGACCTGAATGACCCGTTTCCAAAAAAAAATTGTTAGTTTTCGGGTCAAAAATGGGTCTCTCCTCTTTTTCGGGTAAAAAACGGGTCAATCTCGGGTTGCTAGGTCAAACTCGGGTTTTCGGGTCAAAATCGGGTCGATTTCGGGTCAAAGGGTTAACCCGAACCCGACCCGATTTTTGAAACGGGTCGAAATGTTGAACCCGAACCCGAAATTTTCGGGTTGGGTTCGAGTCGGGTTTTCGGGTTGTGTCAAATATTGACACCCCTAATTAGATTATCCTTATACCAGTTTTTTCTTTAAATGGTTGCAAGATAGAACGAGAAAACTTGAATCAAAATACAAGAAAATAAAACGTCAAAGGCTTAGATTTCATTTGAGATAGCTTTTTTACTCCTTTTTAAAGCAGCTTTTTTAGAATAAAAAGTTCTTGAACTATAATTTTTTATATTAAAAAGCTGTTTTAAAAAATTATCCCAAACGAAATCTTAGAAACCACTTGAGCAAGAACTTTACCCAATTTCCATATATGAGTTTCTATATTGCCGATAAAGAAGACTTGTTGAAAATAGACTTTTTTCTCTTCTGCCATTCTATTAAGGCCTTCTCCAGCCGTTCGGCAAACAGGCGAATGGAGAGCCTCAGAAGTGCCAACCAAACTCCATTTTTGCCAGCATTTAGTCGCTTATGAACAGTGCGACGCCAATATTGGCGTCGCACTGTTCACTGTCGCCATTTCTTTCTCTCTACCGAACTCCGTCTGAGAAAGGCGCGAAAGAAACGACGATAATTTTGGGGCAAATGACGTTCCACTGGAGATGAATCACGATACATTTTGATTTTACTGCATTTCACTGATGCAGTGAAAAATGAGAGTTTCGATTGGAGATGCCCTAATATCTAAAATAGAGACATATGAAAACAATGCCATATGTCAGTTGCTTTATATCTCATATGGACAAACTTATGGCTGTGGGTGATTAATTAAGATAACCAAAGAAGGTAAAATATAGATAAGAAGCTTATCAAACATTATGAAGACAAAACACCAGCACAAACTCTAATCCCATTTAAAATAAAAATTTACTGTAAATCATCTAATGAGAAACCATTAAGAAAATAAAATTCCGACTTTTAAAAATTGTGGCACTTTTTAGGGCATCAGTCGTAATGTTATTAGAAACTCCGAAATTAAACATGCTCGTATAAGAGTGATCTTGCAATGCATGACCTCTTGAGAATTTATATCAATGGGGCAAAATCTTGAGCCAATTAGGTCAAAGCGGGCAAGACTTAGAGTTTGGCTTATTATGAGAAATTTGGTAGAAAATTTTGAAGAAATTCAAGAGAATTAGCTCTTTGCTTGACCCACAAAATCGATTATATGGGGCAGGAAAACTAATTGTGAGGTTGTCATTTGTTAAACATTTTGATTTTTAATTGTGAAAATTTTATTTTAGGATGTTACATAAAAAATGGTAGCTTTAAATCTCTTGAATCTTATTTGAGATGAATGCTATGCATAAATAATTTATATTGTTGTTATGTGTTCGAAAATTTAAGTCGGTGGAGTATGTGTTTTACGTCTTAGAGTTGTACAAAAAATTAGCATGCACGGATAAAAATACTAAGATTAGAAATTTCTTAAATGAAAAATCTTCAATGGTAAAAAATCATGAGGGCTAGATCAGTTGAAAAATCTACCATGTGGTAAGTGAGATAAGAATCCTCCTTTCTCATTATTGAAGAAGAGGGAAATTATTTGATAAAAAATGTTAGATTTTTCGTGAGGGGGATTACAGAAATAAAGTATTCACAAATGTAAATTTTTTCTGTAATTGTGCTTGATTTTTCTAATAGAGATTATAGAAAATAACTTTTCACATACGACAACTATATCCAATAGCAGGTTTAAATTTTGTCTGTATTATAGAGACGATGGTGATTTTTTATACTAATTGTCAGTGGCGATGGTGGTTATCAGCTATAATAGTTGGAGGTGGTCGTTGACAATGATGACTGGAAAATGCAAGAGTGCACTCTATAGTTCTCTCTCTTTCTTTCTCATCCTCATGTAGAGAATGTGGCTATATTTATGGACTTTTTAGGATGAGCATTTTGAAAATTTAAATTATAACCCAAAACACTCCATCGTAATATTGATTCTCTTGATTATGAAACATTGTTTTAGCATTTATGTGCCTTAATGATGTCTAAAATGATTAATTGAGTGATCTTGGGTTTGTTGAATTCGTCTCATCGAGCCGCTCGATTCGACTATAACCATGTCAAATTTGGAGTTTAGATGATCACGATTTTAGTTTCAAAAATTTCCAATTTAAATATTATCTCTAGATTCATGCAGAACATATGATTTGATTGTATTCATCTTAAAATTGTTCTAAGCATTTCAAAGCTCATCAAGATCAAAAGTTTTGTTAGAAAATGCTGACCTAACTATTTTCACTATATATACAATACTTGCATATTTATAAGCTAATAAGAACATTTAGAAGCTAGTAGTAACAAACTTAGATAACATATTCCTAAAGTTCCATTTAGTTAAGATGTTCCTACATCTAGCTACTCAATTTACTTGCTCATTCTCTCACGATGATAAAAGACTTCGATTTTCCACAACTCCCAACTTGCCTCACACTACAAAATTTGTCCAACTCCATAACAACTAGTAGACACACAAATTATCAGGGAGCTCGTCCTCTATCTTACTTGTCCTGTAAATATATAAGTGCTGACACTGTCTCATTCATCTAGGGACAAATCCTCCATCGCATCTCTCCCACCAATCAAGGGGCAATAAATGTACAGAGTATGGTGTAGCATTGTAAATGAGATCTCCGTATGTAGCATTTCTTGAAGCTCCAAAATCCTATCAATAAGGGAAGATGACAATAGTTCATGACACAACTAGTAGGAAAAAATTCTACTTGTTTGAGATCTTCAATTCTCCTATACTCTCCCACTATACTCTCTATTCTCACTCACGGGTAGGGGTGTCAATTTCGGGTCACGGGTCGGGTTCGGGTCGAACCCGAACTGACCCGGGTGGAAAACGGGTCGACCCTAACCCGACTCGGGTAGAGAAACGGGTTGAAAATTCGAACCCGGACCCGACCCGGCGGGTTGCCGGGTTGACCCGACACGACCCGGCACCGCGGCAGCACGCGGCGGCGCGATCGACACGCGGCAGCAGGCGACGGCGGCAGCGCGCGGCACGCGGCATGCGGCAGCGCGCGGCACGCGGCAGCTCGCGACACGCGGCGGGGGCAGCGGGGCAGCGGGCAGGGCAGCGGGGCAGCGGGGCAGCGGGGCAGCGGCGCGTCACGCGTGGCAGCGCGAGCGCTGGGCAGCGGGGCGGGCAGCGGCGCGTGGCAGCGGGGCAGCGGGCAGGGGGCGGGGGCAGCGGGCAGGGCGGGATTTCGAAATTTTTTAAACTAAACGGGTTGGCGGGTTGACCCGGTAACCCGCCGGGTCAACCCGGACCCGACCCGTTTTTTAAACGGTCAATTTCTGGAACCCGAACCCGACCCGTTTTGGAATCGGGTCGGGTCCAACCCGGATTTTCCGGGTCGGGTTTTCGTGTCGTGTCAAATATTGACAGCCCTACTCACGGGTTCTTCAGCTCTTCAAGTAAGCTTGCTAGGAAAGCCGATTATCGTTCAAGGATAAATTTGAACTCAATGTAATGATTAAAAAATTCTGTGCGGAAGCTGAACACAGTCCAGAGACTAACCAAAATGTGCAACATCACCTCTTGCTCGGTACTGCGACTCAGTACTGCTCATGTGACTCATTCTTATTGGTCTCTGGATGGCGTTCTGCATTCGGTCTCCGTAAAGAATAATTTCTCTAATTTAACAAATTTTTTTAAAAGAGAACATTTTGGTTATATAAATGTACATATAATATATCAAAAGCTAAAAGTTGCTTTTAATATGAGCAGAAATTAAATTAATTTTTGCTGTTCATTTTCACGTCCGGACAAATCGATTGGATTTTATATGATTTTAAATGTCAAGAAACGTGCAAAATCACTCCAAGTTTTCAAGTTGACGAATGCTAGGCCGGCAATTTTTTTTTTTTTTTTTGTGGAGTAACCCCAAATTAGACAGAGATGCAGAAGCACTTAATATCAGCAGCTTCCTTACACCCACTAGAACCAACACAGATAACAGGGATACCAGAATCTCTATTAACGCCTCCATCATTAACATTTTAATTATCTGAATCAACATGACCCTCAGCTAAAGCCATAGGAAAAACCTCACAACCAACAATCCTTAGAACCGAAGTTTCCGTGAGACATAGATCCTCCCCAACCTTATCCTCATTAACAGCCAAAAAAGATACACTCCAAGCTTGACACTTAACATTCCCATCAGAAAGAGAATGGGAATTAGACAGAGATGCAGAAGCACACTGACCCCTAAGATGACCAAGCCGCTTACAGGACTCACAAAAATCAGGAAAAACCTCCATTTGCACCTTTTGGATATAAACAAACTGTTGGGAAATTTCTATAAGTGGGCCCATATTATTATACATATAAATACAGTTTTATACATTAGTTGCTATCGAAAATTAAGCCAATTAAATTCGTGATCTATTTAATTATTAAATAATTATTTGGCTTATGTGGCATCTCAATTAATTTTGTATGGAATTAATTTGTGTAGAGACCGGGTATTTATTTTATTTTTATGATGGGCTGAAATAAAATATTTACACTTAAAGTATATAAGGGTCATGGTCCCCAGTTTAAGCGGTTAAGTTCTCATTTCCCTCATTTCCCATCTTGAGTGAAAAGAAGGGGTCTCTCGCTCTATTGGAGAACGCCGCTCTAAACGTGGAAGATCGAAAGACCTTGATTCTGCTTTTCAATGGATTCAGGTACGCTTCCGAAAATTCTTCTCGATGATTTGGCATGTCTTTCGGAGACGATCGATTTGTTATTTTCGTCTCCGTTAAATCCTACAAGTGGTATCAGAGCCCGGTTGTCATGTTGAATCAACGAGATATGATTTTCTATAATCATGTTATTGATTAGTTGAGTTTTCCGGTCACTAGAAATATTCGTTTGAGATATCTTTCTTTGAAAATTTGCTTCAAGTATGAAAGATTTCAGTTAATTGAAGTTCATCATTTCTTTTTTTACGACATGCTTTGTAAGCAAGTTTGTTTGTCTTCTTTGTCAATTTTGATCATGTTTTGGTAAAACATGAATAAAGCAAAATCAAAAGTTCATCGTAATGAAGATGCTGCATGTGATCTTCTTCTCCGTAAAACAATTCAATTACTTTTTGGCTTTATTTTCAATGGATGCAACTCTTGGTATATTACGGTTAATTTTTTTTTAATGGATTTAGAACCGTTGAAAATTTTGGTTACATGAATGGTTATTTAAGTTTAATATTTTATCAGTTATGTTTTATCTAGCCAATTAAATTTGATTAACCGTTCGTTTTCGGATTCAGTTTTGTAATGTAAAACGTTGCAACCATTGAAGTATTTGTTTTGATTGGTTGCTTTAATGCTAAGCATCCTTTTACTGTTACTTCATTGCAATCGTCAAAATGCAAGCATTTTAATTGCTAATATATATATTTTACTATCATGTTAAATGGGCTTAAAGGTGAATTTTGTTATGGGCCCAAACGTTTTTATATATATAATTCATTTATATATAAATTCTGCTCATAATTTATTATGCATATTATTAACTTCAGATGCCATTAATAATATTATTGTTATATTCGATTACATGAATAAAACAATATAGAATAAAAGGATTGATAAAGTATATTTATCATTTTTTTAATATAATTATTCATTAATTCATAATTAAATTAAATTGAAATAATAAGTCACCAAAGTGACCTCTATTAAATCAATTTATTTAATTTAAAATTAATTGAATAATGATATAGTATTTTTCTAGTCTATGCGAAAATTAATCGGCCCAAAGGAAGATTATTTTTTTGGCCGGACTCTAAAGATATAGTAATAAATATGTGATAATTTTTGAATTATTCATGCATATAGTAAGTCAGTCCAAAGAAAGGCTTATTATTGGCAGAATTTTTTATCAATATTTATTAACTATAATTTTAAGAGTACCATTTACAAATTATAATTTCTGTCCAAAGACTAAATTATGATGTTGTTTTAGGTATCTTATAAAGGGCCCACCATATGCTGTTACTAATTACGAGCTTATTATTTTGTTCTTTTTCAGTTAATGTTTCTTCTATATCTGCCAATTTGAATAACATTCCAGTGCTTAATGGCTCTAATTTTAAGAAATGGAAAGAGCACATTACTATAGTTCTTGGGTGTATGGATCTAGACTATGCGATTCGGACTGAACGCCCTCCCGCCCTTACGGCGGAAAGCACTATTGAACAAAGGGCAAATTTTGAAAAATGGGAGCGTTCAAACCGCATGAGTCTTATGATCATGAAGCACTCAATTCCAGATACCATCAGGGGTGCAATGCCTGAGGAGGAAAATGCTAAGAAATTCCTAAGCCAAATAGCAGACCGTTTCGTAGGCTCTGAAAAGGTCGAAACAAGTACTATTCTTAGTAAACTTGTTTCAATGCGGTATAAAGGCAAAGGGAATATAAGAGAGTACATTATGGAAATGTCTAATCTTGTTACAAGACTAAGAGCATTAAAGTTAGAATTGTCTGATGACATTCTTGTGCATCTAGTCTTAATCTCTCTTCCTGCACAATTCAGTCCTTTTAAGATAAGTTACAATACTCAAAAGGAAAAATGGACTCTTAATGAGCTCATTGCTCAGTGTGTGCAAGAGGAAGAAAGATTGAAACAAGAAAAGATAGAAAGTGCTCACTTAGCTTCTTCCTCTCATGATTTTGCTACCAAAAGGAAAAGGAATTATAAAGTTAAAGGACCTGCAGATAAAGGGACTTCACAACCTAAAGTGCAACAGAAGCAAGATCAAGTTATTACTTGTTTCTTCTGCAAGAAGACTGGTCATGTGAAGAAGGATTGTCCAAAATATGCTAACTGGCTCGTCAAAAAGGGTAAACTTCTGAATTATGTTTGTTCTGAAGTTAATTTATCCTTAGTACCAAATCACACTTGGTGGATAGATACAGGTGCAACTACTCATATAAGTGTGACTATGCAGGGTTGTCTAAGGAGCAGAATGCCAACTGATGCTGAAAGATTCATCTATGTGGGAAATGGCAATAAAGCTCCTGTTAAAGCTGTAGGCTTATATAGATTGTACTTAGAATCTGGTTGTACTTTGGATTTGTATGAGACTTTTTATGTACCGTCATTTAGACGGAATCTGATTTCTATTTCATGTTTGGACAAATCTGGTTACTCTTGTTCATTTGGAAATGGAAAATTTAGTCTCTTTCAATTTTCTAAAATTATTGGCACAGGTTCTTTAATTGATAATCTATATAAATTAGATATTTCTGCCTCACAAATAAATGAAACTTTGCATATAAATAATTTTGGTACAAAGAGAAAATTAACTGATGAGAATTCCTTTATGTTATGGCACAAGCGTTTAGGACATATTTCTAAACAAAGAATTGAAAGGCTTGTGTCAGATGGAATTCTTGATTCCCTTAATTATACAGATTTTAAAATTTGTATTGAATGTATTAAGGGAAAACAAACAAATATTAAGAAATTAGGTGCCAAAAGGAGTTTAAATGTCTTGGAATTAATACATACTGATATTTGTGGCCCATTCCCTACAGCTTCTTGGAATGGTCATCAGTATTTTATTACTTTCATAGATGATTATTCTCGTTATGGGTACCTATACTTAATATATGAAAAATCAGAATCTCTGGATGTATTTAAGATCTTCAAAGCTGAAGTTGAAAATCAACTTGGTAAGAAGATTAAAGCTGTCAAATCTGACCGTGGTGGTGAATACTATGGTAGATATGATGGATCAGGTGAACAACGTCCAGGCCCTTTTGCGAAATATTTAGCAGAATGTGGCATCGTTCCTCAATACACTATGCCGGGGACTCCAAGTAAAAATGGTGTAGCTGAGAGACGAAACAGAACCTTAAAGGATATGGTTAGAAGTATGATTAGTCATTCTTCTTTACCAGAATCACTTTGGGGAGAAGCCTTAAAGACTGCAGTTTATATTCTCAATAGAGTTCCAAGTAAAGCAGTAACTAAAATCCCATATGAGTTGTGGACTGGAAAGAAGCCTAGTATTAGGCATTTTCATGTCTGGGGATGTCCAGCTGAGGCTAGGCCTTATAAGCCTAATGAAAGAAAATTGGACTCAAGAACTGTTAGCTGCTATTTTGTTGGATACTCTGAAAGATCAAGAGGTTTTAAATTTTATGATTCCTCAAGTAAATCATTTTTTGAGACGGGCAATGCTAAATTTATTGAGGATGTTGAATATAGTGGGAGTGATAAAATTAAAGATTTTGATTTTGAGGAGGAATATGTTACTATTCCTATTATTACAATTGAAAATGATCAGGTAACTATGCCTGATAATATTCAAATTGTAAATCCAGATAATCAAAATAATCTTGAATTATCTCCCACTCATATAGAAGGACAACAATCTCAAACTGAAGTGCCATTAAGGAGATCCACGAGGGAAAGGAGAACAACAATTTCAGATGATTATATTGTATATCTCCAAGAGCATGAGTTTGATTTGGGGTTGGAAGATGATCCAATCTCATTCAGTCAGGTCAAACAATGTTCTAATTCTCAAAAGTGGATAGAAGCCATGGAAGATGAGATGAAATCTATGAAAGACAATGATGTTTGGGATCTTTCTGAATTGCCTGAAGGAGCAAAACCTATTGGTTGTAAATGGATTTTTAAAACCAAAAGGGATGCAAAAGGCAATATTGAAAGATATAAAGCACGTCTAGTTGCTAAAGGTTTCACTCAAAAGGAAGGCATTGATTATAAAGAGACTTTCTCTCCAGTTTCTTCGAAAGACTCTTTTAGAATCATTATGGCACTTGTAGCTCATTATGATTTAGAGCTACACCAGATGGATGTAAAGACTGCATTCCTTAATGGAGACATTGAGGAAACTATATATATGTTGCAACCAGAAAATTTTCAATCTTCTGATTCAAAACATCTAGTTTGCAAATTAAAGAAATCCATCTATGGTTTAAAGCAAGCTTCTCGTCAATGGTATAAGAAGTTTGATCAAGTGATTTCTTCATTTGGTTTTAAGGAGAACACTGTTGATCAATGTATTTATCATAAGGTCAGTGGGAGTAAATTTATTCTACTGGTGTTATATGTCGATGATATTCTGCTAGCAAGCAGTGATATAGGCTTATTGCATGAAACTAAGAGATTTCTTTCAAATAAATTTGAAATGAAAGATCTTGGAAATGCATCTTTTGTATTGGGTATACAAATTTATCGGGATCGCTCCCGTGGTATACTTGGGTTATCACAAACAGCCTATATTGATAAAGTGCTTAGCAGATTTGGCATGAAGGATTGTGCACCAGGAGATACACCCATTGCAAAAGGAGATAAATTTAGTTTGCTTCAATGCCCAAGAAATGAAGTTGAAAAGCAAGAGATGGATAAGATTCCTTATGCATCGGCAGTAGGGAGTCTTATATATGCTCAAGTTTGTACGCGTCCGGATATTGCGTACATTGTTGGAATGCTTGGTAGATATTTAAGTAACCCAGGAATGGATCATTGGAAAGCAGTGAAACGGGTTATGAGGTATCTTAAAAGGACAAGAGATTTTATGCTCACATATCAGAGATCTGATCATTTAGAGATCGTGGGGTATTCCGACTCTGATTTTGCTGGTTGCCTCGATAGCAGAAGATCTACTTCAGGCTATATTTTCATGTTGGCTGGAGGAGCTATTTCTTGGAAAAGTGTCAAGCAATCACTTATAGCTTCTTCAACAATGGAAGCAGAGTTTATAGCTTGTTATGAGGCTTCAAATCAGAGAATATGGCTGCAAAATTTTATCACAGGGCTACATATTGTTGATGGCATTGAGAGACCATTAAAGATAAATTGTGATAATAAAGCAGCTGAATTATATTCCAAAAACAACAGGAGTTCGTCAAAATCAAAGCATATTGATATAAAATTTCTTGTTGTGAAAGAAAGGGTTCATAGTTCTCAAATTTGTATTGAACATATTAGTACAAACTTTATGATTGCAGACCCACTTACAAAAGGATTACCACCTAAAGTATTTCATGAGCATGTGGCTCGTATGGGTGTAATCTGTTTTGATATGCTAGCTTAGTGGGAGTTTGTTTGTATTGTTCAATTATTGTGAACTTATTTTCTGATCAGACTAAAGTATTATTTTTTTTGAAAACTCTGAAATACAGTTATTTGATTTCAATTGCAGTTTAGCATAAAGTATGAAATTTTGATTATAACTCTTTTGAGTTATGAAATTGGACCAGTTGAAAAAAAATTGTCATGATTTGAGATCACATTACATGAAATTTTCATGCTACACATCCATACTTGATCTATGTCGTTAATTATATTAATATAGTGACCATTGATGGATCTTGTTACGAAAAATGTAACAAAGGTCGCTTTGATTCTAAATTGATATGATTGATGGACCAGATTGCCTAGAGATGTTATTTGAGAAAGATAGCAAAATTGAGCTCTTACAGTTATTTCAGAATGTATAATTATATGTATATATATATATGTGGCCCAAGTGGGAGATTGTTGGGAAATTTCTATAAGTGGGCCCATATTATTATACATATAAATACAATTTTATACATTAGTTGCTATCGAAAATTAAGCCAATTAAATTCGTGATCTATTTAATTATTAAATAATTATTTGGCTTATGTGGCATCTCAATTAATTTTGTATGGAATTAATTTGTGTAGAGACCGGGTATTTATTTTATTTTTATGATGGGCTGAAATAAAATATTTACACTTAAAGTATATAAGGGTCATGGTCCCCAGTTTAAGCGGTTAAGTTCTCATTTCCCTCATTTCCCATCTTGAGTGAAAAGAAGGGGTCTCTCGCTCTATTGGAGAACGCCGCTCTAAACGTGGAAGATCGAAATACCTTGATTCTGCTTTTCAATGGATTCAGGTACGCTTCCGAAAATTCTTCTCGATGATTTGGCATGTCTTTTGGAGACGATCGATTTGTTATTTTCGTCTCCGTTAAATCCTACACAAACACCTCAGACCCAAGCCAAATTTGAGACAGAAAGATTTAGTAATGTTCAGCTCCACTAAAACACGCGCAAGGGATGGCTTAGATCCTACAGAAGTGGCAGTATCAACCTTCAAGGCCCTACCGAATATAGAACCCAAGGCGTGTAGGATACGGGGAGAGTAAAGATGATGTCTCAGATTAGGAAAGGAAAACCAAATCAGTATGATCGGAGATTCACAACCAATATTCAGGAGCGGAGACCATTTAGTGAGTTTCATGAAACAGTTATTCACCAGGTAGGAATGATGGAAAACATTATGCTGTAATCTATATCATTAGAAAGTTTAATAAGAACATGCATCTGATATAGAACCATGACAGAGAATTCAGAATTAAGTTTCAGAGCGAAAAAAATTTGCGAATAGCATCCAGAGATGGACGTCGCATAGAAAAAAAAAACCGACCAATGCGAATTGAAATGACACATAAAGAGCTCTAATTTCATCATCAGAAATCCATAACGAGGGTAAACCATGAAAATAGCCTTGACGGAGCTCAGGAAAACAATCTGACGAGGGAGAACCAGAAAGGGCATCAGCAAACGATCGTGATTTAAATGTGCCATTCAAAAAACCCGGATCAACAACACGTCGGACCGCCATTCCGGCCGCAAAGGGCCGGAGGAGGAAGGACGAGGCTGTCAAACCAGGAAAAAAAAACAATAACAACGGAGAAAGCCGAACAACAAGAAGGGAAGGAAAGGAAACTTTCCTGAAGACTCCAGACGGATGCAAACCGAGAAACAGAGGTGGAGAGCATCAAAATCACACCGAAAGAGCAGCGAGGGCAAAGCCCTAGCAGAGCGAAAGGAGTGTCGCGGAGATTTTAAAATAAAATATACGACTTGATGCTCTCATTAACAACCAAAGAAGATACACCCAAAGCTTGACGCTTAACATTCCCAGTAGGAAGAGAATGAGAATTAGACAGAGACGCAGAAGCACACTGACCCCTAAGATGACCAGCCAAAGAAGCTGGGAATGTATGCTAGGCCGGCAACTTGGCATTAACACTAGGCCGAAATTTTTGACCGAATGGAACTGAATGAATTGAATGGAATAAACATAATTTTGAACGAAATTTATGCTCCTCCGTTCTTTTTTTTTTTTTCTTTTCAAAATGAATTCTGAATTTATTATATTTGTTTTGAAATAAATATAGTAAACAAATTTTATTTGTCTAGTTATGTATTATTTTTATATCAAAAATAAATTTAATAATTGGAGATTCATGATGACTAATTTTTTATTCCAATATAATGACAATTTTTTTTTAAATTTCAATTGCTAAGTTGACTCGGGTATCATTATATTTAAACTTATTTATTTATACAGATTTTGATGGAGATTAGGAATAACCCGAGTTACAATAATGGATAAAATTATTTATTTACTTATTTTACTGAGCCTATGTTGTAACTGATCTTTAATTAAATATAATAAAATTTTAAGATATGGTAACAATTTTCTTATTATCAGGCATCTTTATCACTCAACTATTTGTTCATTCAAAGAGCAAACTCTCAAAAGTATAGCTTTCCAGGCATGGAGAGGCGAGTGCACAATGCAAACGAGTCGATCTAAGCTCGAGTTATTTCAGGCTTGAGCTTGTACTTGATTAATTAAATGAGTTCGAGCTTGAGCTTTATTTGAGTTTAAATCGGCTCACGGGCTGGCTCGTTTATTTTGAAAGAGAGAAAATGATTATAATTCAGGCAATTATTATAATAAAATGATAAAAAAAAATGAAACATTAGGGCTAAATTAATAAAGAATCACTTAATAAGAAGGTTATATATAGTTTCTTGCCTTCGATCAGCCCTCTGCCGTGTGGTCGCTCGGATGGCTTCGATTCGTTTGAGTGACCAAGGCTTTCTCAATGTTAAAAACTATCCTCGTTTATTTCTTGAAGCTTTGTCTGGAGCTTCTCTCGTGAATGATTTTCCCGACCTCAAATCTACGACCCATCGCAGGGTTTCGTCCCTGTGGATTTATGCAGGTCAATCAAATCAAGTCAATCAATAGGCTATGATCAATGAATCTATGCAGATACGGAAATCAGATCAAATCGAATCAAATCAGATCCATAGTCAATGCAACGGTAAAAATATCGATAAATCAATACGACACAGCAATCAAATCAGTAAGTGCTTCCAGTCAGTATCTATCCATTGTAGCAGTGTCTATAAATCAAGACTATCAATTCAATCAATCGTGTCGTCTAGTCAATCCATTGTATCTATAACATCTGTCAAATCGATAGAATATCTGTATCAATCAATATCATCAATTAATTCAATAAGAGACTCGTGTCAGAACGTACTCTTGCAAATCAGTCAATCCCATTATTCAATACGATTTACTCGATATCCATATACAATATTCAATGACACCACCGCAGCGAGGAAAATTCAATAATGACGACGTACGATGCTACAATCGGGAAATCATCTCAATCAATAGAGCACTTTCCAGTCAATTATATCTATCAGCAGGGAAATCCATAGAACGATCAAATCAATAACGTCAGAACAATTGAAATCAAATCCATACAATGAAATCATCAGGTCAATTGAAGTCAATACAATCAGCTCCATAAAGAATTCTATCCTACGATAAATCAAATCCATACGGCAATAATCAAGTCAATCAATCAATCGATAATCGGCACGACGAATCAATGTATCAGTATATCAATAACATGTCAGAATCTGTCGTATCAATAGTAATTCATATCGATGTCGATGTCGGTATCTATCAATCAATCCAATCTATATCCTCAATCAATCCAATCTATATCCATGTCGCTGTCGATATCTATGAATTAATACACAGAATCCATATCAATATCGGTGCCATTATCTATGAATCAATACATTCCATATCCATAATCCATAGATCAAGTCGATACGATCGGTAGCAATGAATCAATACAAGAAGATAAATCCGTCGATGAAATCAATCGGAAAAGCAATACGATAAATCTCAATCTATCCTATCAATAAATCAATTGTAGCAAGTCAATACAATGCAAAATCAATAGTATCAATAAGTCTATAAACAATGTCAATAAATCTATAATATCCATATCCATAGCATCAATGAATCTATACAATATCTATATTCACCCATGTCCATATCAATGTCAATAATCAATAGTATCCATGCTCAATGATCAATCAATGAAATCCATAAATCCGTACAATACAGGAAATCCGATCAAATCAATAAAGCAGAATGTCAATATAGTAAACATGCATTCAATACAATAATACTGAACAAGTACAATCAACTGGCTATGTTGCTGTTGTAGAATTCATATTGCTGTTGTAGATATCCATACGTTGGTTTCAATAAAAAGAGTCGTCACTCTATTGCCCGTCGGCCGCCCGTCGGCATATCTATAAACCCTTTATGACTCCCATCAATAGTGCTGTTGTAGATATCCATAATCGATGTTTAAAGGAAAGCCCGTCGGCCCACCATCCTGTACAGGTCAATTCAATCTCCAACTAACGTTCAACCAAGTTCTACTTGTGTTTCAGTATCAATAGTCAAGTCAATAGTCAATTCAATAATCAATTCAATAATCAATTCAAAAATCAATATTAAAGCAATCTAGAACAATCATATCAATAGTCATATGCATATCAATTCAATCTATCAATTTCAGACAAATCAGAAATCATACGAAAATCGAGCAGAGTAACGGCAGTCTATCAAATTTACACAAAAATCCTGCAAAAAGCACAAATTCCAAATTTCTCCAAATTACCATCGAATATTCACGACATCAATACAAGACTATTATTCTATAGAATCCAAGTCAAATCACGTCATGATATTTTTCTATTCAATTAAAATCGCGTAGAATCAATTCCGACCGGTAAAATCTTCGCAGAAAATACTCAAATCGTGTACAATAGTCATATCTATAACATACCAAAAGTTGTGCGATGAAAGTTGTGTCAATACAAAATCAGGTCAAAAGTTCGACTACGAAAACACAAAACAGTGCACAACTCGGTCAAAACTCAATATCTTCGAAAACAGAAATAGGATTCGGAGTCCTTACCACGAGATCTTCACTTTTCCCAACAGCAGCGTCGGACGAAAAGCGCTCCGCTGCCTCCGAAACTCAACCTTTCCCTCTCTTTCTCTCTCTTCAAAATATCTGATATTTTAAAAATGATTTTCTCTCTCCTAGAATCGAGCTGATTTGCTTATAACTTTAGTCTGATCGTCCTGGCCGATCGCCACATCGTCCTGGACGATCAGAACAAAATCACATCGGTCTGGACTGCTTTCAGGGCGATTCTCAGGACGATATTTTGAACAGTACAGATCGGACTGGACGATGTCCAAAATCGTCCTGGACGATCCTGGGAGGAAAATCTTAATCAGAGAGAAAAAGTAAGGGAACGAGGTCTCACAATATGACCAAAAGTTATCCTAAGACTGTTTGGATTGGTCCCGATAACCTAGAGTACATTCAAAAGTTTGTTATGAAAATTTTCCGCCATTTTGTGAACATAGCAAGTCGTTGGGGCATAGCAAAATTGATTGTTTTATTCTACACCCTCATTTAGATAGGGCTCCTCCCAAACATGTGGGAAATGAATTTGAGGATCTTCGTGTTATCCTTAATGATTCTGTTGTTGATGTTGAGCTACCTTTGCAAAATAATATGGTTCATTTGGATGCTGGTCTTTTCCAACATCGGATTTGTGATTCGGTTCCATTGATTGTGGCTAAGCCGGTTGTGCATTATGTGGGAAATGGGAATGACATTATGTCTCTGGAAGTTGTGGAACCTTCTATTGTTCATGTAGCACTTCCCTCTGTTGACTCTTCTTTGGTGGAGGGTGGTATTGACAATTTTAATATGGTTTGTTCAGATTTTAATGCTCCTGCTGTAAATAATTATGTTTTGCAAGTTAATTATCCTTTAAGGGAGTTGGCTTTTTTATGTTTAAGATACTTCTGAGGATATTAATGTTGTGGTTAAAAATATACCGATAACACCTGCTTCTGATATCCAAACGATTGTTGGTGTGATGGTGCTGGCTGAAGGAAGTTGTTTCTGATTTTAACCTTGAGGATAAGGTGTTTTTAAAGGAGCCTTCTTGTGCCTTTGTTGTAGCGTGTGATGATTCTACAGTGACTTCGCTGGATACGTCTGTCTCGCCTACTATTGTGCCTTTTATCGTTGTCCCGGTTAATCTTATTTCAAACAATGAATTGAAAGCTCATTTGGATCTAAAAGGGAAAGATTCTTGTGCGGTGCAATCAGATTGGCTTTGTTGCAGACTAGAATATACGCGGCAGTAGAGTAAAAAATATAATGTCTTAGCAATATACGTATATCCAGCACACCAACAGATAATTAAGGGAGAAGCACCAGAAACTTTTTTACGTGGAAAATCCGAAAAGGGAAAAACCACGGGGCCTGGCCCAGATGAGAAATTTCCACTATATCTGGATTGGTTACAACGTTTGATTCGCTTCTTTACTTGGAGATGCTAGATTTACAGCAAGTTAATAACAGACAAAAATCGGATGATGATTGATGGACCGACCAAAATAAAGCAGTGGTTGGGAAAAGCTTCAACGACGGTTAGTAGAAAAACTCAGGCGATGGTTGGCAGGAAACCCGGCGGTGGTCGGTAAGAAAACCTGGCGGTGGTCGGCAGGAACTCCGGCGGTGGTCGGCAGGAACTCCGGCGGTGGTCGGCAGGAACTCCGGCGGTGGTCGGCAAGAACTCCGGCGGTGGTCGGCAGAAACTCCGGCGGCGGTGGTCGGCAGGAACTCCGGCAGTGGTCGGCAAGAACTCCAGTGGTGGTCGGCAAGAACTCCGGCGGTGGTCGGTGGCAAGAGAGCTCCCAAATTCCTCCCTTCTCTTCTTCTCCTTTCTCTTCACTTCTCCCCCTCTTCTCATGAGAAGAGTGGGGGGCTATTTATAGTTTTTGAGAGTGGCATGACTTGTAAATATATGAAGGATCAAGGGTAAGTTGGGAGTGGTTGGATGGACGGCCGATGTTGAGTCCTTTGATCATGAGCCGTTTGATGGACATTTGAATGTCTTAGTGATGTCGGAATTCAGTGATCTTGAGCTCGTTGGATTCGTCTCATCGAGTCGCTCGATTCGACTATAAGCTTGTTATGTTTGGAAACCGTTTGGCAATCTAAATTGTGATTTGAACCTTCCAACGACGCTTCGGGTCCTTGATTTGGACTTATTTGGGCTCGGATTGAGTCGAATTTTGTGTTGATGGGTTCGTCTTTCCGAGACGCTCAGTTTGACTATAAGCTCGTTGAAATCGGAGTTCAGATGCTCATGAATTTAATCTTTGAAGTTTCCAACTCAATTTTGCCTCAAGATTCGTGCATGATCAAGATAATTTTCTTATGATGTATCAGTTGCCCCCTTGTTTTTGGAAGTCGATGCTTGCAAAGTCCGAAAATATATATATTTGTACTTTTCTGAGCTGCTTATTTGAGCATATGAGGCAAATCGAATCTTACGACCCTAATTAGATAATAATGTATATACTCAAGTATTTCGATTAACTATCCTTAATTATGATACTTATGATATCATACATTTATACCTAATATTATGATATTTAAGTCCCGAATATATTATTAAGTGATCAAATCACGACTAATATGATTAAATATATGTTACCTGTTATACATGATATAGGTTATGTGTTATATCTATTATTAAACTTTTTATTCAATATTGAACGTGTAGGCATATTCAGTTCATCTCCTTGATACTTAATTGATAGCTTGTAATAATTTATTAATATATTAATATAGTTGTAATTAAAATGAATGTGCCGCTGAAGTAAAATGTCCATTGAACTGCCTTCCAACAAAACGCCTACTCGGGAAGCAGCCGTCTCATTATATATTAATATTAACTTTTTATTATTATAGTATGCTTTTTGACTTTACAAATTCCCAAAATTTCAGAAATAATCTTTTGAATTCCTCTGTTACATGAAGAATCGTATTGAACTCAGCTGTTCATCACAGCGAGAGATTGGCAGTGGCTTTTGGGCTGCTGAAGTTACCTAAGGAGGCACCAGTTCGCATTGTTAAGAATATAAGTATGTGTAGAGATTGCCATAGTGCTGTTAAGTACTTCTCCATTCTAACCAAAAGAGAAATTGTTGTTCGAGATAGTAAAAGGCTGCATAGATTCAGAGATGGACGTTGCTGTTGTGGGGATTTTGCTCATTGGTAATGGTTTCTTGGATCTGATTTTAAAACTCCTTCCCTACATTTAATGGCTAATTTATGAAAGACAGCTCCTTCTAATCGCTTATTATTTGATTACAGAGGGAGTGAACTGCAGATTTCATTCGTCATAGAATTCAGTTGATTACTTTTGAGATGATTCCTATGATCTTTGTGAATAATTGGTGGTAAGAATTCTGCATACTTTCGGTGAGATTGTAGTCACTGATTATAAGCTTTCGGCTTCGTTTGGATTAACTTTTTTATTGTTTCTTAAAACAATTCTTTAATATATTTTTTTATTTTTATTTTTGTACTTTAAAAACTGTTTTAAAAAATAATAAAAAAAAAATCCCAAAAAATTCTTAGAGAGCAGTGATTGCTTTTATAAGACCATGTCTTTATCTGCAGAATTATAACGCTTTGAATGGAAATCTGAACTCTTTGGGGCTGTTGGGTAGCACCCAAGATTTGATTTAAGTAGGATTTCATAAATCCTCTAAATTCAAATTTTGAAAATCCTGAGGGGCCTAAATCCTGAAAACTATTTGGTAACATTCAGGATAAATCCCATTAAATCCCGTGTGATTGTTTGGCTATAGAACGGATTTAACGAGCGGATTCTTCCTCTGGAGTCAATGAATTTCCTAAATCCCGCAAAAAATAGGATTTCAGAAATTTGGGATTTAGCACGAAAAGACATAATTTTCCTTCTATGACAGCTTTCATTTACTGTGAGATTTGGTTTTGCATTTTAGGCCGTTTGGCTGGATTTCACTCAAATCCGCTTCAAATCCGGCCTAAATCCTTCTACCAAACAGCCCCTTTGTATGGCTGTAGTAAAGGATCTATAGTGCATCGAAGGCTCTGCAATCTGAATGACTGGAAGATTTCTACTCTTCTTTCTTCACTAAACTGGTAATCATCAATTCAATAAAAAATTTACAGCCCCTTCTTTATTATTTTGAAATATACCAAACTACCAACCTGTAGGTTGGCTTGCAAAAGTGTTTTTATATCATCATAATATTCTTCATTGTATCAATTTAGGGAAAAATTTCCCTGCCAGTAAAGATAAGTTTTAGTCGAGAGGAGATTCTGTGCATAGTCTTTATGAATACCAAAGAAAAAGGAACATATGCTAACCCATCTTTACTGCGTCTTTTCTTATTTTTCCATCAGTTCATCTCTCCCTAATGCTGGTAATTTACAAAGCTTATACCTTTTACCCACATTTCTCACCAATTTATATATAAACTGATACCTTTTTTCTTTTATGAGAAATGAAAAATTTATTTATATAACTGAAGATATTTCTATGAGATTGTTAGACGCCTCTTCATATTATTTTGTTTTTTAAATAACAAGCAAGACCATATTTTCCATAATATAAATATTATTATTATTTTATACGTAATATATTAAAATTCAAATTTAGAGCGATATTATACATCTTTAGAAAAGGAGTGTCTTTGAAGTAGAAAAATTGGGTCAAGGTATTCTCAAATAAAATTTGGTGATGATGGATTTTAAAACTTAGTAGTTTCCCCATGTTATATGATGCAAATCTGCATTTTGTGTTTGATTTTATTGTTGACCTTTCTTACTTTGATACTTTCATTTTCTGAGTTTTATGTTTTTTTTTTGTCTAAACATGCCTATGACATTGATCCCTACAGAAAATGAGATTTGCTCATTGCATTACTGTGCATGTTTATTTGATTATTAGGCTTCGTTTGGGAGGGCTTTTTTACTGCTTTCTAAAACAGAGTTTTAGTATAAAAATAAAAAATTTTGTACTAAAACTCCGTTTTAGAAAGCAGTAAAAAAGCCGTCCCAAACGAAGCCTTAGTTTGTGTTCACTGTTGGGTTTGCCATGGTTTTAATTGATTCAGCTTTTGTTCATTGCTATTTGAAGCTTGTTGTTTTGGCGGTGTTATTCGACTGCTTTGTCTTTTAACTCATTTTGGTTTGCAGGTGCCTTAAGCATGTTTGACATTTTATGCATGTGACTTTGCCCTTTGTTTCCAACACCTGGATTGCGGCAACTGTCTGACTATTATTCTTTTTTAATAGTTAATACTTAATAATATTGAGTTGATATATCAACTACTACAACAATAAATACAATTATAACTAATTACTTTGACATGATTGTGTTATAAATTGTTAATAATTTGAGAATTGACATGGTTTTTTTTTTTGTACATTTATTTTAATTAAATATTATTCACATATTCAAGATTTAACCTCTTTTAGTTGGTACTAAAACTTTCCAACAAATAGATCAAGACGATCTACATAGACATGTTCATCATTACCAATGTAATGTAAACACCAATCAACTATTTATCTTCTAAATAAATATACAAATTTGTAGATGATGCAAAATATTTTATTTGAAAGAGATTTTTAGAACTTCATTAACAAAGTCAATTCTGAATAAGGGCATAGGATTTCAATAAGAGCTTCTAATTTCCAAATTTTCCATCACTACATCATTATTATTAATATCACTTAAAATTAACAACTCTATTTGCAATTTTCCATATTTCAAATCATAACATTTTGACATCCAATCGAAGGAATTTGAAACAACAATGATATTAACTACTGCTTAAATTCTACTACCTAACAACCAAATAATTTTTTAAAAAATTTTTATTTCTTAAACAAAGATGTAAACACAATTTATTTTTCTCTCTAAAAGTTTATACATAAAAAATTTTAAAATTAATCCATTTTTTTAAGGGCTATAAATTATGAAATTTATGATTATAATAATTTTTGCCTTATTGGAATATTTATTGGTGTATAGATATATTTGTTGCTCTATTAAAAAAATTAAAATTTATAAATTATTTTTTATTTTTAAATTTTAAATATAATTTTTTGAGATAAAAGATAAACATTTTCAAAACTTATCTTATATAAAGAGAATAATGTATCATATTGATTATAATCATCATAAAAAAAATCATAAATAAGTTTACTCTTATCAAATTTATTATATTACCAACTTTCTCATTAGTAAGTTGATTTTAAAATTATTTAATAATAAACATAATTTACTATCAACACTATTCATGAATAATAGAAAACACAGGCCATATAAAGATATTTACCTAACCATATAAAACTTATCAATGATTATAATTTTTTATAATAATAAAATTTTTTCTTCTTAATAATGACAATATAATTAAAATTTATTTAATAATTTTTATTTGTAAATTTTTAGTCACGTGCATTTAATGCACGGGCATTTTACTAGTATGATTAAATATATGTTACCTGTTATACATGATATAGGTTATGTGTTATATCTATTATTAAACTTTTTATTCAATATTGAACGTGTAGGCATATTCAGTTCATCTCCTTGATACTTAATTGATAGCTTGTAATAATTTATTAATATATTAATATAGTTGTAATTAAAATGAATGTGCCGCTGAAGTAAAATGTCCATTGAACTGCCTTCCAACAAAACGCCTACTCGGGAAGCAGCCGTCTCATTATATATTAATATTAACTTTTTATTATTATAGTATGCTTTTTGACTTTACAAATTCCCAAAATTTCAGAAATAATCTTTTGAATTCCTCTGTTACATGAAGAATCGTATTTATAATGTGGATAGTTTAATTAGTCTTTTATCATGCCGCTCGGACACAACTCTCCTTGGCCTATTGGTTGAAAGCTTAGGCTTCCAACTAAGAGGTCCAAGGTTCGAGTCCATGTGTATGCGTTGTGTGTGTGAGTTTGCCTTAAATGGCCTAAATGTCCCAAAAAAAAAAATCATGCCGCTCGGGATTATAATATTTAATTCCCAATGTTTGAATTATTGCCACTACTTGACTTTTAGCATTCTCAGGATTTATACATCCGGTTAAATTATATTAATAAGCTATGAGTTATATCAATTAGCAATTGTCTCTTAAAATTCTCAAATTATTTATAGAAATTTCTAGAGAGACTTTTCATCTACCCCACCATTCTTCCTATAAATACCTCTTTAGGAGGTGGAAGAAATCACAATCTCTTGTGTCATTCCAAGCCCTCCCCTTGGATTGATAGCTCGGAGATTGTCAGCGGCGATCAAAATCTTACTCTCTTATGCCGGTCCAAGCATTCCTCTGGATTGGTAGCTCGGGGAGTGTAGGTAGCGATCAAAGCGAACATTGGTGGCGAACATAGCCAAGCTCTCTTGTGCCGGTCCAAAATTTTCTTTGGATTGGTAGCTCGGAGAATTTTGACATTTGTTAGTCTTTTTCAAATTTGGAGACAAATATGGCTGACAATTCCAAATCTAACAATCAGCGAAAATCCTTGGATATCGCATCAAAAAGGCCTCCTTCCAAAAATTTGGAGAATACTTCTGGTAATAATATTTTGATTTTCTTCGCTCAAGAGTCTTGATATCTTATTTCATCAAAAACTAAATATTTTTAGGTGGAGAATTGACGGATGCCTCAAAAATTATTCCTTCTGCTCATGATGGTGAAAGGAGGAGATCTGATGATGTCGCATCCATCATTACATCTGATAGCTTGGCAGCAATTCGCAGGAAATTTCATGTGCCGAATGAGGTGTTGATTATTGCTCCAAAGAGAACCGACAGGGCACATGCCCCTCCACAAGGATTTGTAGCAGTATATGAAATGACGATGCGTGCTGGTTTGAGATTTCCTCCAGCACCCGAGTTACTTGAAATTTTCAAAGCATGCGGCGTTGCCTTACCCCAATTTTTATGTAGAGCGATAACAATTATAGTGGGTTTGACAGTATTTTTTAGAGAACGTGAAGCGTCTCTAACCGTAGAACATCTGTCAAAAATGTGTAAATTTACAAGTGATTCTTATGGCCGGATTTCGTGCCGAGCCAATAAGAAATGGTTGGATTTTATAACGAGGGACCCTTCAAAAAATTGGTGTAACTCATTCTTTTTTGCGAAGAATGAGTGGGGTCTTCCTGAAAAATGGGATAAATTGAAAGAGTTGCCAAGCTCTTTACATGTAGGAGAGAAAGATATTTTGAGAATTTTGAATTTTCCCAATACTGAAAGTCTTCAACAGGAATTGCGCTATATCAGTCGATGTGTGACAGAGGAAAGTCTTTTTAAAGTTGGCCTTTCTATTCAGGCAGGAAGATCCCATGCAATTCGGTTGAAAAAATCTGAGAAGATTCGTGAAATAACTTCTACCGCTCTTAAGCATCCCGCAAGCCAACCTTCAGAAGGTCAAAGAGTAACTGACTCTTCCGACCTAAAGAAGAGGAAAATAAATGATAAAGCGATCCCACCAAGAGATGATGGGGGAGGCAAGGAAGCTGCACGTTTCCTGACTATCGATACAATTTCTCTTGATTCAGATATTGAAGCTCGATCCTTAAGAATACATATCCCAGAAGATGTATTGAAGCATACTTGTAGCGGGCTACGACATGCTAATGAAATCGTGAGTAATTTCAATCTCTTTCCTCTTCTTCTTTTTTTTTCTTCTTTTTTTTTAACATAATTAAATTTCTTATTATAGATGATTCAAAAGATGGATATGGAATCCCGATTTGAATCAATTTTGAATAATTGGAATGATGAATTTGTAAAAGTTAAATATTTACAAGGAGAGTATAAACGAAGATTGGATGCAAAGATTAAAGAAATATCATCCTTGGAGAGCCAATTGACAGAATGTAGAACTGAATTTGCAATAATATCCACCTCTCTTTCTTTTCAAAATCGAGAAGCTAACCTTTCTCGCCACGAGTTGATTGAGGCTCATGCAGAAATTAACCAGCAAAAAAAAGCTTTGAAAATGCTTGCATTAGAAAAGAAAGCTCTTGAGAAAGAGAACAAGAAGTTACAAGATCATCTTCAACAAAAAGAAACGATCACTTTGGATATTGAAGCCACATCATTGAAGGCAATTGAAGAATTCAAGAAGTCTGCAATTTATCATCAAGAGATTCAAAGTTGTGCTCAAGAGGCTTATGAAAAATTATTTGATATTGAAGTAAAGGATCTGGAGCGTCAGAATCTCGAAGAAGGCTTTACTCGTGGTTTCCTGAAAGGTGTTCGGTTGGTTAATCGTAAGACTGGGGTTGATATTGAAGGGCTTAATCCAAGTCAAGCATCTGAGGATTCTTCTCCAGACTCGAGCGATGAAGATATTGAAAGTGAACTAGAAAAGGTTCTTTTCAGCGATGATGATGATATTGCATAAGATGTTTATTACTGGTTGTATTTTATCTATTTTTTTAGAGATTTTTATATATCCATTTTGTTTCTAGAGATATATACTCTGGTTTATATATTAATTTTATGAAATATTAAAGTTTTAAATTCTCTTAAGAATTTATGATTTATTTAGTTTAATAGTAAAAAATATTGTATTATTTATTTATTTATTATTCTTTTTTTTATTGATTTGAAAGAAATAAGAGATATCCTTTTAGGATGTTTAATCTATCCAATGTTGTGTTGTCAAAGCATTGCTTGATGACATTAACCTGTGTGGATGAGGTTGGATCAAATTCCTATAAGATTGATCATAAAATTTGAAAATGATGATATATATCCTCTTAGGATGTTAAATCTATCCAAAGTTGTGTTGTCAAAGCATCGCTTGGTGACATTAACTTGTGTGGATAAGGTTGGATCAAATCCCCCTGGGATTGATCGTCTGTTGATTGAGATACAATGAATATAGTGTTTTTCTCAAATCAATGCTATGCTTAATGTTTTATTTTAGGACCACTTATATTCTTCTATTTAAAGAAGAGGGCAAATGATAATGATCAAGCAAAGTTTTACTATATAAAAGATAGTACCCAATTTCATGATGGAAATAGAAAGACTACATAATAGTTTAAATAGAAAATAATTTTACTGATAATATTTGCGGAGATTTCCAATACTTCAAGTACAGGGCAGCATTTTTCCATCGCCATCTTTTAACTTGAATGTTCCAGGTTTGACCATGGATGCCACCATATAAGGGCCTTCCCATAATGGTGATAGCTTGTTACGTTGGGGTCCCTTTCTAGCTGCTTCAAGACTTCGCATAACTAGATCTCCAACTGAGATGCATCGGGGTTTCACCTTTCGATTGTAGTGGCGAGCTATTCGTTGATGATACGCCGCAATTTTAAGGGATGCCATGTCTCTTGTCTCGGGAAGAAAATCCAAATTGTCTCGGAGTTTTTCTTCGTTATTGTTAAAGTTGAAAGTTTGCTCGGGACTCCAATATCAACCGGGATGATTGCTTCCGTGCCAAAGCAGAGGTTGTATGCAGTTTCTCCTGTTGGAGTTCTAGCGGTAGTGCGGTAAGACCAAAAAACATTTGGGAGCTCATCAGCCCATTGCCCCCCAGCCTTTTCAAGACGTGTTTTTAGTCCTTTAAGTATAGTCCGATTTGTAACATTCGTCTGTCCATTTGCTTGAGGATGAGCCACAGCTGTATGCACCAGCTGTATATGGAGGTCTTTGCAAAATGCTGTAAATATTTTTCCAGTGAATTGGGTTCCATTGTCAGTGATGATTTTTGCTGGAATACCAAAACGACAAATAATATTCTTCCATACAAATTGTTTTGCATTTGCTTCTGTAATTTTTGTGAGAGCTTCGGCCTCCACCCACTTGGTGAAGTAGTCCACTGCCAAGATGATAAATTTTCGCTGTCCGGTAGCTATTGGAAATTGTCCCATTATATCAATCCCCCATTGGGCGAAAGGCCAAGGGCTTTGAAATGACGAAAGTTTAGTGGCTGGTAAATGCGTGAGATTAGAGTGTAATTGACAATTGTTACACTTTTAAGTGAACTCCAGTGCATCCTGCTTTATTGTCGGCCAGTAGAATCCTTGTCTTAAGATTTTGTTGGCCAATGCTTTTCCTCCAAGATGTTCCCCGCATATACCTGAATGAACTTCTCGTAATGCATAATCGGCCTCTGAAGGCGAAAGGCACTTAAGATATGACCCGCTGAAGGGTCGTTTATATAATTCTCCACTAATGACACTAAAGTTAGCTGCTTGCCTTCGGAGTCGTATTGCAGTTGTTGGATCTTCAGGTAGCACTCCTTCTTGTAGGAAAGATAGTATAGGATCAATCTAAGAAAGCTCTTTTGGCTCGTCGATTGATTGTATAACCCATGGTCCTTCGATGCTAGGAAAGTGTACTTCTTCGATATATTTTCTCTTGAAAAGGTCACCGTTTAGTGATGTAGCGAGTTTCGAAAGAGTATCTGCACGAGTGTTTTGTTCCCGAGGTATATGAATAATTTCAAATTTCTCTATGCGGTTGAGAAGCGACTTCACTATATCACAATATCATGCTAATTGTGGATTTCGAGCCTCAAATTCTCCTCTTACTTGAGAGACTACGAGTTGCGAGTCAGAATGGACTATTAAATTTTGCACTTCACATTCTATAACTAGCCTCAGCCCAGCAATAAGAGCTTCATACTCAGCGACATTATTAGTTGCAGGAAATTTTAGACGCAGCCCATATTCAATAGTAGTATGATGAGGAGAGATTAACAAAATTCCAGCCCCAGAGCTTCCAGAAGCTCCATCAACATATAATGTCCAACAAGGAAAAGAAAAAAGCTGGATTGGTGTTTCATCAGAAATCGGAACAGTACATTCGACCACAAAATCTGCCAAGACTTGTGATTTGATATCTGGTCTGGGTAAGAAGTGGATGTCAAACTCTCCCAGTTCTATTGACCATTTAATTAACCTTCCTGAAGCTTCGGGTTTTTGAAGGATACTCTGTAACGGAAGATTTGTGTAAACCCCAATTGTATGAGCTTGAAAATATGACCTTAATTTTCTAGCAGAAAATACTAACACCAAAGCTGTCTTGTCGGCTAATGGGTAGCGTCCCTCAGTCTCAGAAAGAATTTTACTGACATAGTATACTGGTCGTTGAATAGCATTTTCTTCTCGGACTAGCACTGAGCTTATGGCATTCGAAGAGACAGCTAGATATAAATATAACTTTTCTCCTTGCATTGGTTTTGACAGAAGAGGGGGTGAAGCCAAATAAGTTCGAAGTTGTTCAAAAGCAGCTTGACATTCATCTGTCCATTGAAATCCCTTATTTCGGGCATTTCTTAGTATTTTGAAGAAAGGCAAATATTTATCTCCTGAACGGGCCAGGAAACGAGATAAGGCAGTTATTCTTCCGTTCAGACGTTGAATTTCTTTGATATTCCTTGGGGGCACCATATCTCTTAAAGCTTTGATTTTTTCAGAGTTAGCTTCTACGCCTCTATGAGTAACCATGAATCCCAAGAATTTCCCAAATGTGACTCCAAAAACACATTTTGCAGGATTGAGTCGTATGTTGAAATGTCGAAGGAGGCTAAAACATTGTTCTAGATTAAAAATATGTTGTGTCCTTTCAAGAGTTTTAACCAACATATCATCTATATATACCTCCATTGAACGGCCTATGAGATCTTTAAAAATCTTATTCATAAGGCGTTGATAAGTTGCCCCAGCATTCTTGAGTCCGAAAGGCATGACCTTATAGCAATATAGCCCCTTATCAGTTTGAAAAGTAGTTGCTTCCTCATCTGCAGGATCCATTCTTATTTGATTATATCCAGAGTATGCATTCATGAAACTTAACATTTGATGTCCATATGTTGCATCAACTAATTGATCAATACGAGGAAGTGGGAAACTATCCTTTGGGCAAGCCTTATTGAGATCTGTGTAATCTACGCACATCCTCCACGCCCCACTAGCTTTTCTAACCATCACAACATTTGCAAGCCAAGTTGGATAATATACTTCTCTTATGAATCCAGCCTTCAAAAGTTTATCTACTTCTTGCTCTATAGCTTTTTGATGATCTGGTGCAAAATTTCTCTTCTTTTGGATGATTGGTTTATACGTAGGATTTATCTTGAGAGAATGCATAATAATATGTGGGTCAATTCCAGGCATATCTGCCGAACTCCATGCAAAAATATCTTGATTTGTTCGCAAAAAATCTGTATATTGTATCTTTTCTTCATCAGAAAGTAAAGACCCGATCTGCACCGTTCTAAGTGGATCTTCTTCTGATATAGAGACACAAATTAAATCCTCTACTGGGGAAGCTCTATAAAGGACATCTTCATTTTGCAGATCAAAATTTTCAATGCTTAAAGTAACAGATGGGCGAGGTTGAGCTTGTCTAAGATAGCAAGATTGTGCCTCCTGTTGATTTCCTCGCACTTCTCCAATACCTGTTGGAGTTGGGAATTTCATCTTCAGATGAGGCATTGAAGCGATAGCTTTAAAAATTGATTGCAAAGGTCGTCCAAAGATAGCATTATATGCTGATTCTGACTTAACCACAATAAATTGAACTGAATGAGTAACTTGTCGAGGAAATTCCCCCATTGTGACAGGGAGCGTAATTGTTCCTTCAACCCCCACTGGACGATTGTCAAATCCATACAATGGTCCAGCGGCAGGTTGAAGCTTCTCTCTAGCCAACCCCATACTAAGAAAAGTTGAGTAAAAAAGGACATCAACAGAACTCCCATTATCAATTAAGATTCTTTTAACATTGTAACATGGATCTTCAATACCAGCATTAATGACAAGTGGGTCTTGGTGCGGAGTATGAATTCCTTCTAAGTTAGAATCCCCAAATATGATGGAGTGATCAAATCGTGCCTTCTTTAGAGTTGATTCCTCGGGCTGGTGAGTAAGACTTGAGAGGATATTAAGGGTCCTCATGCAATAGTTTCAATTTCTCCAACTATCTGGCGGTTTGTATGCTGATGCTTTTGTTGCTGTTGATGCTGCTGCTGTTGATTCTGCCCCCCAGCAGGATTAGCCTCATTTTGCACAGGTGGATTTTGAGTGAATTGACGAAAATATCCCTGTTGAATTAGCCTTTCAATTTCTTCCTTCAATTGTCTACAAGCTTCAGTTGTATGCTAGCGGCTTCGATGAAAATGACAATAATAATCTTGATTTCCAGAATTTGGCTTTAGTGGTTGGGGCTATTTAATAGTTTGCTCATGTTGTATAGTCATAAGAATATTAACACGAGTTGTATTCAACGGAGTGTACTCCTTCTTTGGCCTGTAATCCCGATTTTGCTGAGGGGGTCGTGGTGGAAGATCTTGATTCCTCTTTTGAGACTTTTGGGCTCCAGCCCCAGCTTCGTGGCCATTTTTTTTCTTATTAGAAGGCTGTTCAAATTATTTTCGATGAGCATTAATAGCCTCATCAGCAGTAATTTGAGCTTCTACTCTGTGAATTAAGTCAGCATAAGAATGAACTGTTTCTCTCATTAATGCAGAGTAAAAAGGTCCGGGGCGCAACCCTCCAAGAAAAATATCTCGTAGTAATTCAGGATCAACGCCTGGGATTTGTCGAGCTTCTGAAGAAAATCTTTGAAAATATTCTTTTAAAGATTCTCCTTCATTTTGACGGATTCCAGAGAGATGTGATGAATCTTTAATAATTCTTCTATTAGCAACAAACTGTTCGACAAAGAGTTTTGCAAGATGAACAAAACTATGGATTGTATTTCTAGGGGGAGCATAGAACTAGGTGCGAGCTTGACCCTTTAGGGTCGCAGGAAAAACTTGACAAAGAAGCGCATCAGAAGCTCGTTGTATGTGCATAATTGTTCGATAATGATCAATGTGTTCATAGGGATCATATGACCCATCGTATGCATCAATGTTTGGTAGCTTGAACCCTGTTGGAATAGGGTGTATAAGAATTTCGTATGTTAACGGAGAAGATTCTTGAAAGCTTCGCTGGATATTGAAATGATTTCTATCCCTTATTGGGAATTCTTCTTGGACGAGTCGTCGTAATTCATCTCTTATGACATCGCGAGGAGTATCTAGAGCGGGTTGAAGATTTTGCATATGATGGGCTCTAGGTGGAGGATGTGTTAAACTAGCAGCATCATCTATTTCTGGATTATATTGCGGAGGAGGAACATGAGTTTGATGAACATTTTCAAATTGTTGATCCATATCATATTGTTGGCGATGATGGAGAGGAGGTTCATCATTTTGAGACGACATCCTTTGCTGGCCTACCTCCTCCAATATTTCGAGGATCCTTGCTTGCTGTTCCTCCATCTTACGTATTCGATTTTCTAAGGAAGAAGGCCCTTCCCTCTGATAATTACGACGTCCCTGATTGCCAGATGGGAATCTAGTTCGATGCGTATTAGAGCGAGAGAAATCTATTGTGGTATTACTTCGATCAGCCATTGAAGAAATATTGGGAAAGCTTTCCCACAGACGACGCCAAACTGTTGCGGACTAGAATATACGCGGCAGTAGAGTAAAAAATATAATGTCTTAGCAATATACGTATATCCAGCACACCAATAGATAATTAAGGGAGAAGCACCAGAAACTTTTTTACGTGGAAAACCCGAAAAGGGAAAAACCACGGGGCCTGGCCCAGATGAGAAATTTCCACTATATATGGATTGGTTACAACGTTTGATTCGCTTCTTTACTTGGAGATGCTAGATTTACAGCAAGTTAATAACAGACAAAAATCGGATGATGATTGATGGACCGACCAAAATAAGGCAGTGATTGGGAAAAGCTTCAACGACGGTTAGTAGAAAAACTCAGGCGATGGTTGGCAGGAAACCCGGCGGTGGTCGGTAAGAAAACCTGGCGGTGGTCGGCAGGAACTCCGGCGGTGGTTGGCAAGAACTCCGGCGGTGGTCGGCAAGAACTCCGGCGGTGGTCGGCAAGAACTCCGGCGGTGGTCGGTGGCAAGAGAGCATCCAAATTCCTCCCTTCTCTTCTTCTCCTTTCTCTTCACTTCTCCCCCTGTTCTCATGAGAAGAGTGGGGGGCTATTTATAGTTTTTTGAGAGTGGCATGACTTGTAAATATATGAAGGATCAAGGGTAAGTTGGGAGTGGTTGGATGGACGGCCGATGTTGAGTCCTTTGATCATGAGCCGTTTGATGGACATTTGAATGTCTTAGTGATGTCGGAATTCAGTGATATTGGGCTCGTTGGATTCGTCTCATCGAGTCGCTCGATTCGACTATAAGCTTGTTATGTTTGGAAACCGTTTGGTAATCCAAATTGTGATTTGAACCTTCCAACGATGCTTCGGATCCTTGGTTTGGACTCATTTGGGCTCGGATTGAGTCGAATTTTATGTTGATGGGTTCGTCTTTCCGAGACGCTCAGTTTGACTATAAGCTCGCTGAAATCGGAGTTCAGATGCTCCTGAATTTAATCTTTGAAGTTTCCAACTCAATTTTGCCTCAAGATTCGTGCATGATCAAGATAATTTTCTTATGATGTATCAGGCTTAATGACTCCTCTTTCTCGCCTTTTGGGGATGTTGGGGAAGGATTTGATGGGCTTGATGATGAGATTCAGGCATTATATAATTTGAATGTGGGTTGTGTTGTTGATAAAGATTCTTCCATTGGAGGCGGTAAACGTGGAGGGCATAAATCTAGAAAGTAGTTCTGGTTATTTGGGTTTTCCTTCATTCGTTGTTATCATTCTTTTATTATGTGTTCCTTGGCTGTGGGGATCTGTGTGGTATTCATTGTACTTGATGGTTTTTGCTCTCTTGGTTGTGAGTTGAGTTGGATTAGTGGTTGTTTTGTAGGTGATGTATATTATGGTGGCTGTACTTCTCGGTTTGGAGCATTATTTTTGTGATCTGGACAATGATGAGGTAGCATTCTGCACGCTTCCTGGTTGGCCTTGGCTTGCTAGCAACCTTGGTGGTTCAGCTTGCGGGATGGTGCTTGCTTCATTTAGAATTAGACTAAGAGACGCAAAGCACACTGAGACCCCTAAGATGACCACCAAAAGAAGCTAGGCAATATATGCTAGGCCGCAACTTGGCATTAACACTAGGCCGAAATTTTTGACCGAATGGAACTGAAGAATTGAATGGAATAAACAAATTTATGAACGAAAAAGAATAAAAAAAATAAAAAAAATAAAAAAATTTAGGCCCCTCCGTTCATTTTTTTTTCTTTTCAAATGAATTCTGAATTTATTATATTGTTTTGAAATAAATATAGTAAACAAATTTTATTTGTCTATTTATGTATTATTTTTATATCAAAAATAAATTTAATAATTGGAGATTCATGATGACTAATTTTTTATTCCAATATAATGACAATTTTTTTTAATTGCAATTGCTAAGTTGACTCGAGTATCATTATATTTAAACTTATTTATTTATACAGATTTTGATGGAGATTAGGAATAACCCGAGTTACAATAATGGTTAAAATATTTATTTACTTATTTTACTGAGCCTATGTTGTAATTGATCTTAATTAAATATAATAACATTTTAAGATAGGGTAACATTTTTCTTATTATCAGGCCTCTTATCACTCAACTATTTGTTCATTCAAAGAGCAAATCTCAAAAGCATAGCTTCCAGGCATGGAGAGGTGAGTGGACAATGCAAACGAGTCGATCTAAGCTCGAGTTATTTCAGGCTTGAGCTTGTATTTGATTAATTAAATGAGTTTCGAGCTTGAGCTTTATTTGAGTTTAAATCGGCTCACGGGCTGGCTCGTTTATTTTGAAGAGAGAAACATGATTATAACAGGCAATTATTATAATAAATGATAAAAAAAATGAAACATTAGGGCTGAAATTAATAAAGAATCACTTAATAAGAAGGTTATATAAGTTTCTTGCCTTCGATCACCCTCTGCCGTGTGGTCGCTCGGATGGCTTCGATTCGTTTGAGTGACCAAGGCTTTCTCAATGGTAAAAACTATCCTCGTTTATTTCTTGAAGCTTTGTCTGGAGCTTCTCTCGTGAATGATTTTTCCCGACCCTCAAATCTACGACCCATCGCAGGGTTTCGTCCCTGTGGATTTTTGAAGAGGAAATCATTGCTTTGGCTCAACCCTTCCAGTATGCATTTGTTGGTAAATTTCTGAACCGTTGTCCCTCCTCAAGAGTTGTTTCGTAAGTTTTTTCCTTAATTGAAGTTAATTGGTGAATGTTTGACGACGGTTTTGGATTCAAGACATGTTTTAATTAAGCTAGTAAATGATTTGGATTTTAGTAGAGTTTTCACTATAGGAAAATATCTCATTACCAGTGAAATTTCGCCCATAAACATGCAACTTTTTTGTAGTGTTTCTCTCATCATTCTTATTTCGTTTCGATTTGCACATGAAATTATTTAAATGGTCGTCGTTTTTGATGTCTCTATGGGAATATCCGATCATTCCTATCTATCTCTCTTTTCCTAATCTTAGGGCTCATCTTTTCTCACCACGTATTCTTCACACTTTGGGTTCACTTTTTGGCCGCCTTAGAAAACTGATAATGCCACTACCGTTTGTTCTGACCATCTATTTCTAGGTGTTTGTTGAACTTGATATGTGTGATGCCCCAGATATCAATAATAAAAGGATTCGTCTGACAGTCTTGATCAATCTCCATTCCTGCTCCCTTGCTCGACCTGAAAATTTCAACCACATATAATGAGCTTACTAGCCCGCAGGTCACCAAAGCCACACTGAAATCAAAGCACAATCGAAATAATATGCAGGTCAATCAATCAAGTCAATCAATAGGCTATGATCAATGAATCTATGCAGATACGGAAATCAGATCAAATCGAATCAAATCAGATCCATAGTCAATGCAACGGTAAAAATACGATAATCAATACGACACAGCAATCAATCAGTAAGTGCTTCCAGTCAGTATCTATCCATTGAGCAGTGTCTATAAATCAAGACTATCAATTCAATCAATCGTGTCATCTAGTCAATCCATTGTATCTATAACATCTATCAAATCGATAGAATATCTGTATCATCAATAACTTCAATTAATTCAATAAGAGACTCGTGTCAGAACGTACTCTTGCAAATCAGTCAATCCCATTATTCAATACGATTTACTCGATATCCATATACAATATTCAATGACACCACCGCAGCGAGGAAAATTCAATAATGACGACGTACGATGCTACAATCGGGAAATCATCTCAATCAATAGAGCACTTTCCAGTCAATTATATCTATCAGCAGGGAAATCCATAGAACGATCAAATCAATAACGTCAGAACAATTGAAATCAAATCCATAAAGAATTCTATCCTACGATAAATCAAATCCATACGGCAATAATCAATTCAATCAATCAATCGATAATCGGCACGACGAATCAATGTATCAGTATATCAATAACATGTCAGAATCTGTCGTATCAATAGTAATTCATATCGATGTCGATGTCGGTATCTATCAATCAATCCAATCTATATCCTCAATCAATCCAATCTATATCCATGTCGCTGTCGATATCTATGAATTAATACAAAGAATCCATATCAATATCGGTGCCATTATCTATGAATCAATACATTCCATACCATAATCCATAGATCAAGTCGATACGATCGGTAGCAATGAATCAATACAATAAAGAAAACCGTCGATGAAATCAATCGGAAAAGCAATACGATAAATCTCAATCTATCCTATCAATAAATCAATTGCAGCAAGTCAATACAATGCAAAATCAATAGTATCAATAAGTCTATAAACAATGTCAATAAATCTATAATATCCATATCCATAGCATCAATGAATCTATACAATATACTAATTCACCCATGTCCATATCAATGTCAATTAATCAATAGTATCCATGCTCAATGATCAATCAATGAAATCCAAAATCCGTACAATACAGAAATCCATCAATCAATAAAGCAGAATGTCAATATAGTAAACATGCATTCAATACAATAATACTGAACAAGTACAATCAACTGGCTATGTTGCTGTTGTAGAATATCATATTGCTGTTGTTGATATCCATACGTTGGTTTACATAAAAAAGAGTCGTCACTCTATTGCCCGTCGGCCGCCCGTCGGCATATCAATAAACCCCTTATGACTCCCATCAATAGTGCTGTTGTAGATATCCATAATCGATGTTTAAAAGGAAAGCCCGTCGGCCCACCATCCTGTTACAGGTCAATTCAATCTCCAACTAACGTTCAACCAAGTTCTACTTGTGTTTCAGTATCAATAGTCAAGTCAATAGTCAATTCAATAATCAATTCAATAATCAATTCAAAAAATCATATTAAAGCAATCTAGAACAATCATATCAATAGTCATATGCATATCAATTCAATCTATCAATTTCAGACAAATCAGAAATCATACGAAAATTGGGCAGAGTAACGCAGTCTAATCAAATTTACACAAAAATCCTACAAAAGCACAAATTCCAAATTTCTCCAAATTACCATCGAATATTCACGACATCAATACAAGACTATTATTCTATAAGAATCCAAGTCAAAACACGTCCTGATATTTTTCTATTCAATTAAAATCGCGTAGAATCAATTCCGACCGGTAAAATCGTCGCAGAAAATACTCAAATCGTTACAATAGTCATATCTATATAACATACCAAAAGTTGTGCGATGAAAGTTGTGTCAATACAAATCAGGTCAAAAGTTCGACTACGAAAACACAAAACAGTGCACACTCGGTCAAAACTCAATATCTTCGAAAACAGAAATAGGATTCGGAGTCCTTACCACGAGATTTTCATTTTTCCCAACAGCAGCGTCGGACAAAAAGCGCTCCGCTGCCTCCGAAACTCAACCTTTCCCCTCTCTTTTCCTCTCTTTCTCTCACTTCAAAATATCTGATATTAAAAATGATTTTCTCTCTCCAAGAATCGAGCTGATTTGCTTATAACTTTAGTCTGATCGTCCTGGCCGATCGCCACATCATCCTGGACGATCAGAACAAAATCACATCGGCCTGGACTGCTTTCAGGGCATATCTCAGGACGATATTTGAACAGTACAGATCGGACTGGACGATGTCAAAATCGTCCTGGACGATCCTGGAGGAAAATCTAATCAGAGAGAAAAAGTAAGGGAACGAGGTCTCACAATATGACCAAAAGTTATCCTAAGACTGTTGGATTGGTCCCGATAACCTAGAGTACATTCAAAAGTTTGTTATGAAAATTTTCCGCCATTTTGTGAACATAGCAAGTCGTTGGGGCATAGCAAAATTGATTGTTTTATTCTACACCCTCATTTAGATAGAGCTCCTCCCAACATGTGGGAAATGAATTTGAGGATCTTCGTGTTATCCTTAATGATTCTGTTGTTGATGTTGAGCTACCTTTGCAAAATAATATGGTTCATTTGGATGCTGGTCTTTTCCAACATCGGATTTGTGATTCGGTTCCATGATTGTGGCTAAGCCGGTTGTGCATTATGTGGGAAATGGAATGACATTATGTCTCGGAAGTTGTGGAACCTTCTATTGTTCATGTAGCACTTCCTCTGTTGACTCTTCTTTGGTGGAGGGTGGTATTGACAATTTTAATATGGTTTGTTCAGATTTTAATGCTCCTACCGTAAATAATTATGTTTTGCAAGTTAATTATCCTTTAAGGAGTTGGCTTTTTTATGTTTAAGATACTTCTGAGGATATTAATGTTGTGGTTAAAAATATACCGATAACACCTGCTTCTGATATCCAAACGATTGTTGGTGTGATGGTGCTGGCTGAAGGAAGTTGTTTCTGATTTTTAACCTTGAGGATAAGGTGTTTTTAAAGGAGCCTTCTTGTGCCTTTGTTGTAGCTGTGTGATGATTCTACAGTGACTTCGCTGGATACAACTGTCTCGCCTACTATTGTGCCTTTTATCGTTTGTCCCGGTTAATCATTTCAAACAATGAATTGAAAGCTCATTTGGATCTAAAAGGGAAAGATCTTGTGCGGTGCAATCAGATTGGCTTTGTTGCGGACTAGAATATACGCGGCAGTAGAGAGTAAAAAATATAATGTCTTAGCAATATACGTATATCCAGCACACCAACAGATAATTAAGGGAGAAGCACCAGAAACTTTTTTACGTGGAAAACGATAGAAAACCGACAGGGAAAAAGGGCAGATGAATGTACAATCTTTTACTGGTTGGTTCAACGTTGATTCGCTTCTTTACTTGGAGATGCTAGATTTACAGCAAAGTTAAACAGACAAAATCGGATGATGATTGATGGACCGACCAAAATAAAGCAGTGGTTGGGAAAAGCTTCAACGACGGTTAGTAGAAAAACTCAGGCGATGGTTGGCAGGAAACCCGGCGTGGTCGGTAAGAAAACCTGGCGGTGGTCGGCAGGAACTCCGGCGGTGGTCGGCAGGAACTCCGGCGGTGGTCGGCAAGAACCGGCGGTGGTCGGCAGGAACTCCGGCGGCGGTGGTCGGCAGGAACTCCGGCAGTGGTCGGCAAGAACTCCAGTGGTGGTCGGCAAGAACTCCGGCGGTGGTCGGTGGCAAGAGAGCTCCCAAATTCCTCCCTTCTCTTCTTCTCTTTCTCTTCACTTCTCCCCCTCTTCTCATGAGAAGAGTGGGGGGCTATTTATAAGTTTTTGAGAGTGGCATGACTTGTAAATATATGAAGGATCAAGGGTAAGTTGGGAGTGGTTGGATGGACGCCGATGTTGAGTCCTTTGATCATGAGTCGTTTGATGGACATTTGAATGTCTTAGTGATGTCGGAATTCAGTGATCTTGAGCTCGTTGGATTCGTCTCATTGAGCCGCTCGATTCGACTATAAGCTGTTTATGTTTGGAAACTTTGGCAATCTAAATTGTGATTTGAACCTTCCAATGACGCTTCGGTTCCTTGATTTGGACTCATTTGGGCTGATTGAGTCGAATTTTGTGTTGATGGGTTCGTCTTCCGAGACGCTCAGTTTGACTAAAGCTCGCTGAAATCGAGTTCAGATGCCCTGGATTTAATCTTTGAAGTTTCCAACTCAATTTTGCCTCAAGATTCGTGCATGATCAAGATAATTTCTTATGTATGTATCAGTTGCCCCCTGTTTTTGGAAGTCGATGCTTGCAAAGTCCGAAAATATATATATTTGTACTTTTCTGAGCTGCTTATTTGAGCATATGAGGCAAATCGAATCTTACGACCCTAATTAGATAATAATGTATATACTAAGTATTTCGATTAACTATCCTTAATTATGATACTTATGATATCATACATATATCTCTAATATTATGATATTTAAGTCCCGAATATATTATTAAGTGATCAAATCACGACTAATATGATTTAAATATATGTTACCTGTTATACATGATATAGGTTATGTGTTATATCTATTATTAAACTTTTTATTCAATATTGAACGTGTAGGCATATTCAGTTCATCTCCTTGATACTTAATTGATAGCTTGTAATAATTTATAATATATTAATATAGTTGTAATTAAAATGAATGTGCCGCTGAAGTAAAATGTCCATTGAACTGCCTTCCAACAAAAGCCTACTCGGGAAGCAGCCGTCTCATTATATATTAATATTAACTTTTTATTATTATAGTATGCTTTTTGACTTTACAAATTCCCAAAATTTCAGAAATAATCTTTTGAATTCCTCTGTTACATGAAGAATCGTATTTATAATGTGGATAGTTTAATTAGTCTTTTATCATGCGCTCGGATTATAATATTTAATTCCCAATGTTTGAATATTGCCACTACTTGACTTTTAGCATTCTCAGGATTTATACATCCGTTAAAATATATTAATAAGCAATGAGTTATATCAATTAGCAATTGTCTCTTAAAATTCTCAAATTATTTATAGAAATTTCTAGAGAGACTTTTCATCTACCCCACATTCTTCCTATAAATACCTCTTTAGGAGGTGGAAGAAATCACAATCTCTTGTGTCATTCCAAGCCCTCCCCTTGGATTGATAGCTCGGAGATTGTCAGCGGCGATCAAAATCTTACTCTCTTAGCCGGTCCAAGCATTCCACTGATTGGTAGCTCGGGAGTGTAGGTAGCGATCAAAGCGAACATTGGTGGCGAACATAGCCAAGCTCTCTTGTGCCGGTCCAAAATTTTCTTTGGATTGGTAGCTCGGAAAATTTTGACATTTGTTAGTCTTTTTCAAATTTGGAGACAAATATGGCTGACAATTCCAAATCTAACAATCAGCAAAAATCCTTGATATCCATCAAAAAGGCCTCCTACAAAAATTTGTAGAATACTTCTGCGTAATAATATTTTGATTTTCTTCGCTCAAGAGTCTTGATATCTATTTCTCAAAAACTAAATATTTTAGGTGGAGAATTGACGGATGCCTCAAAAATTATTCCTTCTGCTCATGATGGTGAAAGGAGGAGATCTGATGATGTCGCATCCATCATTACATCTGATAGCTTGGCACATTCGCAGGAATTTCATGTGCCGAATGAGGTGTTGATTATTGCTCCAAAGAGAACCGACAGGGCGCATGCCCCCCACAAGGATTTGTAGCAGTATAAGAAATGACGATGCGTGCTGGTTTGAGATTTCCTCCAGCACCCGAGTTACTTGAAATTTTCAAGCATGCGGCGTTGCCTACCCCATTTTTTATGTAGACGCTAACAATTATAGTGGGTTGACATATTTTTTAGAGAACGTGAAGCGTCTCTAACCGTAGAACATCTGTCAAAAATGTGTAAATTTACAAGTGATTCTTATGGCCGGATTTCGTGCGAGCCAATAAGAAATGGTTGGATTTATAACGAGGGACCCTTCAAAAAATTGGTATAACTCATTCTTTTTTGCGAAAAATGAGTGGGGTCTTCCTGAAAAATGGATAAATTGAAAGAGTTGCCAAGCCTTTACATGTAGGAGAGAAAGATATTTTGAGAATTTTGAATTTTCCCAATACTGAATCTTCAACAGGATTGCGCTATATCAGTCGATGTGTGACAGAGGAAAGTCTTTAAAGTTGGCCTTTCTATTCAGGCAGGAGATCCCATGCAATTCGGTTGAAAAAATCTGAGAAGATCGTGAATAACTTCTACCGCTCTTAAGCATCCCGCAAGCCAATCTTCAAAGGTCAAAGAGTAACATCTTTCCGACCTAAAGAAGAGAAAATAAATGATAGCGATCCCACCAAGAATGATGGGGGAGGCAAGGAAGCTGCACGTTTCCGATATCGATACAATTTCTCTTGATTCAGATATTGAACTCGATCCTCAAGAATACATATCCCAGAAGATGTATTGAAGCAAACTTGTACGGCTACGACATGCTAATGAAATCTTGAGTAATTTCAATCTCTTTCCTCTTCTTTTTTTTCTTCTTTTTTTTCTTCTTTTTTTTTAACATAATTTAAATTTCTTATATAGATGATATCAAAAGATGGATATGGAATCCCGATTTGAATCAATTTTGAATAATTGGAATGATGAATTTGTAAAAGTTAAATATTTACAAGGAGAGTATAAACGAAGATTGGATGCAAAGATTAAAGAAATATCATCCTGAGAGCCAATTGACAGAATGTAGAACTGAAATGGCAATAATATCCACCTCTCTTTCTTCAAAATCGAGAAGCAAACCTTTCTCACCACGAGTTGATTGAGGCTCATGCAGAAATTAACCAGCAAAAAGAAGCTTTGAAAATGCTTCATTAGAAAGAAACGCTCTTGAGAAAGAGAACAGTAAAGTTACAAGATCATCTTCAACAAAAAGAAACGATCCCATTTGGATATTGAAGCCACATCATTAAGCAATTGAAGAATTCAAGAAGTCGCAATTTATCACAGAGATTCAAAGTTGTGCTCAAGAGGCTTTGAAAAATTATTTGTGATATGAAGTAAAGGATCTGGAGCTCAGAATCCGAAGAAGGCATTTACTCGTGGTTTCCTGAAGGTGTTCGTTGGTTTAATCGTAAGACTGGGTTGATATTGAAGGGCTTAATCCAAGTCAAGCATTCTGAGATTCTTCTCCAGACTCGAGCGATGAAGATATTGAAAGTGTAACTAGAAAAGGTTCTTTTCAGCGATGATGATGATATTGCATAAGATGTTTATTACTGTGTATTTTTTATCTATTTTTTTTAGAGATTTTTATATATCCATTTTGTTTCTAGAGAAATATACTGCTGTATATATATTAATTTTATGAAATATTAAAGTTTTTAAATTCTCTTAAGAATTTATGATTTATTTAGTTTAATAGTAAAAAATATTGTATTATTTATTTATTTATTATTCTTTTTTATTGATTGAAAGAAATAAGAGATATCCTTTTAGGATTTTAATCTATCCAATGTTGTGTTGTCAAAGCATTGCTTGATGACATTAACCTGTGTGGATGAGGTTGGATCAAATTACCTATAAGATTGATCATAAAATTTGAAAATGATGATATAATCTCTTAGGATGTTAAATCTATCAAAGTTTGTGTGTCAAAGCATCGCTTGGTGACATTAATCTGTGTGGATAAGGTTGGATCAAATCCCCCGGGATTGATCGTCTATTGATTGAGATACAATGAAATAGTGTTTTTCTCAAATCAATGCTATGCTAATGTTTTATTTTAGAGCCACTTAATTCTTCTATTTAAAGAAGGGCAAATGATAATGATCAAGCAAAGTTTTATATATAAAAGATAGTACCCAATTTTCATGATGAAATAGAAAGATACATAATGTTTAAATAGAAAATAATTTTTACTGATAAATTTTGCGGAGATTTCCAATACTTCAAGTACAGGGCAGTATTTTTCCGTCGCCACTTTTAACTTGAATGTTCCAGGTTTGACCATGGATGCCACCATATAAGGGCCTTCCCATAATGGTGATAGCTTGTTACGTTGGGGTCCTTTCTAGCTGCTTCAAGACTTGCATAACTAGATCTCCAACTGAGATGCATCGGGGTTTCACCTTTCGATTGTAGTGGCGAGCTTCTTTGATGATACGCCGCAATTTTAAGGGATGCCATGTCTCTTGTCTCGGGAAAAAATCCAAATGGTCTCGGAGTTTTTCTTCGTTATTGTTAAAGTTGAAAGTTTGCTCGGGACTCAATACAACCGGGATGATTGCTCCGTGCCAAAGCAGAGGTTGTATGCAGTTTCTCCTGTTGAGTTCTAGCGTTATGGCGTAAGCCCAAAAAACATTTGGGAGCTCATCAGCCCATTGCCCCCCGCCTTTTCAAGATGTGTTTTTAGTCCTTTAAGTAAACCGATTGTTAACATTCGTCTGTCCATTGCTTGAGGATGAGCCACAGCTGTAGGCACCAGCTGTATATGGAGGTCTTTGCAAAATGCTGTAAATATTTTTCCAGTGAATTGGGTTCCATTGTCATTGTTGATTTGCTGGAATACCAAAACACAAAAAATATTCTTCCATAACAAATGTTTTGCATTTGCTTCTGTAATTTTTGCGAGAGCTCGGCCTCCACCCCCTTGGTGAAGTAGTCCACTGCCAAGATGATAAATTTTCGCTGTCCGTAGCTATTGGAAATTGTCCCATTATATCAACCCCATGGGCGAAAGGCCAAGGGCTTTGAAATGACGAAAGTTTTAGTGGCTGGTAAATGCGTGAGATTAGAGTGTAATTGACAATTGTTACACTTCTAAGTGAACTCCAGTGCATCCTGCTTATTGTCGGCCAGTAGAATCCTTGTCTTAAGATTTTGTTGGCCAATGCTTTTCCTCCAAGATTTCCCCGCATATACCTGAATGAACTTCTCGTAATGCATAATCGGCCTCTGAAGGCAAAGGCACTTAAGAATGGCCCGCTGAAGGGTCGTTTATATAATTCTCCACTAATGACACTAAAGTTAGCTGCTTGCCTTTGGAGTCGATGCAGTTGTTGGATCTTCATGGATAGCACTCCTTCTTGTAGAAAGATAGTATAGATCAATCTAAGAAAGCTCTTTGGCTCGTCGATTGATTGTAAACCATGGTCCTTCGATGCTAGGAAAGTGTACTTCTTCGATATATTTCTCTGAAAATGTCACCGTTTAGTGATGTAGCAGTTTCGAAAGAGTATCTGCACGAGTGTTTTTGTTCCCGAGGTATATGAATAATTTCAAATTTCTCATGCGGTGAGAAGCGACTTCACTATATCACAATATCATGCTAATTGTGGATTTTGAGCCTCAAATTCTCCTCTAACTGAGAGACTACGAGTTTGCGAGTCAGAATGGACTATTAAATTTTGCATTCACACTATAACTAGGCCTCAGCCCAGCAACAAGAGCTTCATACTGTAAAACCCTTCAAAAAGCTGATTTTTTTTGTGCAGTTCGTCTGTACGAACTGGGTTTAGTAGACGAACTGAAGAAATTTGTGAAGAAATCTGCCATTTTCGTCTGTACGAACCTGGAGCCAGTCGGGGAACGATCCGTCTGTACGAACTATCCAGAGAGCAAGTCGCCCGGACGAATTTGGATTTCGCTGTACGAAATTTGTCCAGAGAAAACCCATCGTACCAGGACGAAATTTGGATCGTCAGGACGATCAGTGTTAATAAATACGGATTTGAGATATTTTGTGATCATTTTGGAGAGAGAGAAAAGGCAAGTGAGAGAAAGAGAAGGAAAGAAAGAGGAGCTTGGTTTTGGAGCCCGTGGAGCGCTTTTCGTCCGACGACGCAGTAGAAGATTTGTTTATCTCGCGTAAGGACTCCGAATCCTGTTTTCTGTTTTCAAAGAGTTGATTTTATCGAGATATGTCCGGATTTATATTTTTTGTAGTCGAATAATTGACCCTATGATGATTGACACGACTTTCACCGCACAACTTTTAGAGTGTTATAGATATGATTATTCTACACGAATTTGACTGTATTCTACGATTCTTTCCGGTCGGATGGTTCTACGCGGTTTTTATGCGAATAGAAATTATTCAATATGTTTTCTGACTTGGTTTCTATAGAATAATAGTCTTGAATTGATGCCGTGGTTATTCTGTTGTAATTTGGGAAAATTCAAAATTTGTCTTTTGCAGGATTTTTGTGGTAAAATCGATAGACTACTGTTACTCTGCCCGATTTTTGTAGATTCCTGATTTGAAGAAATTGATAGATTGAATCGATATGCCTATGATATTGATATGATTGCTCTAATATTGATTATTGATTGTTATATGATAAGAAACACTATAACCTGGTTGAACATTTGGTTGGAGAGTGATACCTGTACAGGATGTGGCCGACGGGCTTTCCTTTAAATCATAGATCATGGATCACTGGAATAAAGATGGGAGTCATAAGGAGATTATAGCCGACGGGCAGCCGACATAGAGTGACGACTCTTTTCATAGAACCATGTATTGATATCTACAACAGCAATATGAATTCTACAACAGCAGACATGACATTGATTATACATTGTTCATATTATCGTATTGATTGCATGTTTAATGATATTTGATTTACGGAATTTTACGATTTGACGTGATACGTATCGTACTTTCACTGGATTTCATCGATTGACTACTGAACATTGATACTACTGAGCATTGTTATAGACATTAATAGATATAGATACTGTATTGATAGCATGAACATGGACATCGTACACTGCCTACCGATTCATTGATATTGCTGCCTATAGATTTTATAGACTCGCTGCTGCCTACTGTTCTGCACCGTATGACTGTTGTATAGATTTCTTGTCAGAATGGATTGAAATTTATCGTAATTGCTTTCCTCGTTGATTTCATTTAAATAATCTATGATTTGACCGTATTGATTGGATTGACGGATATGATTTATATGATTAAATTGAAATGATTGATTTGCCTGCGCTGCATGACTGGTTTTATTGACTATTGATTTTCGGATTGCATCGATTATGATTTGATTTCCACTGCATAGACTCATTGACCAAGATTGACCTGATATAGATTGAATGACTGTGATTGACTGACGATGCATATTGATAGATAGCCGTGCTTTGATTTCAGTTATAGGTATTAGGTGACCTGCTGGGCCGTTTGTAAAGCTCATATATGTGGTTGATATTTTCAGGTCAGGGCTCGGGAGCAGGAGAAGGAATTGATTCCAGATCTTCAGGTTTTTTGTCTTTGATCGATAGATGATTCTTTTGTACTCAGGACAGGATAGATTCTCTACTGTATTGATATGTTATATTTCCTGAGTATTGTATATGATGTTTTGAGATGTGAACCGACTTGTATATTGATGTTTAAATTTTATAGATGTGTGATAGATTGCTTACTGAAGGTTTATAGATAACTCTGGTAAATTGTTGTAAATTGATTGAATTCTTTCCAAGTTAGATCTTGGGGCTCACAGTTGGTATCAGAGCAGTGTTATGGAGAATGGATTGTTTTACAGAGTTGTAGGTTTGGATTGAGAGTTGGGTAATTGGGTAGCTTTAAGAGCTTCATTGGCATACATCATTGCATGTGTGTGAATCATTAGTTTTGAATTGTGCATGTGAAAAAGATATGGATCCTCCAGCAGAATCCAGTGCACCAATGAGCAACACAGCGCAGCTCAGTGCCTTCAGAGAGTATGATGCAGTTGGCATGCGATTGCCATGTTATGGGGATAGCCCAGAGCAAGATGAGTGGAAGCAAGGAAGAAGAGGTAGACAGACATTTGCAGATGTTCCACAAGCGAAGCCTCCGTTGTTTAAAGGAGCTGTGGGACCACCTGCATGAGGATTGGATCCTGGAGAGTAAAAAAGATTTTTGTCAGCATGCAGTGTCGCGGAAATATAAAAGGTACCATTAGCTGTGTTCCTATTGAAGGAGAAGCGGAGAGATGGTGGATAGGACCAGCAGAGAGAGAAATTCCAGGGAAAAACCAATGCGAGATCACCTGGGATGAGTATCACTGCATGTTCAGGATTGGTTTGTACCACCGTCAGCTCAGCGACAGATGCGAGGAAGCTTTCATGAGATTGAGCAAGGCCGTAAGTCAGTGATGCAGTACGAGGCCGAGTTTACTGGCACTTCGAGGTACGCTGCGTCATCTGATTCCTACTCCCGGAGAAAAGTGCTATAGATTTTCTACATGTATTAATAGAGAGCGGAGGCATCCACTAGTACCCTTTCCGGATCCATGAGTTTTCTGAGCTAGTGGAGCGAGCTCGATTGAGAGATTGATTTAGCAACACCGTACCCAGGAACGAGGATACCAGAAGGGAGAGAGATGAGGTACGACGAGATGATCTTATAGAGACAGAGATAGAGAGAAGAAGCAGGTATGAGGGTTTCGAAGGATTCTGCATCGGGCATCTGCATCACGATCTGCATCGGTAGTATCGTCTGGTGGTTCTGGCGAGTGCATTCACTGTGGTAAACGACATGCGGGTCGGTGCCTATTGACGGGACAGTGTTTTTACTGTGGACAACAAGGGCACAGAGCATAGATTGTCCTCAAAAAGGACTGGTGGAAGACGATTTCTGGCACGGGTTACAGGACAGCAGAGGACTGTTGGCTCGGGCCTACAGTGAGAGATCAGCAACAGGATGGTTGAAGACTGTCAGGGATCAGAGGGAGACAGTTGCACCCGACCTCCTACACTTCCTCCAGTGGTGCCACGCATCTACAGTCTACAGGTTTAACAACATCGTAGGATCAGCAACGACCAGAAGGTTCTACTGTAAGATAGATTTGACTAACCAATTGATATTGACAAAGAACATTGCATATTGACATGTGATATGATTGCTGTTTGTTTTTATGGATTCCGACGAGTTTTGTATTTGATTTTGATTCGATTTTGATTTTGATTTGAGTTTTGATTGGACGGATTTGCTTTTGTACGATTTTGCATTCGATCCTTTAAGGAAATGTTGAGGACGCATTTTTCTTAAGGTGGGTAGAATGTAAAACCCATCAAAAGCTGATTTTTTTTTGTGCAGTTCGTCTGTACGAACTGGGGTTTAAGTACTGGACGAATGAAAAATTTGTGAGAATCTGCCATTTTCGTTGATACGAACCTGGAGCAGTCGGGACGATCCGTCTGTATGAAATCTATCCAGAGAGCAAGTCGCCCGGGACGAATTTGGATTTCGTCTGTACGAAATTTGTCAAGAACCCATGTACCAGACGAAATTTGGATCGTCCAGGACGATCAGTGTTAAAAAAATCGGTTTGAGATATTTGGATTTCATTTGGAGAGAGAGAAAAGGCAAGTGAGAGAAAGAGAAGAAAGAGAAAGGAAGCTTGGTTTTGGAGCCCGTGGAGCGCTTTTCGTCCGACGACGCAGTTAGAAGATTTGTTTTAACTCGCTGTAAGGACTCCGAATCCTGTTTCTGTTTTCAAGATGTTGTATTTTTATGAGATATTCCGATTTATATTTTTTGTAGTCGAATAATTGACCATTTGAGATTGACAGACTTCCCGCACAACTTTTAGAGTGTTATAGATATAGATTATTCTACACGATTTGACTGTATTCTACGAAATTTCTTTCCGGTCGGAAATAGGTTCTACGCGGTTTTTATCGAATAGAAAATTATCAGGATGTTTTCTAGACTGTTCTATAGAATAATAGTCTTGATTGATGCCGTGGTATTCTGTTGTAAATTGGAGAAATTCAGAATTTGTCTTTTGCAGGATTTTTGAGTAAATTCGATAGACTACTGTACTCTGCCCGATTTTTGTATGTATTCCTGATTGACTGAAATTGATAGATTGAATCGATATGCTATGATTAGAATGATATGCTCTAATATTGATTATTGATTGCTTTTGATACTGAAACACGTATACCTCTGGTTGAACATTGGTTGGAGATGATACCTGTACAGGATGGTGGGCCACGTGCTTTCCTTAAATCTTAGATCATGGATCATGGATATAACGAGGAGTCATAAGAGATTTATGACCGACGGGCAGCCGACGGGCAATAGAGTGACGACTCTTTTCATAGAACCATGTATTGATATCTACAACCAGCAAATGAATTCTACAACAGCAACATGACCATTGATATACATTTCAGTATTATCGTATTGATTGCATGTTTAAATGTATTGATTTACGGATTTTACGGATTTGATCGGGTTTACTGTATCGTACTATTTCACTGATTCATCGATTGACTACTGAACATTGATACTCACTGAGCATTGTATATAGACATTAATAGATAATAGATACTGAATTGATAGCATGAACATGGACATCGTACTACTGCCTACCGTTCATTGATATTGCTGCCTATAGATTTATAGACTCGCTGCTGCCTACTGTTCTGCCCGTATTGACTGTTGTATAGATTTCTGTCAGAAAGGATTGAAATTTATCGTATTGCTTCCTCGATGATTTCTCATTAAATAGATCGTATGATTTGAGTATTGATTGAGATTGACGGATATTGATTTATTGATTAAATTGAATGATTGATTTTGTCTGCCGCTGCATTGAACTGGTTTTATTGACTATTGATTTTCGGATTGCATCGATTACATGATTTGATTTTCCACTGCATAGACCCATTGACCATTATGATAAGATTGATTGACTGGATGACTGACATGCATATTGATAGCATACCGTGCTTTGATTTCAGTTATAAGGAAATAGTGTGCCCTGCTGGCTTTGTAAAGCTCATTATATGTGGTGATATTTTCCAGGTCGGCTCGGGAGCAGAGATAGGAATTGATCAGATCTTCAGGTTTTTGTCTTTTTGATCGATAGATGATTCTTTTGTTACTCAGGACAGATATTTATTTCCTACTTGTATTGATAGTTTAGTTCCTGAGTATTTATATGATGTTTTGAGATGTGAATCGACTTGTAATTGAGTTTAAATTTATAGATGTGTGATTAGATTGCTTATGAAGGTTTATAATAACTCTGGTAAATTGTTGGAAATTGATTGACGTTCTTTCCAAGATTGAGATTCTTGGGGCATCACCATACTCAGCGACATTATTAGTTGCAGAAATTTAGACGCAGCCCAATTCAATAGTAGTATGATGAGGAGAGATTAACAAAATTCCAGCCCCAGCCTTCCAGAAGCTCCATCAACAATAATGTCCAACAAGGAAAAGAGAAAAGCTGGATTGGTGTTTCATCAGAAATTCGGAACAGTACATTCGACACAAAATCTGCCAAGACTTGTGAATTTATATCTGGTCTGGGTAAGAAGTGATGTCAAACTCTCCCAGTTCTATTGACTATTAATTAACCTTCCTAAGCTTCGGATTTTTTGAAGGATACTCTGTAAACGGAAGATTTAGTAAACCCAATGATGAGCTTGAAAATATGACCTAATTTCTAGCAGAAATAAAACATCAAAGCTGTCTTGTCAGCTAATGGGTAGCGTCCCTCAGCTCAGAAAGAATTTTACTGACATAGTATACTGGTCGTTGAATAGCATTTTCTTCTCGAACTAGACACTGAGCTTATGGCATCGAAGAGACAGCTAGATATAAATATAACTTTTTCTCCTTGCATTGGTTTTACAGAAGAGGGGGTGAAGCCAAATAAGTTCGAAGTTGTTCAAAAGCAGCTTGACATTCATCTGTCCATTGAAATCCCTTATTCGGGCATTTCTTAGTATTTTGAAGAAAGCAAATATTTATCTCCGAACGGGCCAGGAAACGAGATAAGGCAGTTATTCTTCCGTTCAGACGTTGATTTTCTTTGATATTCCTTGGGCACCATATCTCTTAAAGCTTTGATTTTTTCAGAGTTAGCTTCTACGCCTCTATGAGTAACCATGAATCCCAAGAATTCCCAGATGTGACTCCAAAAAACCCATTTGCAGGATTGAGTCGTATGTTGAAATGTCGAAGGAGGCTAAAACATTGTTCTAGATTAAAAATATTTGTGTCCTTTCAAGAGTTTTAACCAACATATCATCTAAATAACCTCCATTGAACGGCCTATGAGATCTTTAAAAATCTTATTCATAGGCGTTGATAAGTTGCCCCAGCATTCTTGAGTCCGAAAGGCATGCCTTATAGCAATATAGCCCCTTATCAGTTTTGAAAAGTAGTTGCTTCCTTCATATGCAGGATCCATTCTTATTTGATTATATCCAGAGTATGCATTCATGAAACTAACATTGATGTCCATATGTTGCATCAACTAATTGATCAATAACGAGGAAGTGGAAACTATCCTTTGGGCAAGCCTTATTGAGATCTGTGTAATCTACGCACATCCTCCACGCCCACTAGCTTTTTTAACCATCACGACAAATTTGCAAGCCAAGTTGGATATATACTCTCTTATGAACCAGCCTTCAAATGTTATCTACTTCTTGCTCTATAGCTTTTTGACATCTGGTGCAAAATTTCTCTTCTTTTGGATGTTGGTTTAACGTAGGATTTTCTTGAGAGAATGCATAATAATCTGTGGGTCAATTCCAGGCATACGCCGAACTCCATGCAAAAATATCTTGATTTGTTCGCAAAAAATCTTATATTGTATCTTTTCTTCATCAGAAGTAAAGACCCGATCTGCACCGTTCTAAGTGGATCTTCTTCTGATATAGAGACACAAATTAAATCCTCTACTGGGGAAGCTCTATAAAGGACATCTTCATTTTGCAGATCAAAATTTTCAATGCTTAAAGTAACAGATGGGCGAGGTTAAGCTTGTCTAAGATAGCAAGATTGTGCCTCCTGTTGATTTCCTCGCACTTCTCCAATATCCCTGTTGGAGTTAGGAATTTCATCTTCAGATGAGGCATTGAAGCGATAGCTTTAAAAATTGATTGCAAAGGTCGTCCAAAGATAGCATTATGCTGATTCTGACTTAACCACAATAAATTGAACTGAATGAGTAACTTGTCGAGGAAATTCCCCCATTGTGACAGGGAGCGTAATTGTTCCTTCAACCCCCACTGGACGATTGTCAAATCCATACAATGGTCCAGCGGCAGGTTGAAGCTTCTCTCTAGCCAACCCTATACTAAGAAAAGTTGAGTAAAAAAGAACATCAACAGAACTCCCATTATACAATTAAGATTCTTTTAACATTGCAACATGGATCTTCATACCACATTAATGACAAGTGGGTCTTGGTGCGGAGTATGAATTCCTTCTAATTAGAATCCCCAAATATGATGGAGTGATCAAATCGTGCCTTCTTTAGAGTTGATTCCTCCGGGCTGGTGAGTAAGACTTGAGAGGATATTAAGGGTCCTCAGTGCAATAGTTTCAATTTCCCAACTATCTGGCGGTTTGGTATGCTGATGCTTTTGTTGCTGTTGATGCTGCGCTGTTGATTCTGCCCCCCAGCAGGATTAGCCTCATTTTGCACATGTGGATTTTGAGTGAATTGATGAAAATATCCCTGTTGAATTAGCCTTTTAATTTCTTCCTTCAATTGTCTATAAGCTTCAGTTGTATGCTAGCGGCTTCGATGAAAATGACAATAATAATCTTGATTTCAGAATTTGTGCTTTAGTGGTTGGGGCTATTTAATAGTTTGCTCATGTTGTATAGTCATAAGAATATTAACACGAGTTTGTATTCAACGGAGTGTACTCCTTCTTTGGCCTGTAATCCCGATTTTGCTGAGGGGTCGTGGTGGAAGATCTTGATTCCTCTTTTGAGACTTTTGGGCTCCAGCCCCAGCTTCGTGGCCATTTTTTTTCTTATTAGAAGGCTTGCAAATTATTTTCGATGAGCATGATAACCTCATCAGCAGTAATTTGAGCTTCTACTCTGTGAATTAAGTCAGCATAAGATTTAACAAATCTTTTTAAAAGAGAACATTTTGGTTATATAAATGTACATATAATATATCAAAAGCTAAAAGTTGCTTTTTAATATGAGCAGAAATTAAATTAATTTTTGCTGTTCATTTTCACGTCTGGACAAATCGATTGGATTTTATATGATTTTATAAATGTCAAGAAACGTGCAAAATCACTCCAAGATTTCAAGTTGACAAATGCTAGGCCGGCAGTTTTTTTTTTTTTTAGTGGAGTAGCCCCAAATTTTATTAAGACAACAAGAAAAAATACAACAGTCAAACCAAGCCAACAATGCACACAAAAGCTAAAACTCCCAACACTACAAAAGGCCTAGTTAAGCAGATAAAATAAGAAGACTCAGTTTAACAATCCTGCATCCACCGAGTAGCTCAGAGACGACCATCCATTGGCGTAATAAGCCACAAAGCAACCAGCCGAAGTACAATAAGCAACACCAAAAGACACTAGTCATACAAACCACCAAGGTTGCCAACTCGAGGCACACCCAGGGTTGAACATGATTGCCTCATCATAGTTCACCAACCAAACGAAAAGCCACACAAGCACAACAAAAATATCTATTTTTTCTTGATTTATTTTTAGATATATTCCTAGCACTAGTAGAAATAGCTTGATCAACAAATCGGCCTGCCGTGGAATTGAACTTATCATGAGGATCTTGGAACTCATTTTCATTCTCATCAAAATCATCGTCAGACACATTTAACCAATCTGAATGGTCCACATAAGATTTACACACTAAGGTGGCCAGATGGATTTTTAACTCCGCATTGGACACAACCGAAATATGAATATCAACAACAGTTGTCGGCAAAACCAAGTTAACAAAAGGACAAATCACATCCCCACTCAAAGTCCCTTCATGAACAACCAAAGCCTCAACACTCCTAATATCCATAGAATCATAATTACCAGCCGCCTCTAAAGGAGTAGAGGCTAAAAACACACAACCATCATGACCCATAACATCAAATGAGTTTGGACCCGAAAAAACTGGCATCACCAAATCAGAAAAAAATACTTCGTCATCTTCAACATTAGGGGGAGATGGAGTTGGTGTCGGAACATGATTAACAAAGCAAGGGATAGGGCTCATGGCACCCACATCATTAGAATCCATGCCTGCATTATCCCAATTAATACTAGCAGCTTCTTTACACCCACTAGAACCAACATAGATAACAGGGATACCAGAATCTCTATTAACGCCTCAATCATTAACATTTTAATTATCCGAATCAACATGACCCTCAGCCAAAGCCATAGGAAAAACCTCACAGCCAACAGTCCTTAGAACTGAAGTTTCCGCCAGACACAGATCCTCCCCAACTTTATCCTCATTAACAGCCAAAGAAGATACACCCCAAGCTTGACACTTAACATTCCCAGTAGAAAGAGAATGGGAATTAGACAAAGATGCAAAAGCACACTGACCCCTAAGATGACCAAGCCGCTTACAGGACTTACAGAAATCAGGAAAAAACCTCTATTTGCACCTTTTGGATATAAACAAACACCTCAGACCCAAGCCAAATTTGAGACAGAAAGATTTAGTAATGTCCAGCTCCACTAAAACACGCGCAAGGGATGGCCTAGATCCTACAGAAGTTGCAGTATCAACCTTCAAGGGCCAACTGAATATAGAACCCAAGGCGTGTAGGATACGGGGAGAGTAAAGATGATGTCTCATATTAGGAAAGGAAAACCAAATCAGTATGACCGAAGATTCACAACCAATATTCAGGAGCGGAGACCATTTAGTGAGTTTCATGAAACAATTATTCACCAGGTAGGAACGATAGAAAAACACTATGCTATAATCTATATCATTAGAAAGTTTAATCAGAACATGCGTATGATATAGAACCATGACAGAGAATTCGGAATTAAGTTTCAGAGCGAAAAAAAATTTGCGAATAGCATCCAGAGATGGATGTTGCGTGGAAAAAAAACCGACCAATGCGAATTGAAATGACACATAAAGAGCTCTAATTTCATTATCAGAAATCCATAACGAGGGTAAACCACGAAAATAGCCTTGACGGAGCTCAGGAAAACAATCCGACGAGGGAGAACCGTAAAGGGCATCAGCAAACGACCGTGATTTAAATGTGCCATTCAAAAAACCAGGATCAACAACATGCCGGACTGCCATTCCGGCCGCAAAGGGCCAGAGGAGGAAGGTCGAGGATTTCAAACCAGAAAAAAAAAACAACGGAGAAAGCCGAACAACAAGAAGGGAAGGAAAGGAAACTTCCCTGAAGACTCCAGACGGATGCAAACCGAGAAACGGAGGTGGAGAGCATCAAAATCACACCGAAAGAGCAGCGAGGGCAAAGCCCTAGCAGAGCGAAAGGAGTGTCGCGGAGATTTTAAAATAAAATATACGACTTGATGCTCTCATTAACAACCAAAGATGATACACCCAAAGCTTGACGCTTAACATTCCCAACAGGAAGCAGGAAGAGAATGAGAATTAGACAGAGACGCAGAAGCACACTGACCCCTAAGATGACCAGCCAAAGAAGCTAGGAATATATGCTAGGCCGGCAACTTGGCATTAACACTAGGCCGAAATTTTTGACCGAATGGAACTGAATGAATTGAATGGAATAAACAAATTTTTGAACGAAATTTATGCTCCTCCGTTCATTTTTTTTTCTTTTCAAAATGAATTCTGAATTTATTATATTTGTTTTGAAATAAATATAGTAAACAAATTTTATTTGTCTATTTATGTATTATTTTTATATCAAAAATAAATTTAATAATTGGAGATTCATGATGACTAATTTTTTATTCCAATATAATGACAATTTTTTTTTAAATTGCAATTGCTAAGTTGACTCGAGTATCATTATATTTAAACTTATTTATTTATACAGATTTTGATGGAGATTAGGAATAACCCGAGTTACAATAATGGTTAAAATTATTTATTTACTTATTTTACTGAGCCTATGTTGTAATTGATCTTTAATTAAATATAATAACATTTTAAGATAGGGTAACATTTTTCTTATTATCAGGCCTCTTATCACTCAACTATTTGTTCATTCAAAGAGCAAATTCTCAAAAGCATAGCTTTCCAGGCATGGAGAGGTGAGTGGACAATGCAAACGAGTCGATCTAAGCTCGAGTTATTTCAGGCTTGAGCTTGTATTTGATTAATTAAATGAGTTCGAGCTTGAGCTTTATTTGAGTTTAAATCGGCTCACGGGCTGGCTCGTTTATTTTGAAAGAGAGAAAATGATTATAATTCAGGCAATTATTATAATAAAATGATAAAAAAAATGAAACATTAGGGCTAAATTAATAAAGAATCACTTAATAAGAAGGTTATATATAGTTTCTTGCCTTCGATCAGCCCTCTGCCGTGTGGTCGCTCGGATGGCTTCGATTCGTTTGAGTGACCAAGGCTTTCTCAATGGTAAAAACTATCCTCGTTTATTTCTTGAAGCTTTGTCTGGAGCTTCTCTCGTGAATGATTTTCCCGACCTCAAATCTACGACCCATCGCAGGGTTTCGTCCCTGTGGATTTTTGAAGAGGAAATCATTGCTTTGGCTCAACCCTTCCAGTATGCATTTGTTGGTAAATTTCTGAACCGTTGCCCTCCTCTAGAGTTGTTTCGTAAGTTTTTCCTTAATTTGAAGTTAATTGGTGAATGTTTGACGACGGTTTTGGATTCAAGACATGTTTTAATTAAGCTAGTAAATGATTTGGATTTTAGTAGAGTTTTCACTATAGGAAAATATCTCATTACCAGTGAAATTTCCGCCATAAACATGCAACTTTTTTGTAGTGTTTCTCTCATCATTCTTATTTCGTTTCGATTTGCACATGAAATTATTTAAATGGTCGTCGTTTTTTGATGTCTCTATGGAATATCCGATCATTCCTATCTATCTCTCTTTTCCTAATCTTAGGGCTCATCTTTTCTCACCACGTATTCTTCACACTTTGGGTTCACTTTTTGGCCGCCCTTAGAAAACTGATAATGCCACTACCGTTTGTTCTCGACCATCTATTTCTAGGATGTTTGTTGAACTTGATATGTGTGATGCCCCAGATATCAATAATAAAAGGATTCGTCTGACAGTCTTGATCAATCTCCATTCCTGCTCCCTTGCTCGGACCTGAAAATTTCAACCACATATAATGAGCTTACTAGCCCAGCAGGTCACCAAAGCCTACAACTGAAATCAAAGCACAATCGAAATAATATGCAGGTCAATCAAATCAAGTCAATCAATAGGCTATGATCAATGAATCTATGCAGATACGGAAATCAGATCAAATCGAATCAAATCAGATCCATAGTCAATGCAACGGTAAAAATATCGATAAATCAATACGACACAGCAATCAAATCAGTAAGTGCTTCCAGTCAGTATCTATCCATTGTAGCAGTGTCTATAAATCAAGACTATCAATTCAATCAATCGTGTCATCTAGTCAATCCATTGTATCTATAACATCTATCAAATCGATAGAATATCTGTATCAATCAATATCATCAATTAATTCAATAAGAGACTCGTGTCAGAACGTACTCTTGCAAATCAGTCAATCCCATTATTCAATACGATTTACTCGATATCCATATACAATATTCAATGACACCACCGCAGCGAGGAAAATTCAATAATGACGACGTACGATGCTACAATCGGGAAATCATCTCAATCAATAGAGCACTTTCCAGTCAATTATATCTATCAGCAGGGAAATCCATAGAACGATCAAATCAATAACGTCAGAACAATTGAAATCAAATCCATACAATGAAATCATCAGGTCAATTGAAGTCAATACAATCAGCTCCATAAAGAATTCTATCCTACGATAAATCAAATCCATACGGCAATAATCAATTCAATCAATCAATCGATAATCGGCACGACGAATCAATGTATCAGTATATCAATAACATGTCAGAATCTGTCGTATCAATAGTAATTCATATCGATGTCGATGTCGGTATCTATCAATCAATCCAATCTATATCCTCAATCAATCCAATCTATATCCATGTCGCTGTCGATATCTATGAATTAATACAAAGAATCCATATCAATATCGGTGCCATTATCTATGAATCAATACATTCCATATCCATAATCCATAGATCAAGTCGATACGATCGGTAGCAATGAATCAATACAATAAGATAAATCCGTCGATGAAATCAATCGGAAAAGCAATACGATAAATCTCAATCTATCCTATCAATAAATCAATTGCAGCAAGTCAATACAATGCAAAATCAATAGTATCAATAAGTCTATAAACAATGTCAATAAATCTATAATATCCATATCCATAGCATCAATGAATCTATACAATATCTATATTCACCCATGTCCATATCAATGTCAATAATCAATAGTATCCATGCTCAATGATCAATCAATGAAATCCATAAATCCGTACAATACAGGAAATCCGATCAAATCAATAAAGCAGAATGTCAATATAGTAAACATGCATTCAATACAATAATACTGAACAAGTACAATCAACTGGCTATGTTGCTGTTGTAGAATTCATATTGCTGTTGTAGATATCCATACGTTGGTTTCAATAAAAAGAGTCGTCACTCTATTGCCCGTCGGCCGCCCGTCGGCATATCTATAAACCCCTTATGACTCCCATCAATAGTGCTGTTGTAGATATCCATAATCGATGTTTAAAGGAAAGCCCGTCGGCCCACCATCCTGTACAGGTCAATTCAATCTCCAACTAACGTTCAACCAAGTTCTACTTGTGTTTCAGTATCAATAGTCAAGTCAATAGTCAATTCAATAATCAATTCAATAATCAATTCAAAAATCAATATTAAAGCAATCTAGAACAATCATATCAATAGTCATATGCATATCAATTCAATCTATCAATTTCAGACAAATCAGAAATCATACGAAAATTGGGCAGAGTAACGGCAGTCTATCAAATTTACACAAAAATCCTACAAAAAGCACAAATTCCAAATTTCTCCAAATTACCATCGAATATTCACGACATCAATACAAGACTATTATTCTATAGAATCCAAGTCAAAACACGTCCTGATATTTTTCTATTCAATTAAAATCGCGTAGAATCAATTCCGACCGGTAAAATCGTCGCAGAAAATACTCAAATCGTGTACAATAGTCATATCTATAACATACCAAAAGTTGTGCGATGAAAGTTGTGTCAATACAAAATCAGGTCAAAAGTTCGACTACGAAAACACAAAACAGTGCACAACTCGGTCAAAACTCAATATCTTCGAAAACAGAAATAGGATTCGGAGTCCTTACCACGAGATTTTCATTTTTCCCAACAGCAGCGTCGGACGAAAAGCGCTCCGCTGCCTCCGAAACTCAACCTTTCCCTCTCTTTTCCTCTCTTTCTCTCACTTCAAAATATCTGATATTTTAAAAATGATTTTCTCTCTCCTAGAATCGAGCTGATTTGCTTATAACTTTAGTCTGATCGTCCTGGCCGATCGCCACATCATCCTGGACGATCAGAACAAAATCACATCGGCCTGGACTGCTTTCAGGGCGATTCTCAGGACGATATTTTGAACAGTACAGATCGGACTGGACGATGTCCAAAATCGTCCTGGACGATCCTGGGAGGAAAATCTTAATCAGAGAGAAAAAGTAAGGGAACGAGGTCTCACAATATGACCAAAAGTTATCCTAAGACTGTTTGGATTGGTCCCGATAACCTAGAGTACATTCAAAAGTTTGTTATGAAAATTTTCCGCCATTTTGTGAACATAGCAAGTCGTTGGGGCATAGCAAAATTGATTGTTTTATTCTACACCCTCATTTAGATAGAGCTCCTCCCAAACATGTGGGAAATGAATTTGAGGATCTTCGTGTTATCCTTAATGATTCTGTTGTTGATGTTGAGCTACCTTTGCAAAATAATATGGTTCATTTGGATGCTGGTCTTTTCCAACATCGGATTTGTGATTCGGTTCCATTGATTGTGGCTAAGCCGGTTGTGCATTATGTGGGAAATGGGAATGACATTATGTCTCTGGAAGTTGTGGAACCTTCTATTGTTCATGTAGCACTTCCCTCTGTTGACTCTTCTTTGGTGGAGGGTGGTATTGACAATTTTAATATGGTTTGTTCAGATTTTAATGCTCCTACCGTAAATAATTATGTTTTGCAAGTTAATTATCCTTTAAGGGAGTTGGCTTTTTTATGTTTAAGATACTTCTGAGGATATTAATGTTGTGGTTAAAAATATACCGATAACACCTGCTTCTGATATCCAAACGATTGTTGGTGTGATGGTGCTGGCTGAAGGAAGTTGTTTCTGATTTTAACCTTGAGGATAAGGTGTTTTTAAAGGAGCCTTCTTGTGCCTTTGTTGTAGCGTGTGATGATTCTACAGTGACTTCGCTGGATACAACTGTCTCGCCTACTATTGTGCCTTTTATCGTTGTCCCGGTTAATCTTATTTCAAACAATGAATTGAAAGCTCATTTGGATCTAAAAGGGAAAGATTCTTGTGCGGTGCAATCAGATTGGCTTTGTTGCGGACTAGAATATACGCGGCAGTAGAGTAAAAAATATAATGTCTTAGCAATATACGTATATCCAGCACACCAACAGATAATTAAGGGAGAAGCACCAGAAACTTTTTTACGTGGAAAATCCGAAAAGGGAAAAACCACGGGGCCTGGCCCAGATGAGAAATTTCCACTATATCTGGATTGGTTACAACGTTTGATTCGCTTCTTTACTTGGAGATGCTAGATTTACAGCAAGTTAATAACAGACAAAAATCGGATGATGATTGATGGACCGACCAAAATAAAGCAGTGGTTGGGAAAAGCTTCAACGACGGTTAGTAGAAAAACTCAGGCGATGGTTGGCAGGAAACCCGGCGGTGGTCGGTAAGAAAACCTGGCGGTGGTCGGCAGGAACTCCGGCGGTGGTCGGCAGGAACTCCGGCGGTGGTCGGCAAGAACTCCGGCGGTGGTCGGCAGGAACTCCGGCGGCGGTGGTCGGCAGGAACTCCGGCAGTGGTCGGCAAGAACTCCAGTGGTGGTCGGCAAGAACTCCGGCGGTGGTCGGTGGCAAGAGAGCTCCCAAATTCCTCCCTTCTCTTCTTCTCCTTTCTCTTCACTTCTCCCCCTCTTCTCATGAGAAGAGTGGGGGGCTATTTATAGTTTTTGAGAGTGGCATGACTTGTAAATATATGAAGGATCAAGGGTAAGTTGGGAGTGGTTGGATGGACGGCCGATGTTGAGTCCTTTGATCATGAGTCGTTTGATGGACATTTGAATGTCTTAGTGATGTCGGAATTCAGTGATCTTGAGCTCGTTGGATTCGTCTCATTGAGCCGCTCGATTCGACTATAAGCTTGTTATGTTTGGGAAACCGTTTGGCAATCTAAATTGTGATTTGAACCTTCCAATGACGCTTCGGGTCCTTGATTTGGACTCATTTGGGCTCGGATTGAGTCGAATTTTGTGTTGATGGGTTCGTCTTTCCGAGACGCTCAGTTTGACTATAAGCTCGCTGAAATCGGAGTTCAGATGCTCCTGGATTTAATCTTTGAAGTTTCCAACTCAATTTTGCCTCAAGATTCGTGCATGATCAAGATAATTTTCTTATGATGTATCAGTTGCCCCCCTGTTTTTGGAAGTCGATGCTTGCAAAGTCCGAAAATATATATATTTGTACTTTTCTGAGCTGCTTATTTGAGCATATGAGGCAAATCGAATCTTACGACCCTAATTAGATAATAATGTATATACTCAAGTATTTCGATAACTATCCTTAATTATGATACTTATGATATCATACATTTATACCTAATATTATGATATTTAAGTCCCGAATATATTATTAAGTGATCAAATCACGACTAATATGATTAAATATATGTTACCTGTTATACATGATATAGGTTATGTGTTATATCTATTATTAAACTTTTTATTCAATATTGAACGTGTAGGCATATTCAGTTCATCTCCTTGATACTTAATTGATAGCTTGTAATAATTTATTAATATATTAATATAGTTGTAATTAAAATGAATGTGCCGCTGAAGTAAAATGTCCATTGAACTGCCTTCCAACAAAACGCCTACTCGGGAAGCAGCCGTCTCATTATATATTAATATTAACTTTTTATTATTATAGTATGCTTTTTGACTTTACAAATTCCCAAAATTTCAGAAATAATCTTTTGAATTCCTCTGTTACATGAAGAATCGTATTTATAATGTGGATAGTTTAATTAGTCTTTTATCATGCCGCTCGGGATTATAATATTTAATTCCCAATGTTTGAATTATTGCCACTACTTGACTTTTAGCATTCTCAGGATTTATACATCCGGTTAAATTATATTAATAAGCTATGAGTTATATCAATTAGCAATTGTCTCTTAAAATTCTCAAATTATTTATAGAAATTTCTAGAGAGACTTTTCATCTACCCCACCATTCTTCCTATAAATACCTCTTTAGGAGGTGGAAGAAATCACAATCTCTTGTGTCATTCCAAGCCCTCCCCTTGGATTGATAGCTCGGAGATTGTCAGCGGCGATCAAAATCTTACTCTCTTATGCCGGTCCAAGCATTCCTCTGGATTGGTAGCTCGGGGAGTGTAGGTAGCGATCAAAGCGAACATTGGTGGCGAACATAGCCAAGCTCTCTTGTGCCGGTCCAAAATTTTCTTTGGATTGGTAGCTCGGAAAATTTTGACATTTGTTAGTCTTTTTCAAATTTGGAGACAAATATGGCTGACAATTCCAAATCTAACAATCAGCAAAAATCCTTGGATATCGCATCAAAAAGGCCTCCTTACAAAAATTTGTAGAATACTTCTGGTAATAATATTTTGATTTTCTTCGCTCAAGAGTCTTGATATCTTATTTCATCAAAAACTAAATATTTTTAGGTGGAGAATTGACGGATGCCTCAAAAATTATTCCTTCTGCTCATGATGGTGAAAGGAGGAGATCTGATGATGTCGCATCCATCATTACATCTGATAGCTTGGCAGCAATTCGCAGGAAATTTCATGTGCCGAATGAGGTGTTGATTATTGCTCCAAAGAGAACCGACAGGGCGCATGCCCCTCCACAAGGATTTGTAGCAGTATATGAAATGACGATGCGTGCTGGTTTGAGATTTCCTCCAGCACCCGAGTTACTTGAAATTTTCAAAGCATGCGGCGTTGCCTTACCCCATTTTTTATGTAGAGCGATAACAATTATAGTGGGTTTGACAGTATTTTTTAGAGAACGTGAAGCGTCTCTAACCGTAGAACATCTGTCAAAAATGTGTAAATTTACAAGTGATTCTTATGGCCGGATTTCGTGCCGAGCCAATAAGAAATGGTTGGATTTTATAACGAGGGACCCTTCAAAAAATTGGTATAACTCATTCTTTTTTGCGAAAAATGAGTGGGGTCTTCCTGAAAAATGGGATAAATTGAAAGAGTTGCCAAGCTCTTTACATGTAGGAGAGAAAGATATTTTGAGAATTTTGAATTTTCCCAATACTGAAAGTCTTCAACAGGAATTGCGCTATATCAGTCGATGTGTGACAGAGGAAAGTCTTTTTAAAGTTGGCCTTTCTATTCAGGCAGGAAGATCCCATGCAATTCGGTTGAAAAAATCTGAGAAGATTCGTGAAATAACTTCTACCGCTCTTAAGCATCCCGCAAGCCAATCTTCAGAAGGTCAAAGAGTAACTGACTTTTCCGACCTAAAGAAGAGGAAAATAAATGATAAAGCGATCCCACCAAGAGATGATGGGGGAGGCAAGGAAGCTGCACGTTTCCTGACTATCGATACAATTTCTCTTGATTCAGATATTGAAGCTCGATCCTCAAGAATACATATCCCAGAAGATGTATTGAAGCATACTTGTAGCGGGCTACGACATGCTAATGAAATCGTGAGTAATTTCAATCTCTTTCCTCTTCTTCTTTTTTTTTCTTCTTTTTTTTTCTTCTTTTTTTTTAACATAATTAAATTTCTTATTATAGATGATTCAAAAGATGGATATGGAATCCCGATTTGAATCAATTTTGAATAATTGGAATGATGAATTTGTAAAAGTTAAATATTTACAAGGAGAGTATAAACGAAGATTGGATGCAAAGATTAAAGAAATATCATCCTTGGAGAGCCAATTGACAGAATGTAGAACTGAATTGGCAATAATATCCACCTCTCTTTCTTTTCAAAATCGAGAAGCTAACCTTTCTCACCATGAGTTGATTGAGGCTCATGCAGAAATTAACCAGCAAAAAGAAGCTTTGAAAATGCTTGCATTAGAAAAGAAAGCTCTTGAGAAAGAGAACAAGAAGTTACAAGATCATCTTCAACAAAAAGAAACGATCACTTTGGATATTGAAGCCACATCATTGAAGGCAATTGAAGAATTCAAGAAGTCTGCAATTTATCATCAAGAGATTCAAAGTTGTGCTCAAGAGGCTTATGAAAAATTATTTGATATTGAAGTAAAGGATCTGGAGCGTCAGAATCTCGAAGAAGGCTTTACTCGTGGTTTCCTGAAAGGTGTTCGGTTGGTTAATCGTAAGACTGGGGTTGATATTGAAGGGCTTAATCCAAGTCAAGCATCTGAGGATTCTTCTCCAGACTCGAGCGATGAAGATATTGAAAGTGAACTAGAAAAGGTTCTTTTCAGCGATGATGATGATATTGCATAAGATGTTTATTACTGGTTGTATTTTATCTATTTTTTTAGAGATTTTTATATATCCATTTTGTTTCTAGAGATATATACTCTGGTTTATATATTAATTTTATGAAATATTAAAGTTTTAAATTCTCTTAAGAATTTATGATTTATTTAGTTTAATAGTAAAAAATATTGTATTATTTATTTATTTATTATTCTTTTTTTATTGATTTGAAAGAAATAAGAGATATCCTTTTAGGATGTTTAATCTATCCAATGTTGTGTTGTCAAAGCATTGCTTGATGACATTAACCTGTGTGGATGAGGTTGGATCAAATTCCTATAAGATTGATCATAAAATTTGAAAATGATGATATATATCCTCTTAGGATGTTAAATCTATCCAAAGTTGTGTTGTCAAAGCATCGCTTGGTGACATTAACTTGTGTGGATAAGGTTGGATCAAATCCCCCTGGGATTGATCGTCTATTGATTGAGATACAATGAATATAGTGTTTTTCTCAAATCAATGCTATGCTTAATGTTTTATTTTAGGACCACTTATATTCTTCTATTTAAAGAAGAGGGCAAATGATAATGATCAAGCAAAGTTTTACTATATAAAAGATAGTACCCAATTTCATGATGGAAATAGAAAGACTACATAATAGTTTAAATAGAAAATAATTTTACTGATAATATTTGCGGAGATTTCCAATACTTCAAGTACAGGGCAGTATTTTTCCGTCGCCATCTTTTAACTTGAATGTTCCAGGTTTGACCATGGATGCCACCATATAAGGGCCTTCCCATAATGGTGATAGCTTGTTACGTTGGGGTCCCTTTCTAGCTGCTTCAAGACTTCGCATAACTAGATCTCCAACTGAGATGCATCGGGGTTTCACCTTTCGATTGTAGTGGCGAGCTATTCGTTGATGATACGCCGCAATTTTAAGGGATGCCATGTCTCTTGTCTCGGGAAGAAAATCCAAATTGTCTCGGAGTTTTTCTTCGTTATTGTTAAAGTTGAAAGTTTGCTCGGGACTCCAATATCAACCGGGATGATTGCTTCCGTGCCAAAGCAGAGGTTGTATGCAGTTTCTCCTGTTGGAGTTCTAGCGGTAGTGCGGTAAGCCCAAAAAACATTTGGGAGCTCATCAGCCCATTGCCCCCCAGCCTTTTCAAGATGTGTTTTTAGTCCTTTAAGTATAGTCCGATTTGTAACATTCGTCTGTCCATTTGCTTGAGGATGAGCCACAGCTGTATGCACCAGCTGTATATGGAGGTCTTTGCAAAATGCTGTAAATATTTTTCCAGTGAATTGGGTTCCATTGTCAGTGATGATTTTTGCTGGAATACCAAAACGACAAATAATATTCTTCCATACAAATTGTTTTGCATTTGCTTCTGTAATTTTTGCGAGAGCTTCGGCCTCCACCCACTTGGTGAAGTAGTCCACTGCCAAGATGATAAATTTTCGCTGTCCGGTAGCTATTGGAAATTGTCCCATTATATCAATCCCCCATTGGGCGAAAGGCCAAGGGCTTTGAAATGACGAAAGTTTAGTGGCTGGTAAATGCGTGAGATTAGAGTGTAATTGACAATTGTTACACTTCTAAGTGAACTCCAGTGCATCCTGCTTTATTGTCGGCCAGTAGAATCCTTGTCTTAAGATTTTGTTGGCCAATGCTTTTCCTCCAAGATGTTCCCCGCATATACCTGAATGAACTTCTCGTAATGCATAATCGGCCTCTGAAGGCGAAAGGCACTTAAGATATGGCCCGCTGAAGGGTCGTTTATATAATTCTCCACTAATGACACTAAAGTTAGCTGCTTGCCTTTGGAGTCGTATTGCAGTTGTTGGATCTTCAGGTAGCACTCCTTCTTGTAGGAAAGATAGTATAGAATCAATCTAAGAAAGCTCTTTTGGCTCGTCGATTGATTGTATAACCCATGGTCCTTCGATGCTAGGAAAGTGTACTTCTTCGATATATTTTCTCTTGAAAATGTCACCGTTTAGTGATGTAGCGAGTTTCGAAAGAGTATCTGCACGAGTGTTTTGTTCCCGAGGTATATGAATAATTTCAAATTTCTCTATGCGGTTGAGAAGCGACTTCACTATATCACAATATCATGCTAATTGTGGATTTTGAGCCTCAAATTCTCCTCTTACTTGAGAGACTACGAGTTGCGAGTCAGAATGGACTATTAAATTTTGCACTTCACATTCTATAACTAGCCTCAGCCCAGCAATAAGAGCTTCATACTGTAAAACCCTTCAAAAAGCTGATTTTTTTTGTGCAGTTCGTCTGTACGAACTGGGTTTAGTACTGGACGAACTGAAGAAATTTGTGAAGAAATCTGCCATTTTCGTCTGTACGAACCTGGAGCAGTCGGGACGATCCGTCTGTACGAAATCTATCCAGAGAGCAAGTCGCCCGGGACGAATTTGGATTTCGTCTGTACGAAATTTGTCCAGAGAACCCATCGTACCAGGACGAAATTTGGATCGTCCAGGACGATCAGTGTTAATAAATATCGGATTTGAGATATTTTGGATTCATTTTGGAGAGAGAGAAAAGGCAAGTGAGAGAAAGAGAAGGAAAGAGAAGAGGAAGCTTGGTTTTGGAGCCCGTGGAGCGCTTTTCGTCCGACGACGCAGTTAGAAGATTTGTTTATCTCGCGGTAAGGACTCCGAATCCTGTTTCTGTTTTCAAAGATGTTGTATTTTTATCGAGATATGTCCGGATTTATATTTTTGTAGTCGAATAATTGACCCGATTTGAGATTGACACGACTTTCACCGCACAACTTTTAGAGTGTTATAGATATGATTATTCTACACGATTTGACTGTATTCTACGAATTTTCTTCCGGTCGGAATTGGTTCTACGCGGTTTTTATCGAATAGAAAATTATCAGGATGTTTTCTGACTTGGTTTCTATAGAATAATAGTCTTGTATTGATGCCGTGGTTATTCTGTTGTAATTTGGAGAAATTCAAAATTTGTCTTTTTGCAGGATTTTTGTGTAAATTCGATAGACTACTGTTACTCTGCCCGATTTTTGTATGATTCCTGATTTGACTGAAATTGATAGATTGAATCGATATGCCTATGATTATTGATATGATTGCTCTAATATTGATTATTGATTGCTTATTGATACTGAAACACGTATAACCTGGTTGAACATTGGTTGGAGATGATACCTGTACAGGATGGTGGGCCGACGGGCTTTCCTTTAAATCATAGATCATGGATCATGGATATAACGATGGGAGTCATAAGGAGATTATATGCCGACGGGCAGCCGACGGGCAATAGAGTGACGACTCTTTTCATAGAACCAATGTATTGATATCTACAACAGCAATATGAATTCTACAACAGCAACATGACCATTGATTATACATTGTTCAGTATTATCGTATTGATTGCATGTTTAATGTATTGATTTACGGATTTTACGGATTTGATCGGGTTTACTGTATCGTACGATTTCACTGATTTCATCGATTGACTACTGAACATTGATACTACTGAGCATTGTTATAGACATTAATAGATATAGATACTGTATTGATAGCATGAACATGGACATCGTACTACTGCCTACCGATTCATTGATATTGCTGCCTATAGATTTTATAGACTCGCTGCTGCCTACTGTTCTGCACCGTATTGACTGTTGTATAGATTTCTTGTCAGAATGGATTGAAATTTATCGTATTGCTTTCCTCGATTGATTTCATTTAAATAGATCGTATTGATTTGACCGTATTGATTGGATTGACGGATATTGATTTATTGATTAAATTGAAATGATTGATTTGCCTGCCGCTGCATTGACTGGTTTTATTGACTATTGATTTTCGGATTGCATCGATTACTGATTTGATTTCCACTGCATAGACTCATTGACCATTGACTGATATAGATTGATTGACTGTGATTGACTGACATGCATATTGATAGCATAGCCGTGCTTTGATTTCAGTTATAGGTATTAGGTGACCTGCTGGGCTTTGTAAAGCTCATTATATGTGGTTGATATTTTCAGGTCAGGGCTCGGGAGCAGGAGATAGGAATTGATCCAGATCTTCAGGTTTTTGTCTTTTGATCGATAGATGATTCTTTTGTACTCAGGACAGGATAGATTTCTCTACTTGTATTGATAGTTTAGTTCCTGAGTATTGTATATGATGTTTTGAGATGTGAATCGACTTGTATATTGATGTTTAAATTTTATAGATGTGTGATAGATTGCTTACTGAAGGTTTATAGATAACTCTGGTAAATTGTTGTGAAATTGATTGACATTCTTTCCAAGTTAGATCTTGGGGCATCACAGTTGGTATCAGAGCAGTGTTATTGGAAGAATGGATTGTTACCAGAGTTGTAGGTTTGGATTGAGAGTTGGGTAGATTGGGTAGCTTTAAGAGCTTCATTGGCATACATCATTGCATGTGTGTATCATTAGTTTTGAATTGTGCAGGTGAAAAAGATATGGATCCTCCAGCAGAATCCAGTGTACCAAATGAGCAACACAGCGCAGCTCCAGTGCCTTCAGAGAGTATGATGCAGTTGGCTACTGCGATTGCACATGTTATGGGGGATGCCCAGAGCAAGATGAGTGGAAGCAAGGAAGAAGAGGTAGACAGACATTTGCAGATGTTCCACAAGCTGAAGCCTCCGTTGTTTAAAGGAGCTGTGGGACCACAGGCTGCTGAGGATTGGATCCTGAGAGTAGAAAAGATTTTTGACAGCATGCAGTGTCCGGGAAATAGAAAGGTACCATTAGCTGTGTTCCTATTTGAAGGAGAAGCGGAGAGATGGTGGATTGGACAGCAGAGAGAGAAATTCCAGGGGAAAACCAATGCTGAGATCACCTGGGATGAGTTCACTGCAGTGTTCAGGATGTGGTTTGTACCACCGTCAGCTCAGCGACAGATGCAGGAAGCTTTCATGAGATTGGAGCAAGGCCGTAAGTCAGTGATGCAGTACGAGGCCGAGTTTACTGCACTTTCGAGGTACGCTGCTCATCTGATTCCTACTCCCGGAGAAAAGTGCTATAGATTTCTACATGTATTGAATAGAGAGCTGAGGCATCCACTAGTACCTTTCCGGATCCATGAGTTTTCTGAGCTAGTGGAGCGAGCTCGATTGATAGAGATTGATTTAGCAACACCGGTACCGAGGTACGAGGATACCAGAAGGAGGAGAGATGAGGTACGACGAGATGATTCTTATAGAGACAGAGATAGAGAGAAGAGAAGCAGGTATGAGGGTTCGAAGGGATCTGCATCGGGATCTGCATCACGATCTGCATCGGTAGTATCGTCTGGTGGTTCTGGCGAGTGCATTCACTGTGGTAAACGACATGCGGGTCGGTGCTACCTATTGACGGGACAGTGTTTTTACTGTGGACAACAAGGGCACAGAGCAGTAGATTGTCCTCAAAAAGGACTGGGTGGAAGGACTGATTCTGGCACGGGTACAGGACAGCAGAGGACTGTTGGCTCGAGGGCCTACAGTGAGAGATCAGCAAACAGGATGGATGATAGAGCTGTCAGGGATCAGAGGGAGACAGTTGCACCACGACCTCCTACACTTCCTCCAGTGGTGCCACGCATCTACAGTCTACAGAGTTTACAACATCGTGAGGATCAGCAACGACCAGAAGGTTCTACTGGTAAGATAGATTTGACTAACCAATTGATATTGACATATGAACATTGCATATTGACATGTGATTGATTGCATTGTTTGTTTTGTATGGATTCCGACGAGTTTTGATTTTGATTTTGATTCGATTTGATTTTGATTTGAGTTTTGATTGGACGGATTTGCTTTGTAGCGATTTTGCATTCGATCCTTTAAGGGAAATGTTGAGGACGACATTTTTCTTAAGGTGGGTAGATTGTAAAACCCTTCAAAAAGCTGATTTTTTTTTGTGCAGTTCGTCTGTACGAACTGGGTTTAGTACTGGACGAACTGAAGAAATTTGTGAAGAAATCTGCCATTTTCGTCTGTACGAACCTGGAGCAGTCGGGACGATCCGTCTGTATGAAATCTATCCAGAGAGCAAGTCGCCCGGGACGAATTTGGATTTCGTCTGTACGAAATTTGTCCAGAGAACCCATCGTACCAGGACGAAATTTGGATCGTCCAGGACGATCAGTGTTAATAAATATCGGATTTGAGATATTTGGATTCATTTTGGAGAGAGAGAAAAGGCAAGTGAGAGAAAGAGAAGGAAAGAGAAGAGGAAGCTTGGTTTTGGAGCCCGTGGAGCGCTTTTCGTCCGACGACGCAGTTAGAAGATTTGTTTATCTCGCGGTAAGGACTCCGAATCCTGTTTCTGTTTTCAAAGATGTTGTATTTTTATCGAGATATGTCCGGATTTATATTTTTGTAGTCGAATAATTGACCCGATTTGAGATTGACACGACTTTCACCGCACAACTTTTAGAGTGTTATAGATATGATTATTCTACACGATTTGACTGTATTCTACGAATTTTCTTCCGGTCGGAATTGGTTCTACGCGGTTTTTATCGAATAGAAAATTATCAGGATGTTTTCTGACTTGGTTTCTATAGAATAATAGTCTTGTATTGATGCCGTGGTTATTCTGTTGTAATTTGGAGAAATTCAGAATTTGTCTTTTTGCAGGATTTTTGTGTAAATTCGATAGACTACTGTTACTCTGCCCGATTTTTGTATGATTCCTGATTTGACTGAAATTGATAGATTGAATCGATATGCCTATGATTATTGATATGATTGCTCTAATATTGATTATTGATTGCTTATTGATACTGAAACACGTATAACCTGGTTGAACATTGGTTGGAGATGATACCTGTACAGGATGGTGGGCCGACGGGCTTTCCTTTAAATCTTAGATCATGGATCATGGATATAACGATGGGAGTCATAAGGAGATTATATGCCGACGGGCAGCCGACGGGCAATAGAGTGACGACTCTTTTCATAGAACCAATGTATTGATATCTACAACAGCAATATGAATTCTACAACAGCAACATGACCATTGATTATACATTGTTCAGTATTATCGTATTGATTGCATGTTTAATGTATTGATTTACGGATTTTACGGATTTGATCGGGTTTACTGTATCGTACGATTTCACTGATTTCATCGATTGACTACTGAACATTGATACTACTGAGCATTGTTATAGACATTAATAGATATAGATACTGTATTGATAGCATGAACATGGACATCGTACTACTGCCTACCGATTCATTGATATTGCTGCCTATAGATTTTATAGACTCGCTGCTGCCTACTGTTCTGCACCGTATTGACTGTTGTATAGATTTCTTGTCAGAATGGATTGAAATTTATCGTATTGCTTTCCTCGATTGATTTCATTTAAATAGATCGTATTGATTTGACCGTATTGATTGGATTGACGGATATTGATTTATTGATTAAATTGAAATGATTGATTTGTCTGCCGCTGCATTGACTGGTTTTATTGACTATTGATTTTCGGATTGCATCGATTACTGATTTGATTTCCACTGCATAGACTCATTGACCATTGACTGATATAGATTGATTGACTGTGATTGACTGACATGCATATTGATAGCATAGCCGTGCTTTGATTTCAGTTATAGGTATTAGGTGACCTGCTGGGCTTTGTAAAGCTCATTATATGTGGTTGATATTTTCAGGTCAGGGCTCGGGAGCAGGAGATAGGAATTGATCCAGATCTTCAGGTTTTTGTCTTTTGATCGATAGATGATTCTTTTGTACTCAGGACAGGATATATTTCTCTACTTGTATTGATAGTTTAGTTCCTGAGTATTGTATATGATGTTTTGAGATGTGAATCGACTTGTATATTGATGTTTAAATTTTATAGATGTGTGATAGATTGCTTACTGAAGGTTTATAGATAACTCTGGTAAATTGTTGTGAAATTGATTGACATTCTTTCCAAGTTAGATCTTGGGGCATCACACATACTCAGCGACATTATTAGTTGCAGGAAATTTTAGACGCAGCCCATATTCAATAGTAGTATGATGAGGAGAGATTAACAAAATTCCAGCCCCAGAGCTTCCAGAAGCTCCATCAACATATAATGTCCAACAAGGAAAAGAGAAAAGCTGGATTGGTGTTTCATCAGAAATCGGAACAGTACATTCGACCACAAAATCTGCCAAGACTTGTGATTTGATATCTGGTCTGGGTAAGAAGTGGATGTCAAACTCTCCCAGTTCTATTGACCATTTAATTAACCTTCCTGAAGCTTCGGATTTTTGAAGGATACTCTGTAACGGAAGATTTGTGTAAACCCCAATTGTATGAGCTTGAAAATATGACCTTAATTTTCTAGCAGAAAATACTAACATCAAAGCTGTCTTGTCAGCTAATGGGTAGCGTCCCTCAGTCTCAGAAAGAATTTTACTGACATAGTATACTGGTCGTTGAATAGCATTTTCTTCTCGGACTAGCACTGAGCTTATGGCATTCGAAGAGACAGCTAGATATAAATATAACTTTTCTCCTTGCATTGGTTTTGACAGAAGAGGGGGTGAAGCCAAATAAGTTCGAAGTTGTTCAAAAGCAGCTTGACATTCATCTGTCCATTGAAATCCCTTATTTCGGGCATTTCTTAGTATTTTGAAGAAAGGCAAATATTTATCTCCTGAACGGGCCAGGAAACGAGATAAGGCAGTTATTCTTCCGTTCAGACGTTGAATTTCTTTGATATTCCTTAGGGGCACCATATCTCTTAAAGCTTTGATTTTTTCAGAGTTAGCTTCTACGCCTCTATGAGTAACCATGAATCCCAAGAATTTCCCAGATGTGACTCCAAAAACACATTTTGCAGGATTGAGTCGTATGTTGAAATGTCGAAGGAGGCTAAAACATTGTTCTAGATTAAAAATATGTTGTGTCCTTTCAAGAGTTTTAACCAACATATCATCTATATATACCTCCATTGAACGGCCTATGAGATCTTTAAAAATCTTATTCATGAGGCGTTGATAAGTTGCCCCAGCATTCTTGAGTCCGAAAGGCATGACCTTATAGCAATATAGCCCCTTATCAGTTTGAAAAGTAGTTGCTTCCTCATATGCAGGATCCATTCTTATTTGATTATATCCAGAGTATGCATTCATGAAACTTAACATTTGATGTCCATATGTTGCATCAACTAATTGATCAATACGAGGAAGTGGGAAACTATCCTTTGGGCAAGCCTTATTGAGATCTGTGTAATCTACGCACATCCTCCACGCCCCACTAGCTTTTTTAACCATCACGACATTTGCAAGCCAAGTTGGATAATATACTTCTCTTATGAATCCAGCCTTCAAAAGTTTATCTACTTCTTGCTCTATAGCTTTTTGACGATCTGGTGCAAAATTTCTCTTCTTTTGGATGATTGGTTTATACGTAGGATTTTTCTTGAGAGAATGCATAATAATCTGTGGGTCAATTCCAGGCATATCTGCCGAACTCCATGCAAAAATATCTTGATTTGTTCGCAAAAAATCTGTATATTGTATCTTTTCTTCATCAGAAAGTAAAGACCCGATCTGCACCGTTCTAAGTGGATCTTCTTCTGATATAGAGACACAAATTAAATCCTCTACTGGGGAAGCTCTATAAAGGACATCTTCATTTTGCAGATCAAAATTTTCAATGCTTAAAGTAACAGATGGGCGAGGTTAAGCTTGTCTAAGATAGCAAGATTGTGCCTCCTGTTGATTTCCTCGCACTTCTCCAATCCCTGTTGGAGTTAGGAATTTCATCTTCAGATGAGGCATTGAAGCGATAGCTTTAAAAATTGATTGCAAAGGTCGTCCAAAGATAGCATTATATGCTGATTCTGACTTAACCACAATAAATTGAACTGAATGAGTAACTTGTCGAGGAAATTCCCCCATTGTGACAGGGAGCGTAATTGTTCCTTCAACCCCCACTGGACGATTGTCAAATCCATACAATGGTCCAGCGGCAGGTTGAAGCTTCTCTCTAGCCAACCCTATACTAAGAAAAGTTGAGTAAAAAAGAACATCAACAGAACTCCCATTATCAATTAAGATTCTTTTAACATTGTAACATGGATCTTCAATACCAGCATTAATGACAAGTGGGTCTTGGTGCGGAGTATGAATTCCTTCTAAGTTAGAATCCCCAAATATGATGGAGTGATCAAATCGTGCCTTCTTTAGAGTTGATTCCTCCGGGCTGGTGAGTAAGACTTGAGAGGATATTAAGGGTCCTCATGCAATAGTTTCAATTTCTCCAACTATCTGGCGGTTTGTATGCTGATGCTTTTGTTGCTGTTGATGCTGCTGCTGTTGATTCTGCCCCCCAGCAGGATTAGCCTCATTTTGCACATGTGGATTTTGAGTGAATTGATGAAAATATCCCTGTTGAATTAGCCTTTTAATTTCTTCCTTCAATTGTCTATAAGCTTCAGTTGTATGCTAGCGGCTTCGATGAAAATGACAATAATAATCTTGATTTTCAGAATTTGGCTTTAGTGGTTGGGGCTATTTAATAGTTTGCTCATGTTGTATAGTCATAAGAATATTAACACGAGTTGTATTCAACGGAGTGTACTCCTTCTTTGGCCTGTAATCCCGATTTTGCTGAGGGGGTCGTGGTGGAAGATCTTGATTCCTCTTTTGAGACTTTTGGGCTCCAGCCCCAGCTTCGTGGCCATTTTTTTTTCTTATTAGAAGGCTGTTCAAATTATTTTCGATGAGCATTGATAACCTCATCAGCAGTAATTTGAGCTTCTACTCTGTGAATTAAGTCAGCATAAGAATGAACTGTTTCTCTCATTAATGCAGAGTAAAAAGGTCCGGGGCGCAACCCTCCAAGAAAAATACCTCGTAGTAATTCAGGATCAACGCCTGGGATTTGTCGAGCTTCTGAAGAAAATCTTTGAAAATATTCTTTTAAAGATTCTCCTTCATTTTGACGGATTCCAGAGAGATGTGATGAATCTTTAATAATTCTTCTATTAGCAACAAACTGTTCGACAAAGAGTTTTGCAAGATGAACAAAACTATGGATTGTATTTCTAGGGAGAGCATAGAACCAGGTGCGAGCTTGACCCTTTAGGGTCGCAGGAAAAACTTGACAAAGAAGCGCATCAGAAGCTCGTTGTATGTGCATAATTGTTCGATAATGATCAATGTGTTCATAGGGATCATATGACCCATCGTATGCATCAATGTTTGGTAGCTTGAACCCTGTTGGAATAGGGTGTATAAGAATTTCGTATGTTAACGGAGAAGATTCTTGAAAGCTTCGCTGGATATTGAAATGATTTCTATCCCTTATTGGGAATTCTTCTTGGACGAGTCGTCGTAATTCATCTCTTATGACATCGCGAGGAGTATCTAGAGCGGGTTGAAGATTTTGCATATGATGGGCTCTAGGTGGAGGATGTGTTGAACTAGCAGCATCATCTATTTCTGGATTATATTGCGGAGGAGGAAC